>PIJE02000737.1:54812-73935 GCA_002895965.2 Coryphaenoides rupestris
CCCATAGTCTCGACAGTCTCACTCTCTCTCTCTCTCTCTTATCTCCCATAGTCTCGGACAGTCTCACTCTCCTCTCTTTCACTCTCTCTCTCTCCTTAACTCTCCAATTAGTCTTGACAGTCTCATTGTCCTCTCTCTTTCCTCTCTCTCTCTCTCTCTCCGTTACCTTCTCTTTATCTCTTCATTAGTGCTTCGACCAGTCTCGAACTCTCTCTCTCTCCGTTTAACCTCCTCTTTTTTCTCTCTTCCATAGTCTCGACAGTCTCACTCTCTCTCTCTCTCTCCTATTTCTGCAATTACCTATCCATCTCCCAACACATTAAAAATCCATACTGTATATTATAATACATGAGCATTAGATTCAATAATTAAAAAAAACATCTATTCACGTGATCTCACTCAAGACAGGTTATTGTACACGGTGAGAGGTCCCGACGTACAGACGTGTACACACACACACACATATATATATTGTGCGTTTATTTAATTGAAGTGGATGTGCTTAACAGTCAGGAAAGACACTCATAAGTAACGGCGGATAAGATGTTTTTATGAAGTGCGCGTGCCGAGACAGACCTAAGTGGACGCGTGGGAGACTCCATACTTATGCCGTCGTTCCCGGATCACATAAGTCATGATATAAACAGCGGCGCCGTCAGTCATCCCCGCTCGCTCGGCTCGCCTGTTGCTACGCAGCTGCCGGGAGGACGTTTCGCCCCCCGACACCTGCGGAGAGAGGGGCCCCCCCGACGTATACCTGCTAATATTCCCGCGCGGCGGACCTTGAAGACTATCGCCCGGGAACCGCGGAGATGTTGGCCTCGGTGGGGAGACAAAGTGGCTCAGAACGCGACTCACAAAGATGTCTCCACCGCCACCTCCTCCACAACAACAACAACAACAACAACAGTTATTTTAAGTTATTCTCCCTTTTGCCAAGGACGTCAAGGGAAGAAAGAATGTGTCCTTGGACCAAAATCAAGGCCAAACGCCTTTCTCATTTCCTTTCTAAACCTCACACGTGGTGGATTCATGGGAGACACACCTGCACTCTCTCTCTCTCTCTCTCTCTCTCTGCCTCCCTCCCTCCCTCCCTCTCTCCCGTTCATTGTTTTTAGTTGAATCACTTTTTGTGGTGTTTGTGTCTCTTGTGAAGAAACCTTGACTGACTCGAGGGAGAGAAAGCGGAGATGCGAAACAAAGGTGGGACAGTAAAGGTAAGGTTAGCATATAGCGACAACAATAACTTATTCTCTTTGAAAGGAGTGAATCCGTCATTGGGGTCGTTGTTCCCTATCCACTGGACCGGTGTTCAAGTGAATATTTTCTAAAGATAACAATGTTATCTTGAGTGTGAAGAAGGGACTTTATTTCCTCAATCGTAGAGCTACAACTCCCAACACCCACAGAAAATCCCAAACTGAATTCACCATTCAGTGCGACCCTATTTAACAATGAGACAACGCGTCCTCTAAACATAACAAACACAGAGCAAGACACACGTGAACAGGGCCTATATATATAGAAAAGCACATTTAAATATAGAGTTTATTGAAATGCAGACAGCGGTATCCAGCTGGCGAGGAGACACACCGTAGGGGTGTGTGTGTGTGTGTGTGTGCAACTTGTGTGTGTGTGTGGTGTGTGCAACTTGTGTGTGTGCGACGTGTGTGTGTGTGTGTGTGTGTTGTGCTGTGCACTTCCAGGGCAAATCACGCCATATTTCCAGCCTCCGAGTCAAAACAGCCCTGGGCGCTAACAGCGCTGGCGGTTTGCGCACCTGTCAACCAAACGGGACGCGCCGGGAATGTCGGGAATGCGTGTAACCGCCACGGCGAAGACGGCGGCAGCTCGTCACCTCGAGGAGACAGAAGCGGGACAAATGGTCGCCCTCGTGTGTGTTTGGACGAGGAGGAGGACGGAGAGGAGGAGAGGAGAAGGAGGGGCGGGGGGGGTGGGTGGGGATCGGTATTCAGTTCTGAGGTATATTCTTGTATCCTGGGGCTAGCGATGCAGCGAGGAGGTGACGCATGCAGGAGGTGCAGTGTTACACACAGTGTTGTGAGTGTTTTTGTAAGTCAGTTAGGATGGGGTGGTTTCATCGCTAACCCCCCCCCCCCCCCCCCCCGCCCCCGGATTGGTTTCTTTACTGGGGGTGGGGGTTGAGGGTCTGATTCCAGCTGGGACCACCCAGGGGGGTAAGAGATGCATGTGTTCGCCGCGTAGTTTCTGTACGTGCGCGTGCCTGTCCACATGTGTGTGCGTGAGTGCATGTGTACATATGCAACTTTAAGTATATGCGTGTGTGTATGTATCTGCATGTGTGTATATGCGTATGTATGTGCATGTGTACATGTGTGTGTTGTGCGCATCTGCATGTGTGTATATACATGATTGTGTGTGTGTGTGTGTGTGTATGCGTGCGTGTGTGAGTGCATGTGTACATATGCCAGTGTGCCTGCCGACGTGTGTGTATATACAGTACGTGTATGTGTGTGTGTGTGTGTGGGTGTGTTTAACAATTTAAACATTTGTAAATGAGTGTTGTTGGTTGGGAGGGGGTGGCCATGGGGGGTTCTTTCAGGGTTGGGGATGTGGGGATGATTGTTTTTATATATTCTTATCGTATTTTGTACTCTTTTAATGTGTCATTTTCATGCTATTTAATCATTCTACTTACCTGTCCAGGGACTACGGATGGAAAATAGCAATTTGCTCAAACCTACAAATTACATCTCTCCTTGTTTTATAAGGCTAATGTTCTTTGTACTTTGTTCCCGTTGAAATAAAGAACTGCATTCATTCGTACCGGTCGTAGCAGTTGAAGTCGTCCAGCCAGCACCCCTTCTTCACCAGCTCCACGGCGCCCGAGGTGTTCCTCCAGGACGCGTAGCAATGCGACCGCTTGTCCTTCTCGCCCTCGCAGCGCTCCACGCCGCTCTGGTTGGTCTTCTCCATCTCATAGTTGACGTTGTAGTACAGGCACTCGCGCAGGTCCACCTCCCCACGGCTCGGCCCTGGACGAGAGACACAGAGACAGAGAGAGAGAGAGGGAGGGAGGGAGAGGGTGAGAGAAAGAGAGAGGGAGAGAGAGAGGGAGAGAGAGAAAGAAAGAGAGAGAGGCAGAGAGATAGAGTGAGAGAGAGGGAGAGAGGCAGAGAGAGAGAGAGAGAGAGGAGAGAGAGGAGAGGGAGAGAGGCAGAGCGATAGAGTGAGAGAGAGGGAGAGAGGTAGAGAGAGAGAGGAGAGGGAGAGAGGCAGAGAGATAGAGAGAGAGTGAGAGACAGAGAGAACGAGAGAGGTAGAGAGATAGAGAGAGAGGCAGAGAAAAAGAGAGCGAGAGAGAGAGAGAGAGAAGTGGAGAGCGAGAGAGAGGCAAAGAAACAGAGAACGAGAGAGAGAGGTGGAGAAAGAGGCAGAGAGAGAAAACAAACAAAAACAAACAATTAGTACTTTCCAGCTCCAGTTTTCCCACAATGCATCGCAAACCCTTACTTATAATTACTACAAATGGTAACTAACACGCATTGGAACACACACATACACACACACACACACACATCTGAAGTATACGTAAAGCCTGAAACACACTTCTCTGTGTGTGTGTGTGTGTAATATACCGCGCGTGCCACCTCCGTTGACGCGTGCATCTCGCGCCGTCTGTCAACGCACATGTAATTGTTTACCGGGTTTAAAAAAAACAACGCGTCGTCGTGACGTCGTGACGATGTTGTTCTGGTGGGCAACCCCGCCTACTAAAATACGGCACGATTCACCTTAAACGTCTGGCTCTCCCGCGTGTGTGTGTGTGTGTGTGTGCGTGTGTGTGCGTGTGTGTGTCTCCCCTGGGGAGGCGTCCGGTCTGTTCTCGCTCTCCGAGAAGCAGACGAGCCGAGACGCCAAACAAACCACAACCCCTGCCGAAGGCGTTTGGTTTTTTTTTTTTTGCGATCGGCAGCTGATCCAGGTGGTGGGTTTCAGAGAGAGAGAGACAGACAGAGAGAGAGAGAGAGAGACAGACAGAGAGAGAGAGAGAGAGAGAGAGAGAGAGAGAGAGTACGTTTCCCATGCTCTTTCATATCTATTTCATCGCCGTTTCGTTTCAGGTCCCCTCGACACGTGTCTCGTCGTGGAGGATTATCGCTATTGTTGTGTTATATAAACGATGGTGTGTGTGTGTGTGTGTGTGTGTGTGTGTGTGTGTTGACCTCTGTCCCTCCTGCTCCTTACCTCGCCGCTATACAGTATATGCGCACACGGTCAGCGGACAAGCACCTTTCCCCCGCAGTGTTCGGGAAGTCGCAGATCGAGAGAGACAGACAGACAGACGGAGAGAGACAGAGAAAGGGAGGTAGGGTGTGATGGATGTACGCCATTGGGCAGTGCACTGGTTTACGGTGTTTGATTCGCAGCCAAGAGCTTCTGGGTCGAGGCCACCAGCGCCCTGCACACAGTTAACCTGGACTGGAGGCATTCTGGAGAGCTAGCCGCCATCTCTATCTCTATCTCTATCTCTATCTCTATCCGGCGTCGTTCCGTTTCGTTTCGTTGGAGACGAAGTTGAGATGGGTGTGTACTGTGTGGGTCACACACACACACACACACACACACACACACACACACACACACACACACACACACACACACACACACACACACTCGCGGGGGGGCGAGTTTGTTACCACTTCTAGACGTCTCGAGTCTGTGATTAAAGGTAGTGGCGGCGGGGGTGCCAAGGCTGATGTCATCCCCGCGGCGGGTGCCAACTTAAGCCCACGCCGAATCCCTCGCAGTATCCCTCTCCGTTTGCCTCGTACTTGACTCGACGGCGTGTACTTGGTGTGTGTGTGTGTGTGTGTGTGCATCTCTAGCGGGCGCCGAGAAGAGCTTTTCGACGACGCCAAACAAGCCCCCCCCCGACACACGGTCCGCGCCCAATCAGTGCGCCGCGCCGACGCTAATTGCTCGAGCGAGGACGCACGCGGCGTCACAACACGAAACTCCGGGAAAGGCAACAAAAAAAAAGCAACTACATGTAACACACAGCAGCTGGAGGGTCATTAGCATCCCTGGGAGGTGCGCTCGTACAGACGGGCTTTTGCACGCTTTCCTCGAAATCCAGTAAGAACAACATCGTCACGACGACGCTTTGTTTTTTTTAAACCCGGTAAACAATTACATGTGCGTTGACAGACGGCGCGAGATGCACGCGTCAACGGAGGTGGCACTTATAATGGCTCACTTTGATCATTTATTCAGAATGGTTTGTCTTCTGCAGCACCAATTTAGGGCCGTGTGTAAGAGACCATTTTTTGCTGTTGTTTTATTTTGGTTTTTCTCCCACCACTTGGGGAGCAGTCCGCTGTCAATTTGGCAAAGCAGCCGAGGGATTAAGAGCCATTACCTGGCACAGGTGTTGTATTTGGGGAGAAGACACAAGTTTTTGACCGTGCGATCTAGATTTAATGAATTAAGCCTGCCTTATTTTGGTTCTATGATTGGACTTAGACTTATCACGAAGAATTGCTTAAGCGTTTTGTTTGTTATTGGAAACATACGGTTGAAGAAATAAACCACTTGTTTGAAACATTGGACATTTCATATTTCTTGCAAGGCATCTAAACATAGCTACTTATAACAACCGTAGTGAGCCTTTTTTGATAGGCAAAGGGGCTCTTACACATTTATATCTGTATTAATGGGAAATATGATTGGTAATAACTTTTTGTGGATGGTTCTGGTGTGTATGGGCAGGCAGGGAGCCATTTAAACATGGTGATAATAATGACTAGATGTGGGTCTGGAAACTGCACTTTGGATTTAGTTTAAGTAAGCTACTGAGACTCAAAACCTGTGCCCTGTTGACGTTCTGTATAAGTCTATGCTGTCAATCCACCAGACAAAATGCACAGGAAACGCATATTTGATGGTGTCACAGATGCCTGATTTCACTTATTACAACTGTTCATTCCGCACATTTCAGCTCCTAACCGAGATAGTTTGGTCATTATGGTTATAGTATGGATATTCTTTATATTCACCTGACATGACATTTACTTTCTTACAATTTTATTTTAAACAAACATTGCTTAATTGATCATCAGTATCGTCGTATTCAGGAGCACAAGGTAAGTTGCCTCACATTCAAACCCATTTCATACACGACAGTGGGTGTCAACCATGCAAGGAAAACCAACCACGTCAGGAGCAGTTTAGTTACGTAGGTGGCGGCTGCTTCAGGACACCCGGACCACTTAAGCGAGCGGAGCCCGGGGAACGAGAGAAGAGGGAGAGAAGCGGGAGGCAGGAGTGAGAAGAGGATTGCTGGACTACCTTCCTGGAGCGGCTGAACTACTGCTGCGCTCATGGTATCTAGTTGTCCAATATGAAGGTATAAATAGTAACGATAATATACTGAATAACCTGAGAGATCAGGCGTGAGTTTAGTTACATGGTGCAGATAGTTGGAGATGGTGATGCGTTGGTGGTGGATGATGGGAAATACCTCTCAGCTCCTTCCGCATCGAATCGTTTAACAGCAGCTATGGAAGCAAACACAAAGATAAATATCCACTTTATTGGCATTACAGGGGCAAAATAGTTATTTCTCAGAGTTTAATTCTCAGCCTGTGCGTCTATTAAGTGCAATTTTACGACTCCCACAGGATTGATCTTAACCCGACATTATACATATAAAACATACCAGAGTATAAATAATATCTACAATATATTCTTTCAAAAGAGAAATACTTAGTGGCGGAGTCAAGGCATGGGCTCCGAATTACAAGTTAAGATGTTAAAAGACTTTACTTATCTGTAATGCTAATGTGTTTCATGTAAGGTGTTATTTAAAATCAGTGAATCACATTGAATAGAATCTCATTTTCAAAGAAAGACCTGAAGTCGATACATCAAGATTAGAGACATAGTATTTCGTAAAAGGAAAAGAAAGAAATTCTCGGAGGTAAGAAATTAACTAGGCAGTACAAACCCTATATACGTGTGTAATTTAGAAGAAGGGATAACTATGCACTTACGTGCCTACATTTGCACTCTTGGTTAGATGCAACTTCCTTTTTGCTGATTGACTTGTTGGGCGTGGCAATGACAATACATTGAATTCTTAATCTAATCTTACAGTGTATGTAGCAAGTAGCAAGCTAAAATGAGTACAAAAAGCCAGTCATCGATTCTAATTAAATTACAATTTAGTCTAAAGTATAAGGCGGACCAATTTAGCACAATGAACCTGTGTCAGTGATACTTCTTCATTGAGGTCATTTGCCGTGATGTTGAAGTGGTCAGTGTTGGGCAGGGATCCTCCAGGCTCACATTTAGCCTGATTTTTTTCAGTCCTATAAAAAAATGGAATTTGGTGTTAAGTAATACGTGAGAAGAGTTGACCAAACACAAGAGTTCATGACATGAGCTGTGCTGCTCATGCGCAAGGAATATGATCACGGGTGTGCAGAAACACAATCAATCAACACAAAGCACGATTAGTCATAAACTGGGCACAAAGAAGATGAGAGAAGAGAGAGGAGAGTGTGTTGGCAATGATGTGAACAGGAAATTAGTTCAGAGTCATAAAGACGTATCACTTTACCTTGTATATTCTATCGGACTGCTTGCGAAACTCGGGCGAGTTCGTGCTCTGGCCACGGCGACCCACGAGTGTGGCAGTTTGGGAGGACCGCACCCACTGTGGGACCAGCGCCCAGGGCTGTTCCTCAGTAGCCAACCTCCCTGGGAGCGGAGGGGGCCGAGAGACAGGTGATAGTCTATGTCTAGTACTGACAGGCAAAAAAAAAGGCACCCAAAGAAAATACAGAGTAGGATTCAGGCCTCCAAACGTACTCTGTCATCTTCTAGCGGCCTCGTTGACTCTTAGTGGCAGATGGATGGGCAGGATGATCATATTATGCCACTTGACAAGGAAAGAGCGCCTGCAAAGTTGGCCCCAAAGGCAAATCGCATGTGAAGTGAAGGCATCCAGAAGAATGGATTAAAATGAATCTGCATACACACATATCTTTATCTCATATGCATCTTGTTATTATTACCGAGGGGAGGGGAATCACAGTGCGGCATCAGAAGAAATATACTTACTCTAGTGGAGTGAAGAACCCTCGTCCAATCTCCAGGCCACTCACCACGTTTTAATCTGCAGGTGTAGATGTTTTTGGTACTGGGACCAGTCTGTGGACAGAACCATGGCAGCCAGTTGTGAGCGCGGTTGCCCGAGATGCCCGCAAAGGTACAAGACCACTGTTGTGGGCAGGATATGATAGTGTCAGAGTCCAGTTCCTTCCAGCCATGCCACCATCTCACCGGTAAATGACTGCCTCGTGCATAAGCAGCCTTCTTAAACACTTGACAACGGTTACAGTTAAAATGGAAGATAAAACTAGTTTGGATACACGGAAATGAGAATTACTGCTCATGAACCGAAACAACACTCCTGTCGTATCTGCATACAAGCGAAGTCCATGTTTCTAGAGAGTAAACAGAAACACTCGAATAGGTCCGATATGAGTATAATATATGGCGTATGAGCAATAATATAATAATATATATCTGTACATTTTTTAAGAAATAAGGCACAACACATTGAATATTCCATAGTTAAAAAATGGGCAAAGAGAGGATGATTGAGAGAATACCTTTTGGCGGCCAAATCGATAGTCCACGCGGAGAGCAACCTACGACTCCTTTCTCAACGGATTGGTAGCCGATAAAAACCAGACTCTTCCGTTGCTGTAACCATTGGACACGGACAAGTCAGCATGCGAGAAAAAAAACGAGCAACGGAAGCAACACCTGTGCCATCTCATCAGAATGTCATGCGTAATATGAAATGTACCTGAGAAATTGCAATACCCTGCGCAATGTAGGATAGGGATAGCCAGAGAGACGTCTGAGAGGAGGAGGGCAAAATTATGTCATTCAAAAGAGTGTCGTCCTTAAACAGGGCTCAAAGCCTGGGGGAGTAGACGACACACACACCACACACAACACTTTATCACAAGAACTGAGGGTGCGCTAAGTTCATTGGAGGGGCAGTAGACGTCCAGCTAGCATATCGCCAGCTATCGTCACCTTTCTGCGAGGAATATGGGAGCACCGAGCGCCTCCTGTCTTAGTGTTCTGGGGCAAGAGCCACGGGACTCTGTATCTGTTCCTTGAGTGCGGCACAGACGCACATCACAGCACACACACACACACAGGCGAGCACGGATGACGACGAAGAATAATTAATGACTGGGCTCCCAACCGGTCCGTTTACAACGCCACCACCCATTCCCCCAAAGCACTGAGTCACAGTCTTGGTTTCGTACGGTTTATGAAGAAAACAAACAAACCGCTGTCAAACAGCCAGTCAACCGTGGACTGGTATGTGATCAGCGTTACAAGGTGGCCGCCAACAAGCTCTGTGAGACCACCCGGGGGAGAAATACTGCGCTCGAGCTCCTGTGAAACACCGGCCAGGATCATTTGGAGCGCATCTCTTTTTGAACAAACTGCAGTTAAAAATCGACGTGTGATAAACCATAGCGACGAATATCGAAGTAGTCGTGTGGGAATTTGAAGACAAACTTACCACATTCCATCCATGTCACTGCGCAATGTGTCATTTTAGCCATGGCCTCGTACATGCTGTGTGTTGTGTGTGTGCCTGCTCCGTCGGGACTGCAAGGTAGACATGGAAGTATCGCTGACTTCGACTGTCCCCATGCTCACCACGCCCCCCTTTATTGTCTTTAATGAGTATGAAAATAATTAGCTTAGTAAATTCAGTAATATGAATAATACGGTGATATTAGAGAATAAAGACATTACATTTCCGCCAGCTGGAAAAAAACAGCTTCACATACGAACTCCAGTCTCATGAATCACATAACAAAGATAAAAATAAAATCACGGAAACGACCTCGAGGTCAACCCACTTGGGCCAACTCACTTAACAATTTTTCTCTCACAAGCATCAGGCTTCTTGAACCAGCGAACACCTCATTGGATGCATATTGTACTTAATTACATTGGATAATATTTAGATCAGTTCAAACTACTTCTGATACATTATCCGATATTCACTATGCGTATATTTAAATACTTCTGGATATTGCTCTGATTCTGCTTAATATGTTATATTTTCTGCTTTACATCCATAATTTAGTATAGTATATATTATACTCAATTATATATTACATTATACATAGTATATATTTACTGAAGTCTATTAATACTGCAAATAATAATTATACCGTCAATATTCAGTCGAGTCAACTGGTTTTGACTCACTTCTGGAGTCAACCATTAACATTTATACTTTTTAAAGTACTAATGTATCTTTTCATGGTGTGTATGTATATCTCAAATGCAACACTTAAGAGATAACCTATTAGCAGACGTCTATATATTGTGTATTCTACTTGCTTGCTCACTTCTCTTTTTTGCCCCGGTGCTGTTTTTGGCAATCACGTGTTAAACCTTGTGCCAATAGGTTCACACAAAGAATTTTCAACTGCTTCGATATGGGCCGTGTTGATTGAACGCATGTACACTCGTGACAATAAAAAAACACCTTATCAGGACTGAAGACATTATTGGAGAATAGCGAGATCATCCGAATCGCATCCATTCTCGAGAGACCAGCTTACACGGTAGGCCGGGTCACGTTGCAGAACCAGCGTGCTGTAAAGCAGGAAGCCACCCACCAGCTGTACATGCTTTCCCCAGCCACACTCTCCAGCTCCTCCTGGGAGGGATCACCCAGAGGACATTCACCCAGGCCAGGTGGAGAGAGTAATATTGAATCCCACCAAGCGGAAAGAGTTCTGAAGAGGTAGACCTGGCAAAGAAACCGGATTCTGAAGGAGAGGTGCGCCGAAAGAGGAGGAAGCGCCAATCACTAAATCAGGATGCAGAGAGAGAGAGAGAGAGACCGAAACCACGAGAGCATGAGCTGACGTACCTTTCGAGCGAGCAGAGGAGAAGCAGGGGAACTGACGTAACTCCGAGGATCCCTCGAGAGTGAGAACTGAAACTACACCCATCACGACGTGCATGATCTAAAGGGCTTGGCGCACACTCAAGGACCATCCACTCAAGAGCGTGGCTTAGTGAGGATCCAGAGGACGAAATAGAAAGAAGGTGAGGAAAGAAACAGAGAAGAGAGAGAGAGAGAGATCGTAGCACAGATCTAAAGAGATTTATGAGCAGTCGAAGAAAACTCACCGTCGCAGCAGCACGAAGCACGCGAAGAGACGACGAGCGATGACACAAGTCTAGATGGAGAGAGGTATGAAGATAACGGTCTCTTCACGAGGTGACCTGAGTAATCCTGAGCGCATTCGCTCTTCTGGGCATCTACAGCTATCCGCCATGCCCTGTCCAGCCTGTCGACCAGTTATCCGCACTCGGGGGCTGCTGGTAATTCATTAGACCCCGCGCGCACCTCACCGTCGCTACACCGTCCATCAAACACCCCCACCCGCAAACCCAGTACGGCCAACTCTACCACTATACGCGATCACTCCTAGCGCCAAATTCGTACATCTCTGCTCCTCAGTATTGTTATGTCCATCGTCTGAATCAGGAACGGAGGGGGGTGGAGAGGCAAGACCCCAACGATACTTAGACTCTGCTTCGTTGAGGCCGGGCAATGACCCGGCTGCTCGATGTGACACGGCATCATCCCAACGCACTCGGAGGAACCACCTATCCCAAGCCGCGGCACATTTTCCGCAGAAACCATGGCCTCAGACGTTGGGTTAGTTGCTGATTCTTATCCCGAACCGCTTCACCACGTCTGGACGTGTCACACTCGCGGGCTAGTGCATCGCTGGAGGTTCACGTTGGGCCTGAAATGTAGCCACCCGCCGGGGAGCCAGCGCCACCAAACCCACACCACTCACATGCACGGGCACAGCAGCAGAGAAGGCTAGCAAAAGAAAGCCTAGTGCCAGCCCTTCCCAGCGTCGCACAAAAAAAACAAAGCACCAGGGACCGAACGGCGTGAGTCTACCTCAGATGCACTGCCGCGGGCCGGTGAAGCCTATTAGGAGGCGGGTGGACGGAGAGGGAGGGAAGAGGGAGGGAGGAGGGGTATGTATACAATTCGATGCGCGGCGAGCCCTGTGGACCGCTCTCGACGTAAAGCTGTGGAGCTTGATGCCCACAGACAATACCTCATAGTACCCGTGCATTCTGTGAATCCTTAAGGACAGTACAGACGAGGGACGTATCAATCTTGTCCCGCGGCATGACGTGAAAACACAACATCTGAATATAGAGCGGCCGTCTGTCTGCGGTCGTGGAGTGTACGTCGTACATCAGACGGAGTACAGGAGACGTAGACAAGAGAGATAGCGACCAAGACCAAGTAGACTTCCTTCTCGCTCTCTCCCTCTGTCGCTGATCCATCCTGTATGGGTGAAAATCTGCTCCATCAGTCATCGCGACAAGGAAGTCAGTCACTCTCTAGCGAACCATGCGTCTCTCATCTCAGTTCGATACTCCTTCTTCATTGACAAGTCATACCAACCTACAGTCGACAATCTCTAGCTGCGTGCTCTCTCTCTCTCTTTGACATCTCGAACACATAGTCTCAGAAGCCTCTCACTCTCTACTCTTCGCCTCATGAGCCATAGTCACTACCTCATCCAGATGCACACTCATTAAGTCACTCAAGATAGTCTTGACGAAAGTCCCTGCAAGTCTCTTCTTATTAATCAACATCTGATATCACTCTACCTATGCATCTCTCTCCTGCCAGACCAGAGTCCCTAATCCTCATACTAAGTAATACTACTTACGTAATCGAGACTCGACAGTCCACATCACCTTCGTCCCTGGAGATAATATAAGTAGACCAAGTACTCATGTTAATAACGATCTCTCATAGTTCGCGACGAACAGAGCCCTTCACTTCATCAATACATACGCTCGATTTCACGATATGTACCTCTCTTGAAGATCCCATATCCTTCATTAAGTTCAATCGACAAGTAACTCACAATCCAAGAATCTAACGGTACCGATTTCCGTATTAATACATTAGCGAAGAAATATACCTAAGGTGATCCATCTCCAACACAATTAAAAATCCATGAACTAAACAGAGTATATCCTTAATATAAAAAAATGAAGACAGGATAGAAAGATTAAAGATTCCCAATAAAATTAAAGAAAACATCTATTCACGTGATCTTCAGTACCAAAGACCGTTAATAAATATAAATGAACGGAAGTAATGACCCGAGTCGACACTGCCGACGTACAGACTTACACAGCGAGCGACACAGAACCACTATTATTAATAAATATGGTAGCAAGTTATATTAAAATAATGGAATAGGAGTGCCTCTAAATGCTAAAGTAAAAACAGTCTGAGAGAATAACTGGACCCTTCATAAGGCACGTCAAGTTCTCCGACCAGTAAGAACACCCCCAAGCAATGTTTTATGAATGTCTGCTCTGCGTCCCCGAGACTGGCTATTTAACGTGCCGAGACAACCTAAGTGACCGTCCGTGGGAGACCCATACTTATATGCCGTCGCTTCCCGGATCACATAATCATGATCATAAACAGCGGCGCCGTCAGTCATCCCCGCTCGCGTGCGGCTATGTAAAGCTCGCTCTCTCTACTCTATTCTCTCTTTATTTATATCTCTTCTCTCTCTCTCTATCTATCTGACTATTAGTGGGGCCCGCCCGATCGGAGATATCTCTCTACTATCTTCTCTCATATACAGGCGACCTTACTTTGAATGAAACTATCTCTCTGAACCTCTATCTTCTCGTGGATATATCTATATCTCTAGAAATATCCCAAGCTGTACTCACAAAGATGTTCCCACCGCCACCTCTCTCAGCACAAGCCAAACAACATACAACAAAGCTAACAACAGGTTATTTTAAGTTTATTTTTAATCCCTTTAATCTAAGAATCTCAAGAAGAGAAAGTATATCTTGGACCGTAATAATACTAAGGCTCTATATAACGCCTTCCTCATGTTCCTCTATATACTCTCTATATCTGAGTGGATTCATGGGAGGATCCACACCTGCACTCTCTCTCTCTCTCTGCAACTTAACAATTCTCTGTAATGACCTGCCTCCCTCCTCCCTCTCTCTTATAAATCCTGAACCCGTTCATATTTTTAGTGAATCACTTAGTTAAACAAACAAAATGCTAAGTGCCATTATAATTTTAAAAAAAAAACACCGCAGGTTAGGCTGGGTGTGTTGGTGTTTGTGTGCTCTTGGGGATAAGTATATTATCTCTTACTACTCAAAGAGTGTGGATGAGGACTAAGCGAGACAAGGCCTTATCTATATGGTGACACTTACTTAAGCCCGGTAAGACTAGCCGAGTAAGCAGAATATTACCAGCCCGACCCAAAATCTAATAAACTTATCCCATCCTGCGTAATTATATTATCGAGAGAATAATCCAGTCGATTCAATGGTCGAATAATGAATCACAAGACCTAAATCACACAGGTGACTCTGTTTCAAAGATGAATATGTCTAAAAAAGATAAAACAATATGTTCTATCTTGAGTGTGAAGAAGGACTGTCATATTAACTCTCGAGATACGTAGTTCTTATCTATACTCCCAACACGACCAGCAGAAGACCATAAGCTGAACTCCACCAATCCATGACTAGCCAACCCTATAAAAAACAATGAGATCATATCCGCACCCGATTCCGCGTAAACAGAACAAACTATCAGAGGTCAAGCGTTTAGCTACACATAGCAACTTACATGTGGTGCCGCACTCCTGTATTATTATATATATATAAAGCTACTAATAAATATAGATTTTATTAATACTTCCAACGAGCGGAAGAAAGAAATTGATAATCAGCTGCAGTCGACGGTATTAACACTATCCGTAGGGGTTGATTATGTTAGAGTCAATTATAATAATACCCTCCGGTCAGGGGATTATAGATTTGAGTGGTATTATATGTTGATTGTGTGTGTACTTCATGTTATGTTAAAGTGTTAACTAAGGATAGTGAGCCTTAAGTGACACGTTGAGGTAGCTACCAATATACAGTATTGTTTGATGTGTGGTCAATTGCATACGCAGATAGTGTGTGGTGTGTTGGAACCCATTAATGAATGCGTCCGTGGCTTGCCCATACTTTTCTGGTGTAGTCCAAGATCCGAAATGTTGCGCGTGTTGTTTGTCTCCTTGCTTGCTACCTCAAAGCTCTGGTGGCTGTACCTGCCCTTTTTTAATGGGCAACTTCCATGTAGGAGCAAAATCACCCTATCCAATATTCATCCAGCCTCGAGTCAAATAAGTCTGGTCTAACTGTCTAACATCAATGGCGGGTAGTCTTTGCGTCTATCTCTCATACCCAAACGGGGACGCGCCCTCAGGGATATTCAACTAAAATGATGCGTACACCGCCACGCACGTAGACGCCGGCTCTTCACCTGAGAGAGTCCAAGATGTCTTATTCTTATTATATGAGATAGCCCTACAGTGCCGCGAATATTGGACGAGCCGACTGGACGGTATGAGAAGGAGGCAGTGTATAAATTGTGGGTTTACCGTGCGGAAAGTTTAAGGAATAGTGGTGGAGGAAGTGCCCTGGGTGGTTCTTATCCTTATTCGATTCTCGACGGTATATTCTGTATCCTGGTAAAGCTAGCCATCCAATTCGTCAGGAGAGTGATCGCATGCAGGATGCATTACAACACAGTGTTTTGAGTCCTTCATTTTGTTCCACAAGTCGAGTGTCAGCCAGAGGTGGAAGTGGTATGACACTCTCTCTAACCCAAACCCCCTCTTCCCCCTTCTCGAGTGGTATCCTCGTAATTCCTTACAATAGCCTCGGTTCTAGCAGTGTATTGCAGCTTCTACTTCACAGCTGGACCGAGCGCTCAAAGGTGCCAAGGGTATCTTAAAATTCCTGGTAATATGCAATGCCCATAAAGTTGCTCCCAGTTTCTGTACGTGCGCGTGCCTGTCACATGTGTGTGCATGAGGCATCGTGAAATAAACATACACTGCAAACTTTAAAGTATAATGCGTGTGTTTGTTCATCAAAGTCGATTACATTGTACAATGAAATTTATTGTGAGTATGTGGTTCCAAATACAAGCAAATGGTTTTCTAGCCCCGTATACATGATTGTGGTGTCGTTGTGTGTGTATGCATTGCATGTCAGTAGCATGAAGTAATACCACTAAATAATGCCGTTGCCTATATATTGTTTCTTATTTTTTTTCGTATCCTTGTTTACATTTGCCGAAAAACTACATCGGCTTCATTGTTTTTTATATTTATAAATTACAGTACTGTATATTTCTGGTTGGATCGGTGTGTTTATACACAATTCACCCATTAAATGTAATTAGTATGTTAGGTGCTACTGTATTCTATCATAACGCTTGCCATCAAAGAAATTTTCCTCAGATTAGTTATTTTCAAGTCTCCGCGCATCCATTCTTTTTTCCACCCTCAAACTCGTTGAAAACAAAAACCCCAGAAACTTGGAAACCCTTCCCCGCTTGAGGTTGGGATGTGGGGATGATTAGTTGTAATATCAATGTACTATATCTCTATTTTCTCACCCGTTATACTGTGTAATTTCATCTATCTTAATACATGTCTACTTACTCTGTCCAGGGACTACGGATGGAATGAGAGTGTGAATCACCACAAGGCTAATGCTCCTACAACTTTTCTTCCGCCCAGAGATATACCACAATAAACACACTAGACATCATTTCGGATAGGCGCTGTCGTACCCATTGAGATCTCTGCTCCAGCCCTAACTATCCCCTCAGGCGACACCGGGCCCTCCCCAACCACTCCTCCGGTTCCGCTACACAGAACCGTCAGCCACCTCCCAGCGTAGCCCATTGTCTGCCTGTCCTTCTTCGCGAGGCTCCGCGCGCTCCACGTCTGCGTCGTTAACTCCAGATGTCGTAATTTCTGCCGATCTCATAGTTGACGTTGTGCAGCATACGCATCGCGCTGTCCCGCGCGAGCGTTCGGCCTCTGGAATGCGACGGAGCAGCCGACACACGGAGAGAAGAGGTGTAAGCCGGGATTGTGAGAGGTGTAAAGAGAAAGGACGTGAGAAGCCGGGGAAGCGAAGCTTTCGACTTTACTGGTCCAATCTACGTTCAACCTCAACCTATGGTCACGAGTTGGGTAGTGACCGAAAGAATAGATCGGCGGATACAAGCGCCGAAATAGGTTCCTCCTCAGTGCTGGCTCCAGCGCTTAGAGAAGGTGAAGCTCAGACATCCGGAAGGAACTGCGGAGTAGGCCGCTGCTCCTCCGCATCGAAAGGAGTCAGTCTAGGTTGTCACGGCCACTGATTAGGATGCCCCCCCCGGGACGCCTCCTTTTGGGAAGGTGTTTCCTGGCACGTTCCATGGGGAACCCCCGGATGAGGGCAGACCAACCCGTGGGAAGAATGATAAGAGAGAAAGAAAATGAGTAGTAACGGCGCATCGAGAGTAGCACTGGAGAAATCGACGCAGCCCAGAGAGAGAATCCGCCAAAGGGAGATAGAGTGAGAGAGAGAAGAGAGAACAGCAGATAGAAGACAGGAGGTATATTGAAGACTTAGGGAGAGAGGGAAGAAGAGTATGCAGAGAGAGAGAGCAACCAGCTAAGCGCACAGGCAGCAACACACGACACCGAGAGCGTGATAGACGACGCAAAGATGAATGTGATAAAAAGAGTGAGAGAGGCAGATGAGAGAGAGAGGATATAGATAAGAAGGATGAGAAGAAGAGAGATACGCGGAGTGAGAGCATACGTAAAATTATTACTTTACGTATCTCGAGAAAGAGCCCACACAGAGAGACAGAAGAAGATCGAGAGATGATAGGGATAGAGAAAGAAAAAGAGATGGTGTAAAGACAAGCCGCAGAGAGACTCAGATATTGATGTGAGCAGTAGCAGAAAACTGTCAGAGTAGAAGGATAGCAGTTGCGTTGTCATGGTCATTGTTCTTTCTGCCCAAAACTTACTGCTCGGAGAAACGGAGTTAACACGATAGAGAGTAGAAATCGTGAGCTGAGGGAAGAAATGCTGGTTTTGAAAGAACTGTATCTTAGAGCTCAGGGAGAGACTCAGGGAAAATGTAGTATTATAATTTATGTATATATTTTGTGTAATATTGATTTAGTCAAGTCAGCAGTTTGAGTTGATGACTACAACTCCACACTCCAAACACAAGAGGAGGATGGCCGCAATGACACAACGCTGCCGCCAATACGCACGACTGGGAGCGTAGAAACCACCAAATTAGTAGATCGAGAATCGAACACCAGTTCGTCTGAGGATGAGACTAGAACGACGACACCACATGGAGCGCTATGTGTTACCCAAAGAGTTTTTACCCACATTCGGTCCCCCTCACTAAAAGCTAGCCCATCCCCAGTTCCTTAACGCATGTCACGACTTACCCGGTACCACATGATTTCGTGTGAAGTTGAGTATCGACGTGAAATAAACCCGGGAAGTTTTCTGTTTGAAATGGCCGTACCCGAGAGGACATAAAGAAAACACCGGACGATAAGGTCAGAAAGACACCGATAGACAAGCCCGAGACGGAGAGTTAGAGACAGTATGATAATCCAAAAATTAAGAGTACCCGAGTAAATTGGTTATTAGCCCAAGATATCGAAAAAGTCCCATGCTAAGAAAAACTCCCAGAAATGTTTTTACCCGGAGCGAAGAAGAAAGAGAGAGAGAGACAGTTAACAAATAAAGGCATGGGATTTGTTTAAGGTAGCGATCGAGCGAGTAGAGGAATGCCCGCAAACAGAAACAAAGAAAAGTGAGCGTTAGAGAGGAGAGTAGAGTCAGTGAGAACGAAAAACAGGGAGAGAGAAAACAAACAAACAACAACCAAATTAGTACTATATTCCACAGCTCCAATTTTTCGCCACAATGCATCGTTACATATACCCCTTACTTAAATTTACTACAAATGGGTAAAACTAAACACGCATTGGACACAACACACACAACACACACAACAGCCCACACACATCCACACAAAGTGGTACGTAAAGCCTGAAAACTACACTTCTTGTGGTGTGGTTGTGTGTGTAATATACCGCGCGTCA
>PIJE02000737.1:83960-88960 GCA_002895965.2 Coryphaenoides rupestris
AGTGCGATAGAGGGAGAGAGAGGGGGAGAGGAAGAGAGACAGACAGACAGAGAGACTATTAAGAAGAAAAGTGTCGGGTCAAGAGGACAAAAATAAATAAAAAGCATGATAAATAATGGAGACAAAGACAACGGCGGAGAGCCGTAAATAAGGAACATGACGACGCGCCGACGACAAAAGATAGCACACAGTATATACGTGTCATTTAATAACCTGGGTGTGTGTCTGTGAGAGAGAGAGAGAGAGAGAGAGAGCCAACGAGTGAGAGTGAGAGAGAGAGAGAGAGAGGATACACACACAGAAAGAAACAGAGAGAGAGAGAGGAACATTCCACAGGTCCACAGGGTATAGAGGGTGAAGTGTGGAGAGAGAGAGAGAGGAAGCGAGAGGTAGAGAGGTAGAGAGAGAGAGAGAGAGAGAGAGAGAGAGAGAGAGAGAGAGAGAGAGAGAGAGAGAGAGAGAGAGAGAGAGAGAGAGAGAGAGAGAGAGAGAGAGAGAGAGAGAGAGGAGAGAGAGAGAGAGAGAGAGGAGAGAGAGAGAGAGAGGAGAGAGGGAGAGAGAGAGAGAGGGGGAGAGAGAGAGGGAGGAGAGAGAGAGAGGAGACCAGACCGCTACACCGCCTCACCCCCCCCTGCCCAACCATCCCCCTCCTCACCCCCCGCCTCCCCCCTCCTCACCATCTGCCAGAGCAGCTAAAACCACATTAAGCCCAATACATTAAGAAACCCTTCTCCCTCTTCTAATGGACGACGGGGTCCGCCGAGGAAAGCCGTCGCTAAATCTTCAAGCTCGACCATTTTTTGGCAGTTTAAAATAAAAATAAAAAAAAACCCAACTTCCCCACGTGATGACACCACTCGAGAGCTTTAGAAGTGCGCTGTGCATCGATAGCATCGCCATGACAATTGAGGCGCCGGTGTGATATGTGATACAGAAAGTGTATATATATTACACGGTGTGTATATAATGCATACGATGCAAATGGAAGAGGAAGGAAAACTGGAAGAGGTTTGCATAAATATCTCCGTGATGGGTTTATCACATTACTCTGCAGTCTGTGAAAATGACTTGTGTGTGTGTATTGTGTGTGTGTCTGGGGGGGGCGTACACACACATACACACACACACACACACCACACACACACACAGTCTGTGTATCACTCACTCTCTCACACACACACACCTCCCTCCCATGCAGTCCCTCTCACTCACTCTCTCTTTCTCACACACACACACACACACACACACTCAGTGCATCTCCCGCCCATGCAGCCTCTCTCTCTCACACACACACACACACACACACCGACAGCTTATTAGGCAGATATACTGTGAAAAAAAGTGTTATGTGCAAGTATGTGTGCGTGTGAGTTTTTGTGTGTGTTTGTGTGTGTGTGTGTGTTGGCAATAAAACAGTTTTACTGTGAGGATTTTGGCAGACCACAGCCTGCCTGGTGTTTTCTTCTTGTCAAAATCTCTCTCGTCTTTCACTTTCATTTTGCCCGTTTCTCTCAGGTCCTGTCATCTCTCTCTCGCTCCACTCTTGTCATCCATCTCCGTCTCTCTCTCTCTCTCTCATACAGATTTTCTGCTCTCAATCTTCTGTTATCAGCCATTTACTTTTTCATTGTTTTCTTATTTGTTTTATTGACTTTGCTGCCCACCAGCTCCATCAAACCTCAAGCCCTGGCCTCCCCTTCTGTCTCAATTCAATAAATAAAAAAGCTTTATTGGCGTGGATAAATAAAAAACAATTACATTGCCAAAGCATTTAAAAAATTTATCAAAGTAAGATTTGTGATCTCTCTCTCTCTCTCTATTTGGCTTGCTCTCATCCTCTCTCTACCAACCTTTAGGCTATTGTCATCATCAAATACTACAGATACTGTAGTACCAACAAGGCAGTGTGTGTGCGCGCGAGTGTGTGTGCGTGTGTGTGTGTTGTGTGTGTGTGTGTGTGTGTGTGTTGTGGGTGTGTGTGTGTGGGTGTGTGGGTGTGGTGTGTGTGTGTGTGGTGTGTGTGTGTGTTGTGTGTGTGATAGACAGGTTCGCTGACTACCTCACACCAGCAGCAAGCTGGGATAGTTTCTGCAAGGAGCTGAAATGCTGTTTCCCACCTGACACGGCTGGAGCATGATGACCGGTCGTTCCCGATGACCAATGGCGCGTCACGCTCACACATCTCCAGGAAGTGATGGATTGAGAGGAGACGGGCAAAACAAGTTACTTTCCCTGCGAGTGGGCTTGTGTGCACCGCAATGTCACCACCATCACCAACGATCGGCGCCATTTTGGTATTATGGCCACACTGGAATGTTAGTTATTATACTGGTGACTCGTTTTTCTGAATTTAATCGTGAAATGATTTGTCATTACCGTGAGACATTGTTGTGTTTGAAACTGCCACAGTATTTGTCATCCGAGACTTGTCAAAGCAACGTTTTCATTAGCCTAGGTTAAGATATATTTACAGGTACGTTGGTTTAGGATTTGACAGGACCACTCGATTTCACATACGAGCCCTCGACCCCGAGTGGAGTTCAGGGTTCCATTCCACCGCTGAGTTCAATGCTGTAACTGCTCACAGATTTGTTTGTTTTTGGCAAATTTGTATTGAAGTTGTTGGTTGGAAACCTTACGTGAATAAACACGCACACACATACACAGGAGGGTGTATATGTGTGTGTGGGGGGGTATTAATACGCATTTAATAACAGAAGGTAAATGTCTTCTATCAACTTTCGGTCATGATAAGCGGTCTGCTGCTGTTGCCCCAATGGAAAGACCATGTGGGAAGGGCTTCGAGTGCCTGGCTCAAGGGTACCGCCAACCCTCCACCACCGTGAGAATGACTCAGTCTCCCCGGCTGCTCCCTGCAGTCAAAATAGAATAAAATGTTTCCCCTTTTACACGGGGAACTTTTTTATTTTATCTGATTATAGCCACACACACACACACACACACACACACACACACACACACACACACACACACACACACACACACACCACACACACACACACACCACACACACACACACACACACACACACACACAGGCAGACCAAGTGTGCACATACAAACAAGCGCATGCAGACAGATACACACACACACATGCACACATACAAATGCACACAAACAAACACACACAAGGAAGCAAACACACACCCATACATACTGTACACACACACCACACACACACACACACACACACACACACACACACACACACACACACAAAATGCATACACAAACACGCGTACACGCACAACACACGGAAGCACACACACAAATAAATGCATACACAGATGCGCACACACACACACACACCAAAACACCATACACACGAGGAGAGACACACACACCATGAGAGAAAACGTGAACGTAAACAATAAGCATAAGCAGTGTGCAGAAAGCCCTGAATGTGTGAATTCTCTCCTTAAAAGCGTGTGAACTGCTTAAGCAAAGATTAGAGTGTGTTTGGCTCCGGTCCATGCCCCTCGCCACCGCACGCCACGCCAGCGAGATGCTGGGACGTGTCCAGGGAATAACACAATATCATCCATCTCTTGCTTTTATCCAGAGAGAGAGAGAGAGAGAGAGAGAGAGAGGAGAGAGAGAGGGAGAAAGAGAGAAACACAATGGAGGTACAGCATGGCTAGCCCTGGGCACTAACGCAGAGCGATAGATAGAGGAGGGAGTGTGTGCTTGTGTGTGTGTGTGGTGTGTGTGTGTGAGAGAGTGTGGTGTGTATGTGTGTGTGTGAGAGAGAGACAGAGAGTGAGACAGAGAGGTGTGTGTGTGTGTTTGTTCGTCCATGTGTGTGTTTCTGTGTATGTGTGTGTTGATCTATGTGTGTGTACAGGCACATGTTCATCTGCATATGCACGCGTGTATGCATACTATGCGTGTGTGTGTGTGTGTGTGTGTGCGCATGTGTGTGCATTTATGCGTGTGTGAGAGTGTGTGTATGCGGTATGAGGGGGTGGGTAGTAGATTGCAGGGACCCCGTCGCACCCTTCCACCCTCACCCCTCCCCATCATCTCTCATGCTGTGCATACTGCGCGGGTGTTTGGAGAGGCGGGGGGGTCAGCGGAGATCTGGGGATATTATAGAAGTGGCCGAGATATGACCGATGGGCAGGGAAGCGAACCATAATTCAACATTATCGATTCATGTCTTTCAGCCCCGCGTTGTACGGTGGCCAAAGTGACGGAGGTCGCCATTTTGTTTATTATTCACCTCGGCTCCGTGGTCATATCGTAGGAATCAACCGCGTGTTCGATGACGCCGTTGTTGGGACGGTTTATGATCATAAAAACACGAGGCAATGGATTACGAAAACCCATTCCATTGTGTTGACGTGACACAATGTAAATCGGGATTAATTATTCATGCCGGCTGTAATTATTCCTTTAATTGTTATAAATGGTGTGCAATGAACCTCGGCTTGACTTTGGATCATTGGAGTGTGTACAATATTCATGTATTCTATATGGCTTCACTGGGTGGATCTTATGCAGCCCGCCCCTGTCCGCCGGATGGAGGGTGACCTGCGCTATAGGAGCAGATGGGAGGGGGATTAACACGTCTTGTTAAAGAGCTGTTTGACTAGACATATGGCCCGGCACTGACATATCAGCTGTCCCCGGGCATCGAACCTACGCACGTTTTGGCCAAACACACCCAACACACCCACCCACCCCACGCCGCCCCCCTTTCTCTGGTGGGACCATTTGAAAGTGTGAGTCTTGTGTTTTCTCTGACAAAACAAGAACACAGAAAGGCCTGGAATCCATTTAAAATCAATCTAGGTGACCTGGGCCTCGCCCTATACCACCGCTCTGCCTAATGTCATTACACTTCCAAATCTACTTGCTTCACTCTCTCTCCCCAATGAGCTCAGACAGGGCGGTCAGCAGAATCACACACATTTAGCAAATTGAGAGGAAAGACGCGTTGTGTGACGGCTATCCATCCATCGTTCTCGTTGACAAGGT
>PIJE02000737.1:91460-103960 GCA_002895965.2 Coryphaenoides rupestris
CAACAGTGTGTGTGTTAACAGCCCTGTGCCAGAGGCCATATGAGCACAGATAAGACCGCACATATGGAAATATTATTTACATTTCACACCATGTTACAGTGAAAATTATACCATCAATACCACAACAAATGCCTCCGTCTTAGTGGTAAATTCTTCATTCTCGCACCCACACCCATCATCGTCACAATATTGTCATTACCATGTCAGTACTATGGTACTACTACGTTGACCTCTGCCGACAGCACAAATCCTGTGTCATTATCCTCTGTAGTACTACTATAGGCCAGATAGGATTTCCACAAAACACTCCACGATACTACTACAGTATTAGTACTGTGTGTCAGTACTGTAGTACTATGCCATCATATGCTATACCATTTGGCAGGGTTGGGTACTCTGGGTACTGTCCTGTGTGTGTGTGTGTGTGTGCAGTGTGTTGTAGCTCTCTGTTTTCCCTGTACCGATGTTAATATGTGTTATTTGCGACCACGAGTGACACTTGAAGCGATTGCCGTTAATGTCGGGGGGGAGAAACAACCCTGTTTGCGTTGGGCTATCTGTGGGAGGGTCTCTCTCTCAACCCTTCTGGAGTCATGTTGTATGTTTACTGCCGGCCGTCACACCGCTGACAAACTAAATAAGCAACCCAATCACTTTGTCCCCCACCACAACATCCAATCTGAAACAACCAACCAGGGTCCACACACACACACACACACACACACACACACACACACACACACACACACACACACACACACACACACACACACAAAAAAAGATAGATATGGGAACTGGTTAAAGTGAGATTGACAGCACCCTACATGATACTACTATAAAAACTATGTCAACAAAGGCTTACCAGTGTTTTCCATTTCAGTCAAACCCACTAACAAGGCACAATCTACACGTTTGGATACAAACGACAGAAAAAATAATTTGACACTTGTGATTTTTAATTGCCTGTCAACTGCCAAATGGTGCAGGCCTCTGTGCGATTCAATCGATCCGCGCACATTCAGGTGTGTACCCGTGTGCCTGTGCGTACCCACGTGTGCGTGTACCCATGCATGCGTGCGTGTGCGCACCCGTGTGTGTGTGTGTGTGTGCGTGCGTGTGTGTACCCATGCGTGTGTGTGCGTGACGTGTGTGTGTGTGTTTCCATGAATGCTGTGGATGTGGATCAGCATTATGGGGGCACCACAATAATATTGTGCGTAAGAAGAAAAAAGCACAACACCGTACAGCCGCTCCACATGCACATGCACATCCACATGCATATCCACATCCACATGCATATCCACATGCATATCCACATGCACATCCACATGCACATCCACATGCACATCCACATGCATATCCACATCCACATGCACATCCACATGCATATCCACATCCACATGCATATCCACATGCACATCCACATGCATATCCACATCCACATGCATATCCACATCCACATGCATATCCACATGCATATCCACATGCACATCCACATGCATATCCACATCCACATGCATATCCACATCCACATGCACATCCACATGCATATCCACATCCACATGCACATCCACATGCATATCCACATCCACATGCACATCCACATCCACATGCATATCCACATCCACATGCATATCCACATGCACATCCACATGCATATCCACATGCACATCCACATGCATATCCACATCCACATGCATATCCACATGCACATCCACATGCATATCCACATGCACATCCACATGCATATCCACATCCACATGCATATCCACATCCACATGCATATCCACATACACATGCATATCCACATGCACATCCACATGTATATCCACATCCACATGCACATCCACATACACAGTCACCGTGCTGGGGTGTTATTCAAGGTTAAAACAACGTGGATGATGCGCTGACGTAGGCTCCACCTGAACGCATGACAAACGCACGCACGCACGCACACACACACACACACACACACACACACACACACACGCATGGGTACACACACGCATGGGTACACACACACACACACACACACACACACACACACCCCTCCAGCGCCCTACTACTACGAATCCGGGCATACGACTACATGACTCCAGATCCTCGTAAAATGGGAAGGGGGGGGGGCGGTGGTGATTCTTCATTCATGCTCCCTCGGAAATCGCAGTGGTGGTGGTGGTCGCCAGATTAAACAACAACAACAACAACAACAAAAATACGATTGTGAAATACAATCGGGGGAGGGGGGGGGTCGTTTTATTCAAGACTGTGTGTGTGTGTGTTGTGTGTGTGTGGTGTGGGGGGGGCAAGTCTGAAATGGTCTCAGTTGCAGTATTGATTATCCATCCACAGCCAAGGAGCAGACAATAGAGAAAGCTACAGCCGCAATCCCAACAAACACCCGATCCTGGATCCCAGAGCGCCCTGCTGGATCCATCCATCCATCCATCCAGACCCAGTCCCAGAACCACCACGACCACCACCAGCACCACCACCACGGAACAAATGCAATGCGTTTCTAACCCACTTATTACGAGTACGGGGGGGGGGGGTGATAAAAAAAAAATAATAACAACAACCCCAAAAAGATCGGCGTTCCATTTCATGTGCAGATTGTCCCCCCCGGTGCTTCATTGCCGCTGGGAGGCACACGAAATGAGCTTACCTGCACAGAAAGTTCCCAGCAGAAGTGCAGAAGTCAGGAGCCAGGAGAGATGCATAATTCCCCCCTCGGATTTCAACGGAGCCGCTCCGGGACAAGCTCTCCTCTCGCGTCGAACGTTCCTTTCCTTTCCAACATTTAAAATAAAGACGCGCGTTCAAACACACAGTCACACGGGAGCCGGCGACGCGTCCCCGAAGCGAAGTGGCGGAGCGAGCGCGCACACACACACACGCATATGCATGCAGGCAGGCAGGCAGGCAGGCCACCCCCCCTTCTGTCCAGTGGCCCGAGTCTCTCCCTCCCTCTCTCTCTCTCTCTCTCTCTCTCTCTGTGTGTGTGTGGTGTGTGGTGGTGCGTGCGGTGCGTATGGTCACACACACACGCACGCACGCAAACGCACACAACGACCAGCACAAGCACCACCCACCACCACCCACCTCAAAAAATGCAACAGAATAGCACAGGGGGGGCTGCAAAATAAAATAAGTTCTCAATGGGATTCGGAGGAGGTGGGATGGATCAATCAATCAATTCTCTCTCTCTCTCTCTCTCTCTCTCTCTCTCTCTCTCCCCCCACCCACCCCCCGGTCCTGTTATTCTTATTAATAAATAAAAATTAAAAATAAAAAGATGAGGATTTGAGGTCCGAGATATCAGCGTCTGTGTGTCTCCTCTTCTTCCCGCGTATTGTAAGCTCTCCAGCCAGCGAGTGGTCGGCTCTACCCCGGGGACAAGAGGGTCCGGGTCCGGGCGCCTGGTGCAAGCAATCTGAACTGAGTCCAAAATGGCTTCTGAGAGTGTGGGGGGGAGAGGGGGGGGGGGGGGGGGGTCGGTGTATATATGTGTGTGTGTGTGTGTGTGTGTGTGTGTATGTGTGTGTGTGTGTGTGTGTGAGAGAGAGAGAGAGAGAGAGAGAGAGACCCCGGATGTTTAACTACAAAGGCTCCCGGTAAAAAAAAAAAAAAAAGAAAGCAGTGAATAGTGGACGCGAAGCGCGCGCGCACACACACACACACACACACACACACGCGGACGCATGCACACGCACGCATGTACACGCACGCACACGCTCCTCCGGGAACTCAATTGCTGTGTAATTATCTAATAATAATAATAATAATAATAATATAATAATAATAATAATATAATAATAATATAGTCAACATTTAAGGTTCAGACAGAGAATAAACAAATCTTTGTACGCAAAATAATAGTTACAATTTGGTAACACTTTACAATCGCACAGTCAACAGCATGAGTTAATGTCTTATTATATAGCACTAACCCTCATCCTATATTAAATAATGAATACTGCAGCTAACATGAACCCTAGTAAAGGATTACTGCTATTGATTCATTGTTAGGTAGGCTACTTATGACATTAACTAATGATGATACATGGTTAATTAATGTACCCTTATTGTAAAGTGTTATTTTTTGTAAAAATGTGTAATTAAGTAAGATGATAAGGTGAGAGGGCTGGACTATTCATAACAGAGCGTTGCAACTATATTGCTTCATATTAATTTTATGAACTTGTTTATGGTTGGCTGTAGTTAGCTCCTGGCCTATTCAATGTATAACGTCTGGATGGCTGAGCTGTTTTGGTCCATTCTGAAATATAAAACAATATTGGAAATATGAAATGTTTAGTGTTCTTGTTACAGTCTGTCTCTGTCCCCCTCAAGGGCAATTTATGTTTCTGTGTTTTTGCACCCCCTGCTGGACTTAAGTATCATTTATCACGTGTCTTTGTTGTGTTCTGTCTCCGCCCCCACCTGTCATAGTTTGTTCTCCATTGTGTTGTTTCCGCTCGGTTTTAGTTTATATCCGTTTTGTTATTGTTTCATGTTTTGTCTTTTGGTCTGCTCCTGTGTGGTATCTGCTAGTCTGTTCCCCGTATTTATTAGTTTAGTTTATTCAGTGTTTCATGTTTTATATTTGTAGTCTGCTTATTCCTGCCTTGTGTGTTTCCTTTAGCCTCACCTGTGTTCACTTCCCTCGTCAGTGGTCCCCTACTTATGCTGCATTCCATTTGTACTCGGAAGTCTGAATTTCCAAGTTCCCAGTCGGAAATTGCAACTGGAACGCCCCCTGAAGTCGGATATCTGACTTGGAAAGTCAGAAGAATCTCAGAACCCCGACTTCGAAATCAGAGATGGCTGCACCACGCATCAACAGTAGTGAAAGCTGTCATAATAAACAGTTTTTTAGCACTGCTACGGTGAGCAAAATGCTGCATAACACGATGTTATTAACCGCCATTGCTGACAATGCCTGACGTCCGTCTTGGTTTTGTTGTAACTGGAACGGTCAACTCGGGTGTGACGTCATTCCCAGCTCCGACTTCCGACTTCCGAGGTAAATGGAACGCAGCAAGACCTTTGTTAGGTGTCAGTTCCTTGTCGTTTGTTGTGGTATCCAGTCTGTCGTGTTCCATGTATCCATCATAGTAAGTTTACTTTTTTGCTGTTTTGGATCTTAGTTCTACTTAGTTATTTCAAGGCGAAGCCGTGTGTGAGTCATTTCATTCCTCACTGGATGTTGTTTGCAAGAGACTCGGCCATTATCCGCAAGACTCAACAAGTTGTTCCACAACCTCAGCCCCAGTTTCCCAGTTACCAGCCCCATCCTCAGCCCCAGTTTCCCAGTTACCAGCCCCATCCTCAGCCCCAGTTTCCCATTTACCAGCCCCAACCTCAGCCCTAGTTACCCAGCTACCAGCCCCAACCTCAGCCCCAGTTTCCCAGTTACCAGCCCCAACCTCAGCACCAGTTTCCCAGCTACCAGCCCCAACCTCAGCCCAAGTTCCCCTACTATTAGTACAAGCCTCAGCAGCAGCCACCGAGCTACAAGCCTCAGCAGCCGCCGAGCTGGGCCGCAACTGTCCCCGGTCCCTGTCCCGGCTGCTGGTTTGCAGCCATCTCCATCTCCGGTCCCGGTTCTGTTTGGACCGCAGCAGCCTTCGGTCATCTCTGCTGGGCCGCAGCCGTCCCCGGTGCCCAGACCGCGGCAGCTGCCAGTTCCCGCCGCTGGTTTGCGGTCGGCTTTGCCCCAGGTGCCTGCTGTATCCCCAGTGACTCCGCCCCCTGCACCTCCAGCATCCCCAGTGGCTATGCCCCCTGCATCTCCAGCATCCCCACTGGCTATGCCCCCTGCATCTCCAGCATCCCCACTGGCTCTGCCCCTCTGAGTCTCCAGCATCCCCAGTGACTCCGCCCCCTGAGTCTCTGGCATCCCCAGTGACCTCCGCCCCCAGAGTCTGCAGCATCTCCTGTGGCTCCGCCTCCTAAGTCTGAAACATCCCCGGTTGCTCCGCCCCTGGAATCTGCGTTATCCACAGAGACTCCTCAGCGAGAGTGGTTCCGATTTGCCTTTGCCGCCTCCCTTTTTTTATGTTTTATTTGTAGTCTGCTTATTCCTGCCTTGTGTGTTTTCCCACCCTCGTGATTGCCTTCACCTGTTCATTTTATTCTCACCTGTGTTCACTTCCCTTGTCAGTGGTTATACCTGCCCCAATCCTTTGTTCTGTGTCAGATCCTTGTCATTTGTTGTGGTATCCAGTCTGTCATGTTCGATGTTTCCAGCCTGTAAGTTCAGCTTTCGCCGTGCCCGGTTTTGCATGCCGGTTTTCGTAGTTTTTATTAGCTATTAAAGAATAATTTAAGTTATCTCCCCGCTGCCTGTATTTGGGTCCTTCCCTCTCCTTCACCACACTGTCGCTTGCCAGTTCTGGTGCAAAAACAATGAAAATGAAAGCCTCTATTATTGTGCTAAATCATCATCATCATCATCATCATCATCATCATCATCATTTCAAGAGGAATCAACAATGAAGAATGAAGAATAAAATTCCTGAGTGCCGGGGACCTGTGCCTTCCTTGAGGGCTCTACGCTCTACCGAAGAGCAAGCGATGTAGTCGAGAGACCTCGATAACATCGAGGCCACTGCCTCGATGTAGCCACTGCCTGGCTCAAGAGCGCATATCCGTATCGATTGCTGTACGATTGACAGAAACTTTAGGCGTGTGTGTGTGGTGTGTGTGTGGGTGTGTGTGTGTGTGTGTGTGTGTGTGTTCCTGTTTCGGTGCATGGAAAACTGAACTGTTGAGCCTCTGGCCTTATGTACTGGGTGTGCTCTCTACTGACACCTGCAGGCAGGAACATGCAGGTCATGTAAGTTGAACCAATTAGGTCGGCCGACTCATGCAGGGAGGGCTGTGTTAGCAACTGGCACTCCATCACCTTCTCAAAATCGACGTACACGGAACCACGCACATGTATATGCAACGCGCGCACACACACACACCACACACACATGCATAGATTGTATCTTTATACACATCCTTTATATTTTTGTTTTCCTTGTTTTGGCACAAGAATTTCCTTCGGGATTAATAAAGTTCTATTCTATTCTATTCTATTCTACACATACAGTATAAGCGGCACACACAGACACACACATAATGTGGCACACAGTCAAATACATAAGTCACACACACCATATAGTATAATATGAACACACACACACATACAACACACACACACTCCATAAAACTGCAGGTTGCAAACAGGGGGTAAACGCAAAACATATTTCAACCTCAACATGTGGTGCAGAAATCACAATAAGGACACACATACATACAGTACACACACACGCACACACACACACACAGCAGGCATGAGGCTGATTGTGTATGTGTGTGTGTGTGTGTGTTGTGTTGTGTGTGTTGTATGTTGGTGGGAGGGAGTGCAACATGCTGTAATTCGGCTTGTTGGAACAGTTTAAGCCAGTAACGTGTTTGGAGCGCCCGCCAGGGAAGCACAAGCCTGCGGTGCTTCCCCAGCCGGCTCACCTTGACGGAGGGAGCCGCATCGTCTGTGATGTACCACAATAAGCAGCGCCCGGTGGCGCTCGGATCCACGGAATAGACCCGGAGCGCTTTCACCACAAGACACACAACACAACACACACACACCGCTACGCCGGGCCGGCGTCCCCAAGCATTCTCTGCGCGTTAATGAGAGAGACGTGGCGGCGTCTGATTAATACTGTGGTTGCACTACGGGTGCTTCACAATAAAAGCACGCACGCGGGGTGCGCTATACGGCGTGTTAAGGACAGGATAGAAAGAGCTCGCTGGGCAGACAGGACGGAACCGTGTGGAACGTTAGGGGACTTTTATTTGTTAACTTTTCAACGATAACATCGTTAACAAGGAACATAATAAATGGATGCTATAGCTTTATATATATATATATATATACACCACACGACGGAAACGTATGGTGGCACACACACACACACACACACCACACTCGCTTTCTCTCCTACAACCTCACTCTCTCACACACAACACATCTGACTCTCTGCTTCAATCTTGTCAATATTGAACAGAATGGAGCAATCAATCTCAGTCAAACTAAAGAGTTTGGCACCGCCAACTAATCAGACACCACGGCAAGCACGCATGCACAACTCACGCAGGCACTCACACAACACATAACACACGTTCAAGACGGCAACATGCACGCAGGCCACCACAAACTCCACCAAGCAAGCAAGCACGAGGCACTCACACACACATACACACACGCAAGCACGCACGCAGGCACTCACAGACACACTCACACACACACACATACACATCCGCACGCACACTCACTCACAGACGCACGCACATAGAGTTGATATCCTAATTAGTTTATGCAATCCTTCTTCTGTTAGATGTCCAGAAGATAAATATAACGTGTGTGTGCGTGCGTGCGTGTGTGTGTGTATGCGTGTGTGTGTGTGGTCTCCAAGCAGAGTATGGGCAATTTATTTTTTCACTTTCTTCCGTGAATCCATCAGGGATGTCTACCTTGACTTCTCGCTCAGAAAGTTGAATCACCATGTCAGTACATTGCATCGCTGGTCATGTTGAACACGAGAGACAGACAGACAGACAGACAGACAGACAGCCAGATAGACAAGACAAGACAGACAGACACATAGCTATATATACAGATAGATTCATAGTTGCGAGGCTAATAGAACGAGTTTCATAATTGCTCGGTTGCCTGCATAATAGCTGGGATAAGAGCAGAAGTACCATTCTGAGCGCATTACCAACACCTAAGAACATACAATATGCTCAACCATGTTACGTACTATTAATAATACCAAGACATACAAACACGCAAGTTAGTGCTCGGGTTATGTGGGGGAAGGTGGGGGGGTTATGCAGAGTCCAGGTGAACTCTGAACAGGTGGGTTTTGAGTCTCTTGGGGAAGCTGGTGAGCGATGTTTGCCTGTTCTTAGTGAAGGCGGCACCAGTCGTATAGCTGAAGTTGTTGAGCGGAGCGCTCTGGCTGGGGCATAGGGTCTGACTAATGTTTGGAGGTAGGTAGGGGCAGTTCCGCTGACAGCGTTGTAGGCCAGCACCAGTGTCTTGAATGTAATGCGAGCGATTACAGAGAGCCAGTGGAGGTTGTGGAAGAAGGGGGTTACATGGGAGAATTTGCCACACCAGGCAAGCTGCTGCGTTCTGGATGCGTTGTAAGGGCTTGATTGCAGAGGCGGGGAGTCCAGCCAAGAGAGAGTTGCAGTGGTCGAGATGAGTGATGACGAGCGCTCGGACCAAGATCTGCTTCACGTGTGTGAGGAAGGGCTAGATCCTGCGGCTGTCGTAGAGCGCAATTCTACAAGATGGGACCACAGAGGTGACGTTGGCGTTGCAGGACAGCTGGTCGTCCACCACGCACAAGCTTCCTCGCAGTTGGTGAAAGGGAGACTTCTTCAATGGTGACAAGTAGGTCCACACACCACACACACCACACACACACACACACACACACACACACACACACACACACACACACACACACACACACACACACACACACACACACAAATGCATACATTCATTAACTGGCATGCCTTTATGCTTAGGCAACCATACTCTCTTTCTCTCTCCCTCACTCACTCACTCACACACATACACAATACACACACACACACACTGACGTATTTCTCATTATTAAAGTGTGTAGGAAGCATTAGGATTCTAGAATGGTGATTGCTCGAAGGATTTAAGCGCCACTCGTTGAATATAAGTAATCGCTGATTTTCTTTTCTCACACACACACACACACACACACACACACACACACACATACACACACACACACACACACACACACACACACACACACACACACACACACACACACGCACACACACACACACACACATACACACACACACACACACACACACACACACACACACACACACACACACACACACACACACACAAATGCATACATTCATTAACTGGCATGCCTTTATGCTTAGGCAACCATACTCTCTTTCTCTCTCCCTCACTCACTCACTCACACACATACACAATACACACACACACACACTGACGTATTTCTCATTATTAAAGTGTGTAGGAAGCATTAGGATTCTAGAATGGTGATTGCTCGAAGGATTTAAGCGCCACTCGTTGAATATAAGTAATCGCTGATTTTCTTTTCTCACACACACACACACACACACACACACACACACACACGCACATGTGCACACTGTATAAAATCAGCAGATGCACTACACATAAAACTCTGTGTGGGTGTGTGTGTGGGTGTGTGTGTATGTGTGTGTATGAGTGTGTTTATGTACATACAGTGCACAGAAATACCACCATGCGTGGTCGCGGTGTGTTGAAGGCTCGCCCCCCCAGGAGACCCTGTGTCTGTTATTCATCTTTCCAAGAAAACATGCGCTGCCCCCCTACACCCCGCCCCCTCGGCTCTGCCACACCATGGAGGAATATCCCTCTCTCTCCTCTCTCCTCTCTCTCTCTCTCTCTCTCTCTCTCTCTCTCTCTCTCTCGCTCTGAAGTCCTCAAGGCTTCTCTAACCACAAACTGAATGTCTTCTTTATGGACTTCTAGGAAGAAGGAGACGTCCTCGTGATCTATTGAGGCTCCTCCTCGGCCCTGGGCCCATGGCGGGTTTGTGTGTGTTACCCCTGGACGGCGCGTGATTCAAGGCGTGTGTGTGTGTGTGTGTGTGTGTGTGTGTGTTTGTGTATGCATAATGGATGGGTTAAATGCAGAGACTAAATTTCCGCGGGCCACCCTCCCTGCATGCGTGTGTGTGTGTGTTTTGGCGCTCACCACTTCCTGCATGCTGTGTGTTTGTGACCATATAAGTGTGGATTAATAAAGTGATCTTCTTCATGTGTATGTGTGTGTGTGTGTGTGTGTGTGTGTGTGTGTGTGTGTGTGTGTGTGTGTACTTTCAAACCAAACCACCCGTGGGAATCTTAAGAAGGCGATTTAAAAGGTTAAACACACTGCCGTGCTCCCCACTCTACCACCACCCCTGCCACCTCAACCACCACCACCATCGCCACCATCGCCACCACCGCCACCACCATCGCCACCTCCGCCACCTCCAACACCGCCGCCAGTTTTAGTTTTTTCAACAGTACAATTAGGTTGGTGATTAAGTTAGAGACATGACATATTATTATTCTTAGTTTTATTAGTATTCTTCTTAGTTGGACGTTTCCATGGTGATATAACAGTAAACACACATTTGATGTTGCACCCACCACCAGGCCGTATCATACGGGGAGGAGGAGGGTTAATGTACGGTGGCTATGGTGTTCTACTCCCTGCTGCAAGGTGCTCTGGGTTCGATCCCCAAGGACGGCTGCCCGAGAACAAGGTGCTCTGACCCCCGCCTGCACCGTCATGAAAAGTATCTGAATTCAGTGTACATTGTTTTGGATAAATCGTCTCCTAAATCACAATAATTTAAGTTTATAGATTATAATCAGGAACCCAAAGGAAAATCAATGTCATGATATTTAGAGAGAGAAAGAGAGAGAGAGAGAGAGAGAGAGAGAGAGAGAGAGAGAGAGAGAGAGAGTGAGAGAAAGTGAGAGAAAGTGAGAGAGGGAGTGAGGAAAGGAGAGAGAGAGAGAGAGAGAGAGAGAGAGAGAGAGACAGAGACAGAGAGAGATATCAGAGGGAGAGGGAAGGAGAGAGAGAGAGAGAGAGAGAGAGAGAGAGAGAGAGAGAGAGAGAGAGAGAGAGAGAGAAGCTCTCCACATCTGTGAATACAGCAGAGAGAGAAATAACAAACAAAGGGGGAAAAAAGTCACATTCCTTGCATACATCCACACCACCTGGAGCATTTCTGTGGGAATATGTTTACGGCACATTTATATAGAAACAAAAGAAACCTGTCCGACGCGATGAATACGTGTGGCGCTGATATTCTGACCTTGAATATGGCAACTTTGCGTCAGCCCAGAGGTAGAGTGAGTAATAGTTGTTCTAACGAGCTCTGTATATCGACGTGGCCACAGGAAGTTCATCGATACCGAAGTTTCAGCGAGATGGTGAGGGAGAGGAGACGAGGATGAAGCATGGGGCACTATACACACACACACACACACACACACACACACACACACAAGCCTGCATACGCATGCACACACAGGCAAGCACACACACACACACACACACACATCAGCATGCACACACCCACGTGGACCCCACATGCTAGCAGGCAGGTACACACACACACACACACACACACACACACACACACACACACACCTGCAGACACACACACACAGGATGACTGGTGACTCGCCCGGTGGGCATCATCTGATGCGATGTTACGTTCATATGATCCGTGCTCCAGTGTACTTTACACTGTATACAGTATACAGCATGTACTGTATGTACTGTATGTAGAACAAGTGTGTGACATGATCTCACATGAGTTTTAAGCTAGCTCTGATACTGTCTAAAATCTGCATTGTTC
>PIJE02000737.1:113960-131460 GCA_002895965.2 Coryphaenoides rupestris
TATTGGACATCCAAGAGCAAGGACAATTTTCCTGAGACTAGTGGCACAAAGTAGATGTGGGACTTAATAATAATTATTATTATTTTCGACCAATCATGTTGTTGGAGGCAACAGGATCATATGTGCACAATCTCGGTCAGCACTGTAAAAAAGTGTCTGCAAAGGTTTAATAATGTATCCACTCACACAAATGAGTATTCTTTGGTAGAATATCTCTGTAGCATACCTCGTGCTACAATGCCACACCATGATTAGCCAATGCACCACAGGCCTGCAGAACCCACCCACCCCAGACTCTAGCTGGGCCAGGTGAGGCCAATTAAGTCAGCCACCGAACACACACACTCTCCCACAACCTCCTGAAGACAGTACTATCTCCGTCTTTCTGCAGTTCTTGGAACAGCTGAGGCCCATTAAAAAGAGATCACCTGCAGGACCTGCACACCTCACCTAAGGTGCTCCGTTTGAATCCAACCCGTGTGTGTCTCCTACTTTGGGTTTGGTTTGGTTTGGTGTGTAGAGGTGAGAACACTCACAACTGAAACTCAACGGCCGCAAAGAAACAAAACAAAACAAAAATCTAATCACGTTCTTCATTAAAGACGTGGGTCTCGGGCGGTTTCGGTGCTGGGGAAAACATAATCCAACCTAACTATCGGAAGCTGCGCCAAGCATACAGTGCCTTGTAGTTTGAAGAACCATAAGGTCCATATGGGTAATCCAATTCATACCACGGCGGTGTAGCTGTGTAGCTCGGTATTGATCCCGGCTCACAGAGGCTCCGTGTTCCTCTGTGGTCCCCTCGCTGCGCGCAGGCCTGGCCTTCGTAATGCGGACTGCAGCAACCCGTTGTTTATGAGACGCAATCTCAACAGCGCTGTGTGCTTCCTCCACACTTTTTTATTTGTTAGGAACACCAAAGCATAATAACCTGAACCCCGGTCTGCAATATAGGCTTTTTGTTCCATTATTGACCGAGAGAGACTGAGAAAGCAATTCATTCAGCCTCAGAGGTTATTTTTTTCTTCCCTCCCACCTCCGTAACCTAGGTGCTGAATGTGAGCGGAATATGTGCCGCTGTATACCGACCAATCAGGTGGAGCCCGAGAATGTAGCGCACACACCCTGTATTATGATTCATTGTTATTATTTGGCCATTGAGCAGAATAACGCATTCATTTCAATTCATTAATTAATGACAGCAGATTAACGCAGATTAATCGCGCTCAGTGATGCTCTATGATCTACAGTGACCATGTGGGAAATTGTGCTTCTCAACAGTCCTCTTTGCATCCATCGTGGTCGCCTACATCCATAGATCTGTAATCGATGTCGGTGATATGTATTGATCATTCATCTCGGTAGCAGTCAGCGCTCCAAGCCGACTAGCACTGCGGTCGGTGAATACAGCTCTGATAACTTGATGGTACGTAGCTGTATCCCAACAGTTTTGTTTTGGATATCAACTTCCTCCGAAGGTGTGATCTAGAACTACTTTTAGATATCAAACATAGGGAAGCAACCTTAAAAAACGTGTCCAAAAAATGGATGTATTAAAGAACACTCCAAATGCACACCGAGACGCACCCACTTATTATATCCCCCTCATCTGTGAACTGCTGTTCACGAGCCAATTTTACACATTATTACAAATTAAATCTCCATTATAAGTGAATCCTCTAAATACTTGTGCTGCATAGTCGCATCATTGAGCAGATTCATTCATTTAGATTCAAAACACTGGTACTGGCCCACAACGCTGTCAGCGGAACTGCCCCCCTACCTACCGCCAAACATTAGTCAGACCCCACGGCCCAGCCTGAGCGCTCCGCTCAACAACTTCGGCTGGACGACTGGTACCACCTTCACTAAGAACAGCAAACATCACATACTTTGCATTGTTTAGCTTATTGTAAGTTCTGAGATGCTGGTAATGTGTTCAGAATGGCACGTCTGCTCTTATCCCAGCTATTATACAGGTAACCTAGCAATTATGAAACTTGTTCTATTAGCCTCGCAACTATGAATCCTTGAAACCAGCTCTATTCTTATCTTTATGTACCACAGTGATATATTGCTGTCTCCTTCAACAAATGTACTCTTTGTAAGTCACTTTGGATAAAAGCATCTGCCAAATGCCCTCAATGTAAATGTAAATTACTCTATGTTCAACAGTGACCAAGGACACAGGCAGGTAGTGGTGTTGAAAATCCGGTTTATTGTTAAAGTTTGGTCAAGATGGCAGACAGAGTAGATGGTGATGAGCTAGCAGGCTAACCTGTGGTGCACTGATTAGCCAATGCACCACAGGTGTGCAGCCCCACCCCCCCCCAGACTCTAACTGGGCCAGGTGAGGCTGTAGCCCCACCCCCCCCAGACTCTAACTGGGCCAGGTGAGGGTGTGCAGCCCCCACCCCCCAGACTCTAACTTGGGCCAGGGTAGGCTGTTTAGGACCCACCCCCCAGACTCTAACTGGGCCAGGTGAGGTGTGCAAGCCCCACCCCCCCAGACTCTAACTGGGCCAGGTGAGGTGTGCAGCCCCACCCCCCCCAGACTCTAACTGGGCCAGGTGAGGGTGCAGCCCCACCCCCCCAGACTCTAACTGGGCCAGGTGAGGCTGTAGCCCCACCCCCCCACACTAACTGGGCCAGGTGAGGCCAATTAAGCCAGCCAGCCACCAAACACACACACTCCCACAATCACCTATTTACATTACTTTGATAACGTGACGGTATGCAGTTTGCCAACATTTTCATTTTGAACACCAACTTTTCCAAAAGTAAGTGATCAACACTACTTTTAGATATCGAACAACCGATAAAACTAACATCTCCAAAATATGGATGTATGAAGGAATATGCTCAATACATATTTGGGTGAAATGCACGGGGCATAAAAATACTGATGAACCGTTGACCTGTCCGATTTTGTTCAGTTTTACTCTCTCGTGATTGTCATTTATTCGTAGCGTGTCTGATGGACTGCAGGCCAATTTTGGTGGCAGAGTGCAGGTTAGAAGGATGCGATTAAAATGAAAATGTATTAGATGAATTCATCACAAAGCCTGTAATTAATTAGAGGCATTTTTTATCACTTGACAGCTATTATTTTAACATAACATAACATGTTCCTGGATGCCGACAGGTAGACTGCGTGCATGAGGGTTTGACTCCAGAAACTGGCACACATCGTTACGGCTTTCCACAGACGTTTATAAACTGGATCCTGCATTACTCATAGTGATTGCATGTCTAGTATTCACTTCTGCATTTATTTTTAGCCTCTTAGTTTTCCCTCCAAGTACATTGCTGTAACAATGCTTCATGGAAAAGCAGAAAAGCTGGACGTAGAAACTTAATAATACATGCAAATGTAAGCAAGACTGAATGATCGTTTCCATGACCTTGATGTCTTCTTTTAAACAGAGACTCATTGAGATTGACAACTCTCAATGACAGCGTCCTGGCCATCGAATCGGCATAAAAAAACAGACGTACATGCATAAAAACATAGGGTTACATCACGGTTACTGAGACACACATGAGAAACACACGAGAAGGACAAGAGACACGAGATACACAAGCATACCGGAACCCCTGACGGTTATTAAGCATAATAACCGTCATCATATGAACGGTTGAACACACCAAGAGCTGACCAGTCCGAGTCCTGTGAAGAATCATCCAGCAAACACCTCTCTGATCCCGGCCATGTGTGTGTGTGTGTGGTGTGAGACTCCTCTAGCTGGACTGGTCGGTGAGGCAGTCGCCCTCAGTCCCTCAGTCCCAGGCCTGCTCCTTGAATATCTTGTATCTTATTGCAGCGGCGGTGACCTTGAGTCGAAACAGCAATTGCACAATGGGGCACTTTAAAGCACATTATGACACATTATGATTCCGCGTACATCGGCACTCTGCACACATTATAGCCATATGCTTGATATCTCCTTCTGCAACCCGGGGATTGTACAACGCTGAAAGTATGTGTTTGGGGTTAAGGTAAGCCAATGTATAACCTTTGCAAAAACGGCAAACGTTTGTCCGAGGATTTAATCTTTTTTCGATGGGAATTAATCGGTTATGGGCTGGAACTAATTCTATTCACTCAGTACTGAGGCGACTTTTAAATATGAAGACGCAGAGAGACTAGAAGCTTGTTTTTTCAAGGGGAAAATAATCGGATTCGTGTTTTAAAGAACACAGTGATCAAGAGCAGAGACACATTCTTTCCTCCTGTTTCTTAACAGGATGAGGAAGAAGTTTGAAAAATTCAGAAGGGTTTCTGACTGGAATGTGGTTCCTATTATTTGCCTAAGGCTTACAGGCATTACGTTGCCCGCTTATGAGGAACAATTGTTAGCAAAACACTCACATCACCCAGGGAAGGGAGTTCTCCTCTACTTTTGGCAGTCAGTTGTACTCATAACACGGGGAAAGATGGCGGATAGAGGGACATCTGAAGAGCCCATTTTTCAAGGAAGGGACGGAAAAAGGCTACCTCACGATAATTTATAAACGTTATGATTGTAAACACTGACGGTAAGAACCGGTGGACTAAATACCCAAGCAGCAATCTGGGTGGGCGGGGGTCTTACAAAAGACTCTGAGCTAGCCACTTGGTGGTGCAGATTGGTGGAGCAGATTAATCAAAGATCAAAAATAAATATTGGTGAATGAGTCAACATCTCCGTCAGATTCAGATATGAATGGTGGCCCCACGGGTCCTATAACCCTCCCACGTTGGAGACATGGTACATACTACACTACACATCACGTCTACTGGCTCCACTGGGGACAGTTGACGGGTCTAATTCCCTACTTGAGGTGCCTGTAGTTTGTTTCCGGTTTGTTTGTCACTTCTCCCTAAGTTCGTCGACCATTTTGTGTTCACCGGTTTTTTGTTTGTTGATTGTCACTTCCCCTTATGTTTTTATTTACATCCGCTTAGTTATTCCGTCATGTTTTATGTGGTGTCCTGTTCCCCATGTAGTTTAGTTGATCAAGTTGTTCACTGTTTCATGTTTTATTTCATAGTCCGCTTATTCCCGTGTCGTGTTGTGTTTTTTCCCCCGCCCTTGATTGTCTGCACCTGTCTTCACTTCCCTCGTCAGCGTCTCCCTATTTATACCGGCCCCAAACCTATGTTCCTGGTCAGATCCTTGTGTTAGTTCATGTGAGTGCTCTGCCTGTTCCTGTTACCTGTACATGCCTGCCTGTGCCTTTTGGAATGAAATCATTTAAGTTCATCCCCGCTGCCTGCATTTGGGTCCTTTCCCCACCTTCCACCCCACACCCACACCCCCCCCCCCCCGCCCATGACAGCAGCTGCTTATAGGGACAATCAAAATATATCATGATCATAAAACATGGGATTGGAACCGACAACTTGTCAGGCTAAAGCTACTGACAGGCGTATCATGAAGCTCTGGGGGGCTTTCTAGTACGAAGGTACTAGAGGGAGAGCAGGTCTCACAGTGCAATGAAAACAACTATAAGGTGACTCTAGTGGCAGGCCAGCAACGCTTGGAGGATCGCACATCTAAATGCACTGCAGGCAGAACGGCAGCAGGAGTGTGAATGTCCACAGAACACAGACGAGCATGTGTGTAGGGTGCAGTGGATGTAAATACTGCTCTATGAACCTCCATGTATTAACGTCTCTTCAGGGGTGTGAGGGTGATGGACTGTGTGGTGTAGTCACCTCTGTGTGTGTGTGTGTGGTGTGTGTGTGTGTGTGTGTGTGTGTGTGTGATGGGGGCGGGGTAGTGTTGTGTCAGCAAACTACGAGACAAAGATTTATTGTCGTGCCGAGCTGTCATACCTCTTCCTGCAGATTAGGTGTGTGTGTGTGTGTGTGTGTGTGTGTGTGTGTGTGTGTGTGTGTGTGTGTGTGTGGGTTTGCTGCGTGTCTATGTGTATGTGTGTGTATGTGTGTGTGTGTGTGTGTGTATGTGTGTGTGCATGCATGTGAATGCATAGTAAACATACAAGCCAACATGCATGTCGCGTTGTGCTTGCGTGTTCATGTACCTTCGTATCAGTGTGTGTGTGTGTGTGTGTGTGTGTGTGGTGTGTGTGTGTGTGTGTTGGTGTGTGTGGTGTGTGTGTGGTGGTGCACATATGTGCATGCATGTGGGCTTGCATGTGTGATAAAATGGGGATAAATCTCATGTGACAGAGTAATTGATGTTGTGGCGAGTGATGGCAGTAAGCAGTCTCACAGCAGCATCTGCATGGGAAACCAGCAGCAGAGATACGGCCGCTTAAAGCACACCAACAGATAGATGAGAGAGAGAGAGAGAGACACAGAGAGAAGAGAGAGAGAGAAGAAGAGAAGAGAGAGAGAGAGAGGAGAGAGAGAGGACAGAGAGAGAGAGAGAGAGAGAGAGACGGAGCAAAGACACGCGCACGCACGCACACACACACATTATAAAGAGACGGAAGAGAGAGAGAGAGAGAGAGAGAGAGAGAGTCTCTTCCTCTTCTCAATTGGTGAATGATTGATTAATTAATTAACCTGCGTATGGTTATTTCTGAATTAATTTGTGGATTGTTATTTCCTGTCTTTATTTACCTGTGATGTATCAGTTGTTATTGTTTATTAGTTAATAGATCATGGATTGCCTTTGCTTTGGCGACATTTATATTGTATCGATGTCTCGCTAAGGCCAACTGAAAGCCCAACTGATTTAATTGAGAGACAGACAGACAGAGAGAGAGAAGACGAGAGAGAGAGAGAGAGAGAGAGAGAGAGAGAGAGAGAGAGAGAGAGAGAGAGAGAGAGAGAGACAGACAGACAGACAGAAAGGGAGAGACAGAGAGAGAGAGAGAGAGAGAGACAAGAGAGAGAGAGAGAGAGAGAGAGAGACAGACAGACAGAAAGGGAGAGACAGAGAGAGAGAGAGACAGACAGAAAGGGAGAGACAGAGAGAGAGAGAGAGAGAGAGACAGACAGACAGAAAGGGAGAGACAGAGAGAGAGAGCGAGAGAGACACACAGACAGACAGAGAGCGAGAGAGACAGAGAGACAGAGAGACAGAGAGACAGCTCATTAATGACATGTATCTAAAAAATCACTTTGGATAAAAGTGTCTGCTGCTTAAAAAAATGAAAATAAATAATTTGTTATTTCATAATCATTATTTTATCATTTGGAAGGAAGAATAGAAGCCTCACCTGTCCTTGGCCGTACATGGAGATTATCATAATAATATGGAGTCCACCATGAGAGATTTAACAGAGACTGCATTTAAATAGCGGCCCTGAATAATGCGTCGTTATGGTGATTTAGCTGGGAAACATTGCTAGAAGCATTGATTTATTCATGGCTTTCAGAGATGAGGTCGTGTTGTTTTCACAACAGAGTTAACACATCACACGTATATTAATGTCACACATCCGTACTCATATTAATTGAATATAAAAAAAACTATTTTAAAACGAATGAGAGGAAGAAATTATGCTTCTGTGGTGCCACATCAATATTTTCATTCCAGTATCCTCATTTAATAAAAAAAAAATTGTCAAATAAAAATGAATATGTGAGATGTGTGCCATCCGCCCGTTTCCAAGGCGATCACTCGTCCAATTGAATGGACGTTATCGGGGGTTATCGGCCCCGTATGGGAGAGTACCTCTACGACCAGTAGGTTCAGAGGGCCCTGGGCATCGATACCTTATGGATGATAAGGATATTATGGTGACGTATTAAATGGTACATTGCGTTTACGTTTCCAGACCACCGTTCTTATGTATATGTATGTACAGTTGTGGTCAAAAGTTTACATACACTTGTAAAGAACATGTATGTCATGGCAGTCCAGAGTTTCCAATAATTTCTACAACTCTTATTTTTCTGTGATAGAGTGATTGGAGCACATACTTCTTTGTCACAAAAAACATTCATGAAGTTTGGTTCTTTTATGAATTTATTATGAGTCTACTGAAAATGTGACCAAATCTGCTGGGTCAAAAATATACATCCAGCAACATGAATGATCAATTTAGCTGATGTAGAAAGTTGTGTCTGTGGCCTTCTTAACTTTTGTGATTCCTGTTGACTACAGCTGGTGACTTCTCTGAGTCCATTTAAATATGACTCAATTTAATACGATCATGAGACTCAGACACAAAACACTACAATGGGAAAGTCAAAGGAGCTCAGCACGGATCTGAAAAAGCAGATCATTGACTTGAACAAGTCAGGAAAGTCACTTGGAGCAATTTCAAAAGCAGCTACAGGTCCTCAGATCAACTGTGCAAACAATTGTTGTAAAGTATAAAGTGCAATGAAAACAGTTGAAGTCACTGCCACGATCAGGAAGAAAAACACAAACTATCACCTTGCTGCTGAGAGAACATTGGTCAGGATGGTCAAGAGTCAACCGAGAGAACCACCAAAAAGCAGGTCTGCAATTGAATTAGAAAGCTGCTGGAAACACAGGTGTCAGTGTCCCACAGTCAAGTGTGTTTTACATCTCCATGGGCTGAGAGGCTGCTGTGCAAGAAGGAAGCCCTTGCTCCAGAAGCGGCACCTTAAGGCTTCGACTGAAGTTTTGCTGCTGAATCACATGGACAAAGAAAAGGCCTGGACGTAGTTCCTGTATGACTGTAGTTCCTGTATGACTGTAGTTCCTGTATGACTGTAGTCCCTGTATGACTGTAGTTCCTGTATGACTGTAGTCCCTGCATGACTGTAGTCCCTGCATGACTGTAGTTCCTGTATGACTGTAGTTCCTGTATGACTGTAGTTCCTGTATGACTGTAGTCCCTGTATGACTGTAGTTCCTGTATGACTGTAGTCCCTGTATGACTGTAGTTCCTGTATGACTGTAGTTCCTGTATGACTGTAGTCCCTGTATGACTGTAGTTCCTGTATGACTGTAGTTCCTGTATGACTGACCGCAACCTCACCTCATTTAAATATTAACGCGCTAATCACACGCGCATCTGTGAAGGCTATCTTGACCATCTGAGCCGGAGGAAAGTAAACCGTCCGAAGATACCAGCCAGCTAACTAATTGCGAAAAATAGCTTCGACCTCTTGGACCCAGTTTTAAAAGATCGACCGAGTGTCGAGCCCACTGTACTGGTGGTGGACACGGCAGCGGATGATGACTCACCTGGACCTGCTGAGGAGGAATCAGACAGTCACATCGAGCCGCCATGTGATGACCACCATCCCATTTCCACCACCGTGGTGAGAAAACAAGTCGAAGAAGAGGAGGAGAATGCGGACACAAACGTTGTTCGTGTCGTACGAAAATGTCGAAACCCGGTCGTGTCGCTGAAGGTTTCGTTGCCAATGAATCGCCACCAATGGTCACTTTTGGGAACAGACCATACCCCCCGAGCCGCCGGCGAGAAGACGGTTGACATCGAAGTTAACATAAAGACGAACATTAATTTCTCTGTACTTAAAATAACATCGAAAACCTCCTCATATACTCTTCTCTTCTCCAGTTTCATTTTTATTCTCTCGTCGCTCTCTCGCTCTTTTATTTGTGTTTAATTACTATCACCATCACAGCTGTGGTTGATGCGCCATTTTGACAGTTAAGCGGCTAAAACTTAAACAAAGGAGAACGTTAGCCCAGGGTTAAAGAAAACTAGTGTGAAACGTGAGATAAATGAACCCAGGGCTATTATAACCCAGGTTAAAGTTAACCCTGGGTTAACTTATTAAGTGTGAAAAGCCTAATGGAGAGCAAACTGATTAGCTGGCATCCATCAGACACGGGGACGCGTCCACATTAAATCACATGTGACTTCCCTTTTCAGCGCAAGGTGGTGATTTACCACAGTATCACAGTGTGTGTGTGTGTGTGTGTGTGTGTGTGTGTGTGTGTGTGTGTGTGTGTGGGTTGAATGTTCGCAGGATTTCTCCAATTGACTTTCGAAACAGAGGACTGACCTTCAGTGGAAGGGCTGCCCACCACCGACAGCAGCGCCTGTACGGGAGGGGAGGGAATCCTAATTGCTCTACTCCATGCGTCACCGCCGCCGCTCGCCCACGCCGCCCACCCCACCCCACCCCCGCGCTCCTGTTGTTACCTCAGATCACCTGCCCCTGTTGCACGCCTTGATGCTATCATGTCACAACCCAGCACCACCCATACCCCACCCTGCACCCACCACCCAGCACACAGCACCCAGCATCCAGCACCCAGCACCCAGCACCCAGCACCCTGACTACAGAACAGGTCTGGAATACTGCGGCTCTAACCTTTGACGCCGCCATTTCGCTCACCGCGCGCGTGTGTGTGTGTGTGTGTGTTGCAGAGACCTTGGACTGGATGACGGTGGAAGAAAGGCGCGAACCCTCCTGACTCTGCGGCGTGCGCCAGCGTTAAAAGAGAGAGAGAGAGAGAGAGAGAGAGAGAGAGAGAGAGAGAGAGAGAGAGAGAGACAAATTGTGAGAGATTGTGAGGAGGACAAAAAATAAATAAAGAGAAAAACATATTGATTCGCGAAAAGCTTTCATTGCAGCCTCTGCCGTCCTTGGACTCACTGAACCTACTGACGAACCCAGAACCCTCAGTCTCCTCTCACAGCAGCTGTTTGGAGCCCCCCTCGGGTTTCAGGGGGGGGGGGGTGGGGGGGCTATGCAGATTCCAGGGCCCTCCAGACAGGGGCCTGGAGTTTCCAGGTGGGGGGTGCGTGAAGAATCGGTGCGCCCCCTCGGTGAGATTTGGGTAGGCCAATCGATCGGGATACATGAAGTCATGGTACAGGCCTTCTCCCCGACATCCGAGCGGTGCACCAGGCGATGGAGTGCGGGTGGAATGTGGTGGAGATCAATGCTCATCAGGTAAACACCTCAAAACAAACGAATCGATGCGGAGCACATGTACGCAGACGGACCGGGAGATTAAAGCAGAGGGATGGAAGGAAGAGAGAGAGCGTGACGCAGACATTGAAAAGGCAAATGGGTGAGGGAGGAAGAGGAGGGGCAGGGAGGGCAGGGAGGGCAGGGGCAGGGCCGGATGACAAATAGACAGAAAAGTGTGAAAGATGAAGGAGAGAGAGCACGGGGGGGGAAACAGTGAGGAAAGTGCATGGAGAAATGGAATGAAAAGAAAAAGGGAACGCAGGGAGAGGAAGTGAAGGGAAAGGATGAGGAGGGCGATGAAGGAAAAGGTGGAAGAGGGTGGGAGGGAGGGAGGGAGACCGGAGCCGGCTGAATAATGAGAGTACGGGGCGGCAGGAGAACACAGTCAGACTAACAATTTGAGGAAAAGAGAGACGAGAGAGCAGGGATTCTTTCCTTCACTAACGAGGGTCAACAAGAGAGATAACAAGAGATGACTCTCTAAGAGATTATTTCGTTCAGAGAGTGAGAGACAGCGAAAGAAAGAACAAAAAGAGAGGAGAGAGAGAGAGAGAGCGAGGGGGAGAGAGAGAGAGAGAGGGAGAGAGAGAGAGAGAAAGTCATCATCAGCCAAGGTCTCCTCACTCGCCCTCTCCTTTCAGCGGAGTCTGTCGCCATGACAATAACAGTCGTTACATCAGGGACCCGCAATCCGCTCGGTTGGCCCGTGGACCCTGCTGTCCTCGCCCGTCCAATCAGACCCGGGTTTAAAGGCTTCTTGGCAAGGCTGCCCGGCGCCGCGCAGACGGGGACCTCGTAAACATTTTACACCTACATGGCTCTGCTGTGATAGTGTGCCACATCTGTATCACTTTAATGTGATAATGTACCACATCTGTATCCTTGCACTGTGATAATGTACCACATCTGTATCCCTTGCACTGTGATAATGTACCACATCTGTATCCTTGCACTGTGATAATGTACCACATCTGTATCCTTGCACTGTGATAATGTACCACATCTGTATCCTTGCACTGTGATAATGTACCACATCTGTATCCTTGCACTGTGATAATGTACCACATCTGTATCCTTGCACTGTGATAATGTACCACATCTGTATCCATTGCACTGTGATAATGTACCACATCTGTATCCTTGCACTGTGATAATGTACCACATCTGTATCCTTGCACTGTGATAATGTACCACATCTGTATCACTTTAATGTGATAATGTACCACATCTGTATCACTTTAATGTGATAATGTACCACATCTGTATCCTTGCACTGTGATAATGTACCACATCTGTATCCTTGCACTGTGATAATGTACCACATCTGTATCCTTGCACTGTGATAATGTACCACATCTATATCCTTGCACTGTGATAATGTACCACATCTGTATCCTTGCACTGTGATAATGTACCACATCTGTATCCTTGCACTGTGATAATGTACCACATCTGTATCCATTGCACTGTGATAATGTACCACATCTGTATCCTTGCACTGTGATAATGTATCACATAATGTATCACATGTATCACATTACCACATTATCAGCTATATAAGAAAGGATTTGGAGAACTGAGTGATATCCATGTAATATAAATATGATTCATGCAGCATGCATGTAAAACTCCAATCCATTTACCATTCATGATATAAATATCAAACTTTCCTCTTCACAACCAGTTGAAGTCTACTACACATGCTAGTACCATGCTGGTGCACTGCCTGGCTACAAATGTACACACAACTGGTGCTAATCCCATAATATCTATATATAATTATACTGTATGTATATACGTACATTACACTATATTACACTCTAGTCATTCCCGATGACAATGCAATGATATTCTTCGGCAAGATTACATCTTTTCAGATCTCCTGAATTACATTTTTGTTTCAGTAAGTAAGTCTGGAAGTGGAGGGCAATTAAAATGATATATTATGCTCATTGTACTGACGTGTGCAGCTTGCACTTCAATGGCGCAATACAGAAGAAGATGAAGTATTCACAAGTGTCAACTTCTCCAATAAGACGTGACAGGTAATTATGAGGTTTAAGGTAATATATCCTCGTCCTCCTTTTAGTTCTGACAAAAAGTTGTGATGGAAACATCATTCTTTAAGATCATGAAATAAACGCTTAGAATTGTGTTGACCTTGTGGCTCCTGGCACTTCTTCACCTTGGCCCCGGCCATAAATTCACGGCAATTAATTTGTCATATTTCTCGCCTTCGTGTTGCAGCCAATGGTGTGGAAACAACGCCAGTGCTCTTTGGCCGCGGTGGGCGGCTACTGTAATTACTTTATTCCAGCACCTGTTGTTTGCCGACCGACCCGCCTCAATACAACATGGCCCGTGCTGACGCAAGCCACATTTTATGGCCGAGGGGATCGTGGGGTCCCAGAAAGATAAGGAAAATGTTTGTTTAATTTTGAAGATGGATGGACGGAGGGATAAATCGTTCTCTAGGCGTAGACAAACTGAATTTATGATTCTCCCAACATGAGAACTAAGCCCCTGCTCTTCCCCAGTCTCTAAGATATATCAACTGAGCTACCAGTGAATCCACACACACTCGATGTTAATGTCCTCAATGGGCTGAAGACGAAACCTGACATAAGACTCTCTATGTCCCACGTGCACACACACACACACACACACACACACACACACACACACACACACACACACACACAAATAGGCATACATCCACACATACCTTGTGTGGATGTATGCCATCTCTGATGTCAGACAGCAGTGAACAGAAACGTATTCAAATGGCGTCTTGGCGACGTTGCCCACCGCACACACACACACGCTAGAAACACTGCTAGCATCGCGGCACTGCTGTCTGCCTGCGCCTGTGTTCCCCGAGTCATTTCAGGACACTGCACACACACACGCACGCGCACGCACACAGACACACACGCACGCGCACACACACACACAGACACACACACACGTGCACACACACACAGACACACGTGACCGGTCTCTGCAGTGGCAGAGTCCCCCTCGTTAAAACTCACACACTGCCTCCCCCCTCCCCTCCCCACTCTCTCTCTCTCTCTCTCTCTCTCTCTGCTGCAACTGACATACTTACACACGTGCGCGCACACATGCACATAGACACATACACACACATGCAGGCGCACACCCACGCCCACACCCCAACCACACCACACTCCTACTGCACTGTCAATTAAACAATCTGTGGTCTCCCATGCACCAAGGCACTTGGGAGAACAGCTAACAAACAAACAAACACACACACACACACACACACACACACACATGCACACACACACACACACACACACACACAAGTCATATGAATGTTGTTTGTGACATGCCAACCTATGGAACATATAGAGCCAGAAGAGGGGGCGGTGGGAGAGAGAGAGGGAGGAGAGAGAGAGAGACAGAGAGAGATGTTAGATAAAGAAGGTGTAGTGTATGACTGTAGTCCCTGTATGACTGTAGTTCCTGTATGACTGTAGTCCCTGTATGACTGTAGTTCCTGTATGACTGTAGTTCCTGTATGACTGTAGTCCCTGCATGACTGTAGTCCCTGCATGACTGTAGTTCCTGTATGACTGTAGTTCCTGTATGACTGTAGTTCCTGTATGACTGTAGTCCCTGTATGACTGTAGTTCCTGTATGACTGTAGTCCCTGTATGACTGTAGTCCCTGTATGACTGTAGTTCCTGTATGACTGTAGTTCCTGTATGACTGTAGTTCCTGTATGACTGTAGTTCCTGTATGACTGACCGCAACCTCACCATCATTTAAATATTAACGCGCTTAATCACGCGCGCATCTGTGAAGGCTATCTTGGACCATCTGAGCCGGAGGAAAGTTAAACCGGTCCGAAGATACCAGCCAGCTAACTAATTGCGAAAAATAGCTTGGACCTCTTGGACCCAGTTTTAAAAGATCGACCGGAGTGTCAAGCCCACTGTACTGGTGGTGACATGGCGGCGGACGATGACTCAGCTGGACCTGCTGAGGAGGAATCAGACAGTCACATCGAGCCGCCATATGATGACCACCATCCCATTTCCACCACCGTGGTGAGAAAACGAGTCGAAGAAGAGGAGGGAGAATGCGGACACAAACGTTGTTCGTGTCGTACGAAAATGTCAAACCCGGTCGTGTCGCTGAAGGTTTCGTTGCCAATGACTCGCCACCAATGGTCACTTTTGGGAACAGACCATACCCCCCCCCCCCCCCCCCCCCCCCCGAGCCGCCGGCGAGAAGACGGTTGACATCGAAGTTAACATAAAGATGAACGTTAATTTCTCTGTACTTAAAATAACATCGAAAACCTCCTCATCTACTCTTCTCTTCTCCAGTTTCATTTTATTTCTCTCGTCGCTTCTCTCGCTCTTTTATTTGTGTTTAATTAGTATCACCATCACAGCTGTGGTTGGCGCCATTTTGACAGTTAAGCGGCTAAAACTTAAACAAAGGAGAACGTTAGCCCAGGGTTAAAGAAAACTAGTGTGAAACGTGAGATAATTAACCAGGGCTATTATAACCCAGGTTTAAAGTTAACCCTGGGTTAACTTTTTAAGTGTGAAAAGCCTAATGGAGAGCAAACCTGATTAGCTGGCATCCATCAGACACGGGACGCGTCCGCATTAAATCACATGTGACTTCCCTTTTCAGCGCAAGGTGGTGATTTACCACAAGTATCACAGTGTGTGTGTGTGTGTGTGTGTGTGTGTGGTGTGTGTGTGTGTGTGTGTGTGTGGGTTGAATGTTCGCAGGATTTCTCCAATTGACTTTCGAAACAGAGGACTGACCTTCAGTGGAAGGGCTGCCCACCACCGACATGCAGGCGCCTGTACGGGAGGGAGGGAATCCTAATTGCTCTACTCCATGCGTCACCGGCCGCCGCTCGCCCAACCCCCCCACCCGCGCTCCTGTTGTTACTCAGATCACCTGCCCTGTTGCACGCCTTTGATGCTATCATGTTACATAACATATGCATAACCACCCCCCCCCCCCCCCCTCCAACACCACGCCAGCACCCAGCACCCAGCATCCAGCACCCAGCACCCAGCACCCAGCACCCTGACTACAGAACAGGTCTGGAATACTGCGGCTCTAACCTTTGACGCCGCCATTTCGCTCACCCGCCGCGCAGTGTGTGTGTGTGTGTGTTGTTGCAGAGACCTTGGACTGGATGACGGTGGAAGAAGGCGGCGAACCCCTCCTGACTCTGCGGCGGTGCGCCAGCCGTTAAAGAGAGAGAGAGAGAGAGAGAGAGAGAGAGAGAGAGAGAGAGAGAGAGAGACAAATTGTGAGAGATTGTGAGGAGGACAAAAAATAAATAAAGAGAAAAACATATTGATTCGCGAAAAGCTTTCATTGCAGCCTCTGCCGTCCTTGGACTCACTGAACCTACTGACGAACCCAGAACCCTCAGTCTCCTCTCACAGCAGCTGTTTGGAGCCCCCCTCGGGTTTCAGGGGGGGGGGGGAGTGGGGGGGCTATGCAGATTCCAGGGCCCTCCAGACAGGGGCCTGGAGTTTCCAGGTGGGGGGTGCGTGAAGAATCGGTGCGCCCCCTCGGTGAGATTTTGGGTCTCCACTGCGTTTTCCCGCACACAGAAACAAGGCTCAATCGATTGGGATACATGAAGTCATGGTACGGGCCTTCTCCCCGACATCCGAGCGGTGCACCAGGCGATGGAGCGCGGGTGGAATGTGGTGGAGATCAATGCTCATCAGGTAAACACCTCAAAAAACAAACGAATCGATGCGGAGCACATGTACGCAGACGGACCGGGAGATTAAAGCAGAGGGATGGAAGGAAGAGAGAGAGCGTGACGCAGACATTGAAAAGGCAAATGGGTGAGGGAGGAAGAGGAGGGGCAGGGAGGGCAGGGAGGGCAGGGCCGGACGACAAATAGACAGAAAAGTGTGAAAGATGAAGGAGAGAGAGCACGGGGGGGGAAACAGTGAGGAAAGTGCATGGAGAAATGGAATGAAAAGAAAAAGGGAACGCAGGGAGAGGAAGTGAAGGGAAAGGATGAGGAGGGCGATGAAGGAAAAGGTGGAAGAGGGTGGGAGGGAGGGAGGGAGGGAGGGAGGGAGGGAGACCGGAGCCGGCTGAATAATGAGAGTACGGGGCGGCAGGAGAACACAGTCAGACTAACAATTTGAGGAAAAGAGAGACGAGAGAGCAGGGATTCTTTCCTTCACTAACGAGGGTCAACAAGAGAGATAACAAGAGATGACTCTCTAAGAGATTATTTCGTTCAGAGAGTGAGAGACAGCGAAAGAAAGAACAAAAAGAGAGGAGAGAGAGAGGGAACGAGGGGGAGAGAGAGGGGAGAGAGAGAGAGAGAGAAAGTCATCATCAGCCAAGGTCTCCTCACTCGCCCTCTCCTTTCAGCGGAGTCTGTCGCCATGACAATAACAGTCGTTACATCAGGGACCCGCAATCCGCTCGGTTGGCCCGTGGACCCTGCTGTCCTCGCCCGTCCAATCAGACCCGGGTTTAAAGGCTTCTTGGCAAGGCTGCCCGGCGCCGCGCAGACGGGGACCTCGTAAACATTTTACACCTACATGGCTCTGCTGTGATAATGTACCACATCTGTATCACTTTAATGTGATAATGTACCACATCTGTATCACTTTAATGTGATAATGT
>PIJE02000737.1:136460-143960 GCA_002895965.2 Coryphaenoides rupestris
AGACAGACACAAGAGTGTGGGTTGAAACACAGACAACAGGTTGCCATCAAACCGGCGGCATCACAAGCCACGCCGAGTGTGGCTCCGCTGTCTGTGTACTTGAGACGGGCAAACTACTTGAATGCCGGTGAAGAATGATCCATTTCTTTATGCGCTGTGTTATGAATGACGAAGGAACAAACACAGACGGATGCCAAATATTGACGACTGTGCAGCGTGTCGTCAGTCGGGCCTTTAGGGTTCAAGCTCCAGAACACTTACGAGACCTCCTTCATTCCTGCTGTGGTTGATGATAGAATCATAATGATAAACCTTTATTTGAAGAGTGTTCTAAACAAAAATGATTCAAGTTGTTCCGCACTTTGAGCTCATCGCACTTCACTCTATATTGAGATGTTGTGTGCGTTTATGTTTTAATATGACGGTTGTGATAGTTCCATGATTCTAACCATTCCAAGTCTTAATCTGAATGATGGTAATGTTTGCGTGGACCGGGACAGTCAGGGGTTAACGTCGGTGTTGAAGAGGTGATGCTTCTTCATTAAAACTATGACATTATCACACATTAGTACCATAAAACCCAGCAAAAGGTGATCAACATTTTCCTCTTTGTGATACGATCTGGTTTTTGAGTGAAAGTGTGAAAGAAAAACACGATTCAAAAAACAGAATTTCAAGAAGAAAGACTTGTGTGCTCCCTCCATCACTGCGGTTCACTGCGGTTCAAATTACACTCAAATAAATCTGAATAATTCTTCAAACTGCGCCACCTTTAAGAAGAATGACAAGTGACATTGACAGTCGACCGAAGCGTCAATTAAAACATTTTGTCTTTGTCTTAATCTTGGTGACTCATACGCGGAACGTGAACTGATAAGAAGTGCACACGCAAAACTTTTTCCCAGACGTGATCTTCCGGAAGGTTCACGGCAACTGATGAACCGGCAGAGACTACTAATCGAATTAAGGGAATCTAAAAAAAAACACAGCCGGCAGCAATACCAACAGAACACAGAGATATTAGCAGAGGCTCCCTGACTTGCATGACAAAGGCAATGCAGACCTTGGGAGGATGGATGAATCCTCATTTAATCAGTGAGAACAATGAGAAAAACATTAGAAAAACAGCTACCTTCCTCTAAGCGCATCGAAACAATTAGGAATTGTGACTCTCAGTCGCTGGCGATTCCTGCACGAGGGAATCGTACTCCCCGACCAATGACCTCGCTGCGATAGAACAATGCTTCAAGGTCATACAGCGCTCTCATTTTGACTCACTCAACTCACTCACAAATGCCTTTTGATGGACGCTTTTACAAGAGCGTCTTACAATACCGTGAGTGCATTCATTATGCATTCTGAGCATGGGTGGGCTCAGCTCAGCTCTCTGACCTAAAATCACCCGCCGCGATCATCGCAAGATCTTTATCTTTACAGCCAATGAGTCCTCACGGCCAATCGGGCGTGTGATGTGATTGGTGGGCCTAATGGTCCGCCTCCTGTAGGATTCGGTCCTCCAGCTCAGCGTAGCGCTTTAGCATCTGATTGTAGACCTGGGAGAAAGACAAGGATACACACACACACACACACACACACACACACACACACACACACACACACAGACTATTACAGGCAAATATAATGAAACTTCCTTTTTCCTCTTACTCTCTCTCTCTCGCTGTAATGTTCTATGCTTGGACGCCCAACTTTGTGTTGGTAATTCACGACTCAAATCAATCTATTTGTACTACAACAATATTGCTGTAATGATTTACAGTTTGAGATGTCAGGAGGTGGCCGGCGGCTTAAAAATGCCAAATTTCCCCTCACAGTTTATTGTTTTTTTTATTAAGACAAAATCGATATTATCCGTTTCTCTCTCTCTCTCTCGGTCTCTCTCTCTCTTTCGCTCTGTGTTTCTGTGTTTCTGGTCTCTCTACCACTTTCCACTCTAATGTTCTAATGACGTTTCCGCCTCGATTTAACTTTGTCCCTGAGTGCCCTATCTGTGTGTGCATGTGTGTGCGTGTGTGTGTGTGTGTGTGTGTGTGTGTGTGTGTGTGTGTGTGTGTGGCAGGTTTGTTGCGTCTGTTTTTTCTCTATTCCGTGCCACTACTTCTCCATACAAAGTGGCTTAATGAGAAGCAGCGATTTGTGAAACTAGGACAATCTCTTTAGCAGATGTGTCTATGGATATGTGTGTGTGTGTGTGTGTGTGTGTGTGTGTATGTGTATGGATGTTTGTTACATGCATAATAATTGAATGAATAATAAAAGGTGTGTGCATGTGTATGTGTATGTGTGTGTGTGTGTGTGTGTGTGTGTGTGTGTGTGTGTGTGTGTGTGTGTGTGCTTGAGCTACAGCACATTCACATTAGGGGACCCGGGCTCGGATCCAAGTCCACTTGACCCCCCCCAGTCCAATTCATTTGATTCGTGTGAATACTGTGGGACTCCGCACTCACACTGCCGGGTAGGGTTCACATCAGGTGTGAACACAACCGGACCGAAACACAGAAGTGGATTGCTAGTCTGCATGTCTGCGTATGCATGAAGCACGTGTGGATTTCATCCTCTGAACTACGCGACTGTAGCTGATAAAGTAGGAAGGCAGTCGTTCTTAATTCCATTGTATGGGGCTTGGCATCTGATCGGCACGCTTTTCTACACCAGAGTGACAATATAAACAAATGACAGTTTCTTCTTCTTCTACTTCTTCATATGTTCATATTCACAACCCAACTGGGTGCATAGCATAGCGCCACCTACTGTATGGGAGTGTGAATACACACACGTGTACTCAAATGCAGAACAACATGTGAACTACTAATGTGAAAGCTGAGGGGCGGTGGGGGTGAAGTGGGGGGGGGGGGGGGGAGGGGGGGTGAGTGGGGGAGGGGGGGCTGTGGGGGCACAATGGAACTCACACAATGGAGACGTTACAAAGCGATCGTACCTTAACGTGAAATCGCCCTCAGAGCGTGCACATATGTACATCTTGTTGTGTGTGGATGTGTGTGTGTGTGTGTGTGTGTGTGTGTGTGTGTGTGTGTGTCTGTGTGTGTGTCTGTGTACTAAAGCATGCGCGCGTGTGCGATTATCTGTTAATATGTGGATATGTGTAGACCTGATGGATGTGAAAGTTATTCATGTGTGTGTGTGTGTGTGTGTGTGTGCATACATTAACATGAGCTGGTGATTGTGTTAATTCAAGGCATTAACTGTGCATCCAATTGTAGGCATGTTCATGCATACAATGTGATGCTATATATATATATATATACTGTATATACATGTATGTTGTGTGTCTGTGTGTGTGTGTGTGTGTGTGTGTGTACATGTGTGTTTGTGTGTATGAACACACGGGTTGGAAGATGGATGGAAATGTAGACGCCTATATGTGTGCTAGTACACACTAACCAAGCATCAATGTGTGTGTGTCTGCGTGTGTGTGTGTGTGTGTGTGTGCATGTATATGTGCATTTCTTCCCTTGTGTCCTCCTGTCATGTGTTGCTTAGACCCCGCCCCCCATCTTAACATTCCCTCTGTGAGCAGCGAGGGCGCGTCACAGAGCGGAGAGACGACCAGATTTTCACACTATTATGTTGAAGTCGTCCATTCCCCCCGCGGAGCACGCAGGGCGGCCACGGCAGCGCTAAAGCTGCTAGCCACTGCAGTTTCTTTTTCTTCTTCTTCTCCATATTTCTTGTTTAATGCCATCATTGCTCAACCGGTGGATCACGTTACCAAACACCACTTTATTCCCCCCGAAACCCCCAAAACAAAGGCTCCTTTTTTTTTATCTGTACAGGTTTATATAGGCTGTATATAGGCTAATTATATAGATATATATATCTATATATATAGCCTTTATATAGGCTGAAGTTCCAAAATCTTTATTGTTCGACATTCCTGCTTGTCCATTGGTAGCAGGAGCAGCCATACGCTACCGTTCCGTATACATGACACAGTTAGCATACGACAAGACAAGTCAAGGAGCTACATGTAGTTAATACACACATATACAGTACATATACAGTATATATACAGTATATATTGTGGTGGCTTGATCCCTGATCTATGCACCAACATGGCTGCAGAGGCATGGCTTGGTACTGCAGCACCTGGAGTATGAGGAAACTCCGCCCCCAAACCGGGGTCTCTCAGTGCCTCTGTCCAGGTGTGGCCAATTAAGAACTAATTAAGACCTATACTGTATATAAGCCACAGAGAACAAAGGGCAGGCAGACAGGCTTGGGTGAGAGGACAACTATGGACTTTAATTTGGACATTATTGGGAGTGGGTAATCATGAATGTGTTTTTGGACTAGAAGATGTTTTGAGTTGCCTTTTGTTCCACCCCCCCTTTCCCTGTGTGGGAATAAGGATCTCAGTTTGTTATACAGGTAACCATGTTTCTGTCTGCTTTATTCCAACTGGTCCACCCACTACACTGTCTCGCAAGGCTGGGCTGCCACCATACATACATAAATATATATATATATATATATATATATATATATAGTTAGTGGTGTTGTGCTTGCTCATTTACGGACAAGACAGTGGAGACAGAGAGGGCAGTGGGGTTGAAATGGGAGAGTGAATGATGTGTTCCATCCTCGGGCCACAGCTGCAGGTCTAAAGTGCCGAGCGATGAAGCTCACAGCCACAAACCATGACGTCCTGTGTACACAGCATAGGCTCGGTGCAGTATAGTCTATTATAAAGAACTGCTTGTTCTACCTTGATTAGACATAGACAGTAGTCTTCCATGCATGGTGTGTCGGAAATCTGGGCTGTCACTCATCTCTGTATATATATACTGTAGATAGGCCTATATATATATATATATATATATATATATATTTACAGTATGCCCATCTAAGGTCAGTGTTTGAAGAACACACAAAGATATGAATAACATATTTTTTTTGTCAATGACGTCATTCATTTACAGAACTTGTGATGTTAATAATAGAACGCGACCGCCATGATCCATAACATAACCAACTAGTCGCTACGGAGAGATACTGAGAGAAAAACGGAAGGAATTAGAGAGCCAACGTACGTCTGTGTGTTAGTGGTGAAACGGTATTACTTTTAGGATCCTATCTCGACGGCACAGTGTCTGATCTAATGGAGCGTGGTCACGGGAAGACACACAAGCAGCCGTTCACCACAACGCCTTCACAGAGAGACAAGCGGTGTGGTACCTCACCAGCGGCCAGCCAAACGTCCAGAAACAACAAAGAGAAACAAGGGTGAGGGAGGAGTGACCTGTGACCTTTGACCTCTGTGGAGAGTTCATTGTCAACACACACACACACACCAAGAGTCTGAGTTGATTCTGGCTACTTGTCAATACAATACAGTGATTATTATCTTACAAGTGATACAAGTGATTATTTATTCCAAAATCTGAATCTACACATACTGTCTGAGTTGAGTTGATTAGCAAATTCATGAAGGGGGGGGGGGGGAGTTTTCATTTAAGGAGTGAGGCAGTCTATCCTGGAGGGAAAGGGGAGGGACCTAAAGGGGGCGTGGCTGAAGCGTTAGGTCTCCTGGTGATCATGTCAGTCAGAGGAGAGAGCGCTCTTTGAGGTACAGAGAGACTTATCCAAAGGCTCGTTTGACTCACTGAGTGGTATAGAAGATTGTATGTTTGTGTCGTGTGTAGTTCATATTTTCCTTGTGTGTGCATGCTTAGTGCATGTGTGTCAAGTGTGTGTGTGTGTGTGTTCTAGTGGTGTGTGTGTGTGTGATGTGTACCTCCTTGGCCCGTGGGTTGGGGGTGACAGCCAGCTGAGGCTGCATGGCGTGCTTCACCACGTCAGAGAAGGAAACGCCAGACTCTGCACATTCCAGCCCTGCGACACACAACGACGCATGCCCACGCACACACACCACACACACACACACACACACACACACACACAGACACACACAGACACACACACACACAGGACCAACAGCATGAAGAAGACATCTTTGTGTTGCAAACCTTTGCACTAACTTGCGTGTTTACTTTGCACATCTTGCCATTGTTTATAGTACTTAGCAATGTTGAGCATATTGTATGTTCTTAGATGTTGGTAATACAGAATGGTACTTCTGCTCTCATCCCAGCTGTTATGCAGGCAACCTAGCAATTATGTAACTCGTTCTATTAGTCTTGCAATTATGAATGGTTGAAAACAGCTCTATTCTTATCTTCAGGTACCACAGTGATATATTGCTGCCTCTCCTTCAACAAATGTACTCTTTGTAAGTCGCTTTGGATAAAAGCGACTGCCAAATGCCCTCAATGTAAATGATAAATGTAAATGTATTGTAATATATATTATTTATGCATGTATATAATATAATATATAATATAATAATTATATACTAATACATATATTCTGCAGATACGTATATAATATATGATAATACATATAATACATATAATATAATATATATAGATACATATATAACATATAGCTAATATATATTAATATGATAAGTTAAAATATATATTTTTTACTATACGTAGATTATAAAACCTTGCATATGAAAACACGTCATTGAAATGAGTCGGGTCGAGTGTGGTTGGGAAATGTGAACGTTTTTTATCTGGAAAAAATGCACAACTCTGCCGTTTACTTGGATGTGCTTACGAGCTGGTCTTGACCTCTTCAATATGGCCGTGGACACTTTGAAGTATTGCAGCATCGGGCCGAAGCAGTGAACATACACACACACACACACACACACAGATGCAAACATTGACACACACACACACACACACACACAGATGCAAAGATTGACACACACACACACACACACACACGGAAACAAACAGAGTAACGCCAGACAGACTAGGACACCGAGACAACGTTGTATTGACCTGAGACACCAGCGCTGAACACTCGCAGTAAAGCGTTGTGAACAAATCCATGTTCTCCAACTTTCCAGTCTCTCCCTCTCTCGCTGGGCAAGAGACTGTAGCGAAAAGTTGGGGCACTTAAAATGGATTAGCATGGATTAGCATTGGAAGCTACTTGTTTAGCATTCCGCGCTCTACGCTCCATCATCCACCTCAGACAGATTGGCTCGGCAATGTTAGCTTCCTTTGACTAGCCCCGTTCCACATTGATTTAGCCAAGCACTGTTAAGCTAATAAATAAATAGCTTTATACTGTATACACACACACACACACACACACACACACACACACACACACACACACACACACACACTGTAGCCACACCTGTGTCTGCTGCAAGATGTCTGCACCTCTACCACTAAATCATTCTCTCACTATCGAATACAACCCCACTGCCCCCAAGCTCCCACGCACACACACACACACACACACACACACACACACACAGGCAAACACCACACACACGCATGCAACACAGACGCACACACACAGTACAGTACACTTTATGTCCTCGTGATTGGTGTGTGCTAGCTCCTCTCTCGCCAGCTCGGCCTCAGACCCTCAGCAGGA
>PIJE02000737.1:148960-153079 GCA_002895965.2 Coryphaenoides rupestris
TCGTTTAGCACATTTTGTTGGCGTCAGCCGAACTGACGTCCTGGTGAGCGCGAGGACAAGCAGCGAATCATGGCCTTGCGAGAAGAAAACACATCTCAGCGGACTGGGAAGAAGAAACAAAGTGAAGAGAGGAGTGGGAAAGAGAGAGAGAGAAAAAAAGACGAGTGGAAAGGGAACAGAGAATGGAGGGAGAGAGAGAAAAAACGCATTGTGATAGAAAGGAAAGAACAAAAGAATGAATGAGTTGAAAAAGATGATGAGGTATAAAATCCGACACTATAGATTCCAAGAAAGAAAGTGATAGAGTGAGAAACAAACATAAGGAAGAAGGGATGGGAAAAATTAAATGGAAAACAAAGTAAATACTGGTAGATGAATCAGAATGATTCAATTATTAATATTTACGCTTACAGACATTTAGCCGCTGGGTTTCCCATTGTAATGAGGGAATAAAATCAATGGAAGGAAAACGAAGCTTCCTAATCTATATTAATATTCAAATGAGGGACCAAATAAAGAGTTTCAACACTGGAGATAATTAAAATAATGGCTCGCAGCATTATTATTCACCGGGCGAGTTAAGATTTGACGTAAACAACAATGTTACCGAGAAAGAGGAAACCATACGAACCGCAGTCCAACCCGTCGGCAGGTTGCCTAAGCTTTACCTGCTCGGAAATTCACTGTAACTTCCATTTTTGTATAAAAATGTTTTTTCCTTCCTATCCTGATTCACGTTTCATAAAAGTGTCCTTAGAATGTCGATACGGCATTTGAAGGACCCCTTCCAAGGTTCTGTGAGTGGTGAAAAAAACCCCCCATCTTGATACAATCACCTTGAACGCCCAGACATACCCATACCCAAGATGCACGCCAACAGCTACAAACAACACACACACACAACACACACACACAACACACACACACACACACACACGCAGGAGTCGTTACCTGAAGTTAGAACATTTTTCACGTACTTGAATGTAATACTTATTTCCACATATTCGACGGGGAGTGAAAGAATAAAGCACTCTGCCACTTCAGCGGCAGCGAGGGGAACACGCGCGTGCGCTTAGCGTCGGTGATTGCGGGATAAGAATTGGAGAAGGAGCAGATGATTACATAACAACGTGAATGTATTGCCGAGAGTGACTCTGAATTGGCGAGTGCATTGTGGGTAACCTTCGAACAACACCGACATGAGGAGGAGGAGGAGGAGGAGGAGAGAGAGAGAGGGAGAGAGAGAGAGAGAGAGAGACGCCTTAGGAGGAGGATGACAATCATGTGAAGAGGAATTTCTCCATCTTCTCCACGTTATATTGTTTTCATTTCTGTAACGCATAGGATCACAGGCACAGGGAAGGGGATCGGATCTGAATGACAATATGTCCTCCACCTCCAAAACCCTTGGAGATGAACTATTTCCTTATATGAGATCCTTGTATCCACGGTGACTTGCGGTGAACGCATGCATCCTCTGTCCAGATTCTGCTCAAGGAACATCCTACATCCATTTTGCACTCTTTAACCACACACTATGTTCCCCCGCCAACCACAGTGGATCGCACACATCGGCGGAAACACAAGACAGAGTCAATCATGGCGTCTCGTACTGACAGCTCCGGTGGTTTCCGACGATGGGCTATTAATATTTGATGAGCGACGCCCCCCCCCCCCCCCCCCCCTCTGTATGCTGTACATGTATGTGTGTGTGTGTGTTGTGCAGTGTGCCTGGCGGTGACACATCATGCGTCTAAAAACGTTAGCAGGCAGCCATCTGGAGAGAGAGAGAGAGAGAGAGAGAGAGAGAGAGAGAGAGAGAGAGAGAGAGAGAGAGAGAGCTGGTATAGGGCGATCTTGAGGTGTGCCCTAGCAGATACTCTATATTCACGTTAGCTACGCGCGCGCGGTGCAGCAGGCTTAATGTGGCAGGATGCATGAATGTATGGATATGCGCAGGGAACAGGTATAGACCAAGTAAAAAGGGCACATATATATCTGTATATATATGTGTGTGTGTATATATATATGCACACACCCACACATATACAGTATATATACATGTACCGTAGACATAGGGATGTACACACAAGTGCACGTATGCACACACACCTGTAAAAACACACACACACATACCTGTAAAATGTCCTTGTTAGAAGAGGCACCTCCTGTTGCCAGCACTCTGCTTCCAGGAACTAAATCAAACACACACAAACACACACACGCACGCGCACGCACACACACACACACACACACACACACAAACACGCAGTGAGTAACCTTGGAACATTAAGAGAACACATAGTTCTCGCACCATATGGAATGATACAGAATAGAAGTACATTGAGCAACATTTTGAAATGAGTTTTTAAGTAACTTCTTAGGGACTGTGAGCTGTCAATCATTACGGTGAATACTTCCAGTCTTTCATAAACTCATTATGTAACCCAACATTCTAAATGGTTCACTTCAAGGATAACACATTGTTTTGCCATTAATCATTAATGTTCCGACGCTTCCAACAGACCTCCGCATTTACCTATCTCTCTCTTTCTTTCCCTTTTGTTCCCCGTCCTTTCAACGTGGTTCTTTCTCTCTTTCCGTCTGTTGCACACATCTTTTCTTTACCATTGTCTCCATCCTTGGCCCCTCTCTCTCTCTCTCTCTCTCTCTCTCTCTCTCTCTCCCCTTTTCTCCACACACACACACCAACATGCATGCGGTTAAACCACACGCAGACACTTGTGAGTTATGCCGCCGGCAGTTATGTAAATCGAGGCGGTGTAAAATAGATCCTGTCGACTCTCAATCTGCACTTGATTGGTCGCCCTGTCCCCCTCACCTCTACGCGGCTATCAGACGGAACCAGTCATGACCAGCCGAGCATTGAGTAGAAAAGGCAATTACATTGATGGAAAACGGTTGTCTTGCCTGATGGATTGACGGGGATTGATAGAGAGGGGAGGGGTGGAGCCGCGATTGCCGGATGACTGCAAACACGAGGATTAAGGATGAATTAATTAAGGATTAATAATCAGATGGATAATGGATTTCTGGATGAAAACAATTTCATCGAGTTAGATGAAAGGTTGGACGGGTGGAGAGAACAACCAGTGGAATGGATTGATTGTTTGAAGTCAATTAATTCCAAGGGTAAATAATATAAAGTCACGTCAATTAAAGCCGGTCTGCACTCTATTCAGTTTTTCATTTTATTTTTCAAACTCGGTCGTGCGGCACTCAGAATCATTACAGTTCACTCCAATTTGGGCCGACGCTTTGTTCCCAGCCAGTAAGTCAATTTGGAGAAAAATAAAACGTCCGCTAAATGACGTGAACTCTATTGTAAGTGCAAAACATTTCAATGTGTACGAGGGGATTCAAGTTCCTCTTCAGAAGGTACCATTAAGGGGAAATTCTGGAGGGAAGATTTACGTTCCCTCCATGTTGCCTGCACCCAGATCGCTACTTCTGTCTGCCGGATGATGGGCTCACACATCATCTCATGATGCTAATGATGAGTCAGGCTAAGATTTAGCATCTGCACAGAGCGGAGCCGCCGTGCCCACAGAGACACCGGAGAGCATTGGCGGCAACAACTGCAGGCCGTTTTCCACACTATATCCCAAATGCGGATCGACGGAGATAAGGTTGAAAAGCGGCACAGTTGTCCTTTAAGTGTAGCCCCTGAGTGTGGCCCGGGAAACCCTGTTCGATATGCATGCTTACCTGTCAAATATACCCCCCACCCCTGCTCAATTCCCCCCAAACACACATACACTCACCGATAAAGACACAGAATATGCCGGAGATAAAGGCTAAAGGCATATTTCATTTTCCTCTAAAGGTTGTTGGGTGTGCCTGTGTGTGTGTGTGTGTGTGTGTGTGTGTGTGCGTGTGTGTGTGTGTGCGTGTGCCTTTGTTAGTGCGTGTGTATGTGTGTGTGTGTGTGTGTGTGTGCTTGTGTGGGAGTGTGTGTGTGTGTGTGTGTGTGTATGTTGTCCCTAGCTGGCGGTGGAATGCATGAGTGAAGACCAAGTGTCGGCCCTGTACCTGAGCAGAGCTCATGACCTGGAGAGAGATGGGAAATTCAAGGAGGCTGAGAGGTAAGTGTCTATG
>PIJE02000737.1:154663-189663 GCA_002895965.2 Coryphaenoides rupestris
CAGATCCATGTATGCTTCTGTAGTGATCGAGACTACGATAATTTAGCCCATCTGGCACTAGAGCAGGAAGCCGCCGTGCACAACAGAGAGACACTCGCACGGCAGAGCATTTGGGCGGCAACTAACTGCAGGCCGTTTTTCCACCACCCCACCACCCCCACCAATACCAACAGAAGATTAAAATGTCATTTTAACACCCATCACATAGAGTAACGGACTCTGAATTAGAATAATCTAGAAACTCAAACCATTTGAAACAGTAACAACGTGTTCCTGACAGAGCGCGAGCGAGCGCAAACGAGAGTATTTTGTCGTTTTGTTTACGTGTACGTGAGTCTTAGCGAACACCTCGACACATCGCTACCCTTTAACAACGGAGATAAGGTTGAAAAGCGGCACAGTTGTCCTTTAAGTGTAGCCCCTGAGTGTGGCCCGGGAAACCCTGTTCGATATGCATGCTTACCTGTCAAATATACCCCCCACCCCTGCTCAATTCCCCCCAAACACACATACACTCACCGATAAAGACACAGAATATGCCGGAGATAAAGGCTAAAGGCATATTTCATTTTCCTCTAAAGGTTGTTGGGTGTGCCTGTGTGTGCCTGTGTGTGTGTGTGTGTGTGTGTGTGTGTGTGTGTGTGTGTGTGTGTGTGTGTGTGTGTGTGTGTGTGTGTGTGTGTGTGTGTGTGTGTGTGTGTGTGTGTGTGTGTGTGTGTGCGTGTGCCTTTGTTAGTGCGTGTGTATGTGTGTGTGTGTGTGTGTGTGTGTATGCTTGTGTGTGGTGAGGGGGTGTGGGGGCCATTGCTGAAACGCAGATGCACAAGTAAGACAGACAGACAGACAGACAGATGGACAGACAGATCCGGTCTTATGTGAAGGGAAGCGTTGCCCGTGGCAACACCTCTGTCCCAGAAGTAATTCACCCGATACACTAGAGGTACTCATATGTATGTGTATGTGTGTCTATGTGTCTATGTGTGTGTATGTGTATGTGTGTGTGTGTGTGTGTGTGTGTGTGTATGCAGGCATGCTCGTGTGTGTGCGTGCGTGTGTGTGAGTATGTGTGTACGCATACATAGGCTTGATCCAGTACATTTTGTGCAGTTGGCAGCATAATAATCACACATTTTGCACTAACAATCAAGTTAATTGTGTCCGTGTGCTTAGAGTTCTATTGCAGTAGTGGGTTCCGGCGAGGTGGCAGTGGGTTCGTTCCACACCAGCGGTCACATGAGGTGAGCCCTGAGTCACGGACCCCCCCCCCACCCCATGTGACACGAGGTAGTGTAAAGGCCTCTGATTGCTTCTTCAGAAGTGTTCTGGGATCGGAAAAATCGGACGCCCGAAAATTCAACTCCTACCTCGTATAGTTCCTCAGAACTGGCCGATATTGGGGATGAACTACTAGAGTATAGGAGGCTGTCCATCATCCTACCGAGATCTGGTGCCAACACTACAATCCAACATATTGTTCGACAGGGCACAACATAGTCGCCGGCTGCCGATGTGCTGGTTGTTGTTTAAACGGCACTCGGAGCTTCATACCATCCCCGTGTGTTGGTAAGTAGTCCCTGCTTGAGCGCTCATAGAAATTGAATGTACGAAAGTTGAACTTGCCATTTTCAATTTCCTTTGGAGTATCTCTGAGCCATAAGTGTACAAAGCACTAAATGGTCTCGGGCTAAAATACATCTCTGGTCTGCTTGTGTGTTATGAGGCCATTTTTTTGCTTTCACTCCATTTATATATTTTACATTGTTTTACTCTATTTTACTCTATCTTATTTTCCTTTGTAAAGCACTATGAATGGCCTTGTGCTTGAATGCTGCTATATGAATAAACCTGCCTTACCTTGCCTTGAGTTAGTGACAGAAAGCGGTGGCCGTGATATGGGCCTGCGTGTATCACAAGTCACTCTCTGTGTACAGTGAACCCTGTTGGCCGTACTGATCTGCATTTAGTGTACTTATTGGAGCACAATCAAAGCACTCGTGGTGGCAAATATGTAAAGATCATTCAACCGGGGCCTCGGTGTCAAGCAGCATTTTGAGTCATCCGAGGAGAGGCGGGTGTCCGACAAAGGCTGTCTTACTGATGCTGTAGCCCAGTCGCTCTGCGTGAAGCCTCCTGGAGAGGAACTGTCCTTCAAGCAAGGCCTTCACCTCCACCTGGGCACTGAAACCAGACACCTGAGAGAGAGAGACAGGGGGGAGAAGAGAGAGAGACAGAAAGAACAGAGAGAGAGAGAGAGAGAGAGAGAGAGAGAGAGAGAGAGGAGAGAGAAAAGTGTACCACATCGACAAGCAAAGAAGAAAGTCCAGGACAGAGAGACAGAACAGATAGCCACACCACACACACACGGCCACACACACACACCATTCAGGACAGACCAGGGAGGCCAGGCAGGCAGACAGAAAGGCAGGCAGGCAAGGACCATATTGTCATGGCGGTCAAAGCGGTGCACTCCCACAGCGGACGGTGTGATCTCCATGACATCGAAATAGAACCCTGACAAAAACAAAGCCATTAACCAATCACAGCGAAGACGGGGAAATAAGCAGCGTTTCACAAGCCTGTCCCTGTCCATGTAAATACTACAGCAGGCGAGCAGGCAGACAGCAGGACGAAGCTGCAGCGAGCGCCGCCGCCAGGGGAAACCTTTACCTATGTTGCCATGGTTTCCAACGGGCGTGTCCCGAAGTGCGGTGGAGAAAATCTCCCATGATCCTTCGGCGCACTCGTTCCTAACTCGCTCTCGGGTGAGGGAGCCATTCTTGAAGCTAGATACCACACACACACACACACACACACACGCACATATACACACACAGACACACAGACACACACACACACACACACATAGACACACACACACATACACACACACACACACACAAAGATGCCGATTTAAAGCATTGTAATTTAGCAGATGCTTTTATCCAAAGTGCGCGCTAGGCTGGGAGTGGAAAAGACGAAACACACACACACACACACACACGACACTAACCTGCGCTATGCTTTACCGTCTCAGTCTCTGGGTCTCTGCTCTTTACTGGCTGGCTGTCACTCCAAACGAAACTATGAAAACCTTAAGGGTGGGGAGGGGTCCTGTCTGAACTGATCTTTCAAAATAAAAGCTCATTGAACATGGGTGACGAACAGGCCTGGCGGTTTGCGGGAACTAAGGAAACGAACACGGCCACGCACCGTGGAGGCGGCTAAACTCACGTGGTGAGTTAGCATATCCAGTGTTTATCCCTCCCGCTCCGCACACGATCCTCATGAATATGAGCTGCCGTGGGGAATGATTTCCATAACAATTGAGGGAGGAGAAGAAAAAAAAAGAAAATAGGAAAAGGAGCAGGTTTTCTTGTGTGTTTGTAATGTGTGGATATTCTGCCCTTGTGGAAGATATCCGCTAACAGCTCTTAGACAGACCGCGGGCTAGGTTTTTAATTTACAACTCTCTCTCTCTCTCTCTCTCTCTCTCTCGCTCTCTCTCTCTCGCTTTCAATTTCATCCCTTCCCTCACAGTTTGATTCAATTTGGATCCTCTTCATTCAAACACTGAAAAATTATTTACGTGACAATCGCTTCACTGTGGTGTGGTGTGGTGTGGTGGTGTGTGTGCCTGCGTGCATGCATGTTGTGGTTTTTGCCTACACCCACCAGAGCAGGAGCCATGTATGACTGCCAAGGTCCGACCCGGAGTTGCAAGACACGGTGGACCTTCTAGAGCGGGACGCGGCTCCCTTGATTCCCATGGAAAAACCACCTGTATCACTGGTGCCCAGAACTCACCTAACCACACACAACACACACACACACAAACTCACCGATATACACACACACAAGACGACACACACACACACACACAAACACAGCCGATATATACACACAACACACCCACAACACCAAAGGATTTATCAAAACCTCACAGATACATACACACACACAAATATATATATACACACAAACACACGCACACAAACATACGGATGCACACACACACACACACACTCACAGATACAAATGCACATACACGCACATACAAACACACTAACATTATTTATTTTGCTACAGACACAATTCAACTGGACTAGAGAGAGACAGGCAGAAATGTATTGCTGCCTCATTGATGTGTCCTTTATCCATGTCTCCGGTGTCTCTGTTTCATGTCCTATCACAGGGAAGACCTGTCCTCTCAGACACACGTCCAGTATAACCAGCATAATCACCCATTGGGTCCTGTGACACTTACCGCGACGTCACCCTCCTGCAGCCTCATCCCTGCAAAAGAGGCTGAGAGACGGATAGAAGAGAACAGAGAGAGAGAGAGAGAGAGAAGAGAGAGAGAGAGAGAGAGAGAGAGAGAGAGAGAGAGAGAGATGAGAAGAGAGAGAAGTGGTGAGACATTTTTTCGGCTTGTAATACTAAAAATAGCAATTCTCTCGAACAAACATTTCCACGGACTGCGTCGTTATTTTGCTTTACCAGGGTTATCTCCCGTGAAGGCCACCACACGACAGTCCTCCGAGAAACCATACCTGGCCGCGAAGTACGGAGAGACACAGCCCTGAACAGGAGAGAGAGAGAGAGAGAGAGGGAGAGAGAGAAGGAGAGAGAGAGAGAGGGAGAGAGAGAGAGAGAAAGGGGGAAGGAGAGAGAAGGGGAGAGAGAGAGAAAGAGAGAGAGAGAAAGAGAAACAGAGAGATAGAAAGAGAAACAGAGAGAGAGAGAGAAAGAGAGAGAGAGAGAGAGAGAGCGCGAGAGAGAGAGAGATAGAAAGAGAAACAGAGAGAGAGAGAGAGAGAGAGCACTGATAACAATGCACATTCAACATTCAGGTCAAGCCTCGTATCTCAATCCTGAAACTGAAACTACATTTTATAAGGTCGGGAATGAAAGTGCCTCAGCCAATCAAATGATCTTCAATTAGCGACCAATTAAGCAGCGATGGCCTTCTTCTCCGGCGTGTGTGACCTTGCCGATGGGGGAAATCGGAGCTCATCGACTAATGAGCAGCATATTTAGAATTTCTCAATTAAGATTCAAGATTTCTTTATTGCCATATGTAACAAGTACAATGGAGTGCTTACTGCCCATTCGCTCCTGGGATGTGGAATATATGGTAGACACTGCAACTGAAACAATCGTTTGGTGCATACGAGTGACACCAAGCAGATCGGGAATTTCAAGGGGGAACGTCGAAACCCCAACCCCTCGAAGGTGAGCAGAGTTGTGCTCCGGTACAGCCCCCGACCACGGGCCTCTTACCAGCACAGCGCTGGAGGGTTGAGGGGCTCCGAGGAGCTTCTCCAGGCCAGGAGCAGTGACCCCCAGGCAGACCTCAGACCAGCGTCTGGTCCGGATGTCCAGGAGATTCATTCCTGAGCCTGAACAGAAAGATCAAATCGATTGACCAATCAAAATCAATCAATTCATCAAAGTGTGGCATCGCCCCATTATTTTTCCTTAGGCTTATTCACTGTACATTTGTACATTTGTTATTTTATTTTATTATTCTATTGTTTATTACTCTAGTTTAATAATTTAATAATTTCCTTCGGGATAAATAAAGTTCTATTCTATTATATTCTATTCTATTGTTATGCTTATGTTGTTGTAATTTTTAGCAACCTCTGGCACAAGAATTTCCTTCGGGATTAATAAAGTTCTATCTTATCTTATCTTATCTTAAATCGTTTAGTTCTAATTCCAATTCTTAATTCAATTCTCAGAGAACTGTGATTTACCAAGTGAGTAGCAAATCACTGTGCGTGGGTGTATGTGTGTGTGTGTGTGTGTTCACATGCATGTGTGTGTCGCGTGTGCGTGCCTGTGTGGTTTCCATGCATATTCGCATATGCATATCAGCCGATGTCATGTGTATGTATGTACACCATGACCCGTTTGACCGTTATGCAATACATTTGTACAAATGTGTGCGTGTGTGTGTGTGTATGTGTGTGTGTGGGGGGGGGGGGGGGGGGGGGGGTATGAGTGAGTGAGACAGAAATCGAGTGAGAGAGAGAGAGAGAGAGAGAGAGAATGTGTACATTGGTTATCAGGCTGAACCAGACACCGTTCCAGAGTCACGCTCTAATTGTCCCCAGACAAGGAGAGTTGTATACGTGTGTGTGTGTGTGTGTGTGTGTGTGTGTGTGTGTGTGTGTAGTGCGATTTCCCACAGGACAAACACTGGCAAAAATCACCAGACACACACACACACACACACACAGTACTCAATTCATTTTTACTCAATCATGCTTATCGTACGATGTAATGCGTCACCTCCCAACCGGAGAATAGGATTTATTTACAGTTGTTGTGTTGTTTTGTTTTTTCCTGGGGAGTTACTGAAGCAATCTTCTCAGGTGTGACAGCATCAAAGAGGAGGAGCCACCAGGTGATGAGACAAGAGACGTTTGGAATCTGCAGTATGAATATGGCACTGACCTCTGACCTCTGTGTTGTACCATCCATCAATTTTGTTGAAATAAAGAGAAATAATAATAATGTAAATATGTACGGCATATATATATATATATATATATATATATATATATATATATATAGAGTTGTATGGACAATTATGTTTCCCACTATTGTTATTTTAAAATAGTTAGCTAGAGGTTCCGTTCTTCGTGACACTTCCTCTCAATATTCTCCCGTCAGTGGAACCAAATTAACATGGAAAGAAGAGTTACATGGGTGGATGGTTTTTTATTACAAACATTTAACTCCTTGATAAATTAATATATTATTCATTAATTATGGATCAGTAACAGCTCGATCCGAAAATAAAAACAAACAATTAAATTGGATGTGAGCAAAGGCTGTCGCAACACTGCAACGACCATCGATTTGACGTCGTTGCTTCGATGATGGATGATGGATGATGGATGGAGAGACAGAGAGGTGGAGGGAGGGAGGGAGGGAGGGAGGGAGGGACAGCTGGACGGACAGATCGAGGCACGGGGACGGGTGGTGGAAGGACGAGAAGAACCTACCATCGCTGTAGTCGATAGCGGCGTAGTCACCCAGGAATAGAGAGGCAGCAAAACTACTGACCAATGAGATTCTCTGAAACAACAAGCATGCGTACGCACACACACACACGCACACACACACACACACAGAAAATGAGACTTTAATGGATTTTTATTGCGATGGAGCAGTTTGACACCTCGGGCATACTCTCTCTCTCACACTCTCCACCGCTCAGGCCACTGTGTCTTACTTAACCATTCTTTATTTTTAGTGGTGACAGAACAACACAAGACTCTCTCTCGACTCTCCAAGCCGCCCACAGTTACAGCTGGGAGCTGCCCATGGCCCGCCACCTCTCGCAAGGGCAGCAGACGCTTCTGTATACGCTTGTTACCACTTCTTCCAGCGCCTTCAGGAGGAGGATCCTTCATGCTGGGATTATAAGAAACAGGAGAGAGCATCTGGTGGTGGTGGGGCTGGTGGTGGTGGTGGTGGTGGTGGTGGGGTGGGGCACTTCAGCCGGAGCCATTTATCTAATAATACATCACCATCGTATTAAAAGTTATCCCAAAGGTCTCTCCGCTGGCACTCTCAGGGGAACGGTTCCGTGCTTCAGTGTGGCTTCAGTGTGTTGACGGAAATTAGTTATTAGGCGGAGCGACTTCGCATATGTAGAGTTCAGTGGCGGGGGAGAAAAAAAAAATAAGTAAAAGAGGGAAATCGCTGCGGTGCCCGTTGGAGATGCTAAGTACCGAAGGATTAGTCATTGCATACGCTCAGTGCCTGCTTAAAGACGAGACGTACCAGCGCAGAGAATGGGTGCGAACCGGTCTCAATGCTGCTCTTGTGGTGGCAACACACAACCATCGCCATGACCATATCATCCGTTACATGTCCGTAACATATAATATGGGTGGGAAAACATGTGACCAACGATACCATCGATGAGATGACAGCAGACTGCTAATTTATGAGGTTAAAGTGCACAGTTACTGTACGCCAGGATAGGCTGAGCTAGATGTCTTAAGGTCAAAGGTCAAATTAAAAAAAAAAAAGGTACACAGCGCTGTCAGCTTACCTCTGTGTTTTGGTACTGGTCCGGTCTGGTCTGCTGGATCTTAGCGATCTGGTTCCCAGTAAACCGCTGCAGTAGAATAAAAACAAAGAGAGAGAGAGAAAGAGAGACACAGAGAGAGCATGAACGCGTGAAGAAGAGACAAAAGATAGCAAGGGGGGGAAAAAAGTATGCAACAAAGGAATAATGGAGGGATAAAAAAAACAACCAGTAGAATGCAACAAAGGAATAATGGAGCAGAGAGAAAGAGTGCATGTCGGTGTGTGTGTGTGTGTGTGTGTGTGTGTGTGTGTGTGTGTATTGTATGTGTGTGTGTATGTCGAGATAATGACCTCATACGCCCTGGAACCGGTGATGTCCACTAGTGTATGGGCGCCCCCTAGCGTCGACTCCAGGTACTGGCACTGTGCCGTGGTGCTGGAGTCCATCCACACCGGGCTGTCTGCCACTGCAAAGCTCTCCTGCATGGGCCACACGCAAACACACACATGCACGCCACTTGAGCATACACATGCACGCAAACAAACACACATACACATACACACCTGTATAACCTCAAACACCTTTCTGAGCTGCAATTTATCCCCCCCCCCACCCCCTTACACACACACACAACATGATAAAATAAAGCAATTTCTAATTTCATTGTACTACCAATGGCTGGCTTGTATTTTGAGCAATAATGGTCTGGCTAAGTACTTGCACTCAGATAAGCACACACACACACACACACACACACACACACACACACACACACACACCTGCCGCAGCTGGCTCAGACTCTTCGCTGGGTCCAATTGTTTGAGGGTGTGATTGGCTCCTGTGCTCCAGTAAACACTGCCATGTTGCTGGAGAGAGAGAGAGAGAGAGAGAGAGAGAGAGAGAGAGAGAGAGAGAGAGAGAGAGAGACATTGCCCAAAGCAATGCATTAAAACTTTCACATACACTCCTACTCCCAGCCTCAGGCTATGTGCTAGTAGTTAACCAAGTTGCTGCAGTTATGTGTGGTTATGGCAGTGAGTTTACAAAACAATTATTTGTATGATAAGGTAACTCACACACACACACACACATACACACACACACATACACACACACAAACCTGTCCACTGCCAGACAAGGCTTTGACCAGGGAGAAGTCAAACCCAGCCTTCTTCATCTTGTCCAAGAGCAGATCCAGAGCCTTCAGGACAGAGATGAAGAAAAAAAACACTGACCACGCATGGAACATCATGTGACCCCCCCCCCGCCCGCCCTCCACATATGTTTCAGTTCATGGTTCAGTCCAAAAGTTGTAAAGATGCATCCTGAACACACACACATATTATTATATCATTATTAAGAGGATATAGATACAAACATACATATTCATACACACACACACACACACACACACCCTGTACAATTAAATCCTTCAACAATAACCATAATACAAAATAACTTAAATACCAACCCATACATGATAAGTGTAGCTGTAAGCAAGAGGCTCGTGTCACATGATCACCTGACATGCTGATGATTTACTCCTTCCTTCCTTTAACATCCTAGTTATAGAATAAACAAGTGCCGTGTGTGTGTGTGTATGTGTGTGTGTGTGTGTGTGTGTGTGTGTGTGTCGGTACCTGTATCCACATAAGTACAGGAGATGTGACAGTTAACCTGTCAGTATGGATATGAACTCCTCCCTGAGTTCTGTTCAGAGGGAGAGAGATGAGAGAGATAAAAGAGAGAATAAAAAAGCTATATATAAATATATTACTACAGTGTTATTAATAATATTGACTACAACACTGCCATTCGATAATAGTTCTCTTTGTATCTACAAATAAAACAATGTGGTTGTGTAGATGAACTGGTTTAGAAGAACATGGTTTTAACACTGGCAGGGTTAGAGGTTCGATTCTCTGTGTGGGGCCACCTGTGCATGCTAATGTCTGCTCTTGTGAAAATATTGATGTCTTACCTGAACTCGGGCAGTTCAGAGTCAAACTGGACATTGCTCTGATGAACCACCGTCAGAGTCCCATCTATTGCCATAGCCTTCAGCTTTACACACACACACACACACACACACACACACACTTTGAGTCTTGCTGCTTGAAAATCAATAAGAGTGTAGTGGTAAACTAAAGTTAGGCCTGTAACTGAATGCTCCAGATGTCAGTCAACTTAACTGAACTTTACTAATGTGTGTGTGTGTGTGTGTGTGTGTGTGTGTGTGTGTGTTGATATGCCTAATCTCATGATATCACTTCCTGCAGACAATACAATTAAAGTCAAGCATTGTGCAGGGGCCCAGCAAGACCAGGCTAAGCAAACAGCTTCACAGGGGCCAAGGTTCAACATTGTGGGAAAAGGTTCAAAAGAAAAACATCAAATCGAAAGTCATTAAGTGAACAAAACAATAGCCTTTCAACGAATAAAGAGCAACGCTTCATAAAAAAAAAAAAACATGCAGCATACAAATCAACTTTAATTAAACAAACGCTGATGTCAACAACAACGACAACAACGACAGCAGCAGCAGCAGCGTTGGTTCCGTGACTTCCGCGTCTGCGCATGCGCGGCGTACGCTAACATACGCTAACGTGCGCTACGTCACGTCAGGAGAAGCGCGCTAAACGGAGACACGTCGTAGTACGAGTTACCTGTTGCGTGCTGAAGTCAAAGCCCAGATACAGCGAGTCCTTTGGTGCAGCCATAGCAGCATGTGTGTGTGTGTGTGTGTGTGTGTGTGTTGATGATGACAGACTAGCGGAGGAGGACTAACAAGCATGGTCCATAAAATGCCAAGCAAAGGGTTAAATATTTAAAGAGACCGCGTCTTTCTGCCATGGGCGGTTCTAGGGTGTGGGGGCCAACAGGGGCCAGCGCCCCCTTGTAACACTGAGCTTGGACCCCCCACCTCTGTGGCCCTGAATGAAGAGTCTGCAATAATGATACAATCATTGAGTTGTTGCAAAGCGAACAGGAATGTGTTTTATTTTGTTTTCATTATTGTATTTTAATTACATTGAAACTAACTGTAAGCCACTGGACGAAATAACCAATGCATGGTATTTAATGTTGATTTAGTTCGGCATACTCTATATATTAAGAAAATTTTGACAGCTTGAACACTGTAATTGTTCTCTTTTGTCCGGGCCGAAGGTGCCCCCCCTGACAAACACCAATGGCCCCCCCCCAGCTGACAGGCCCCCCCAGTAATATGGCGTCTTAGAGCCGCTACTGCGTTCTGCCAGTCTTTCTCAGTTTCTCTCGTCTACCTCTCCCATTCCTGTTTATGAGCAACGGGTAAAAACACCAGACATGTGCTTTGACATGGACAATGCAAAGATTGTAAAGAAAATCAGAGAAAGTACACATGTGATGCAAACAAGCCCGCTAATAGCATTTTGGTATTATGCAGACCCGTGGAGCAATACAGTACACATCATAGGCTCCTGAAATCTCTTTGGCCCTCATTAGAGAGGCCAGGAGCCTTCAGCAGCAACTCTGGGAAAAAGTCTGAACAATCGCAGGAAGTCGGCCCTCAACCAATCAAGTGGCCTGGACGCACCTTAATCTGGTTTATCCAGCATATTTCAAATGGCCAAACGACAACTTGTATTCCGTGTTGGCACACTGAGACTGGCACACTGTAGGAATATATGACCTGTATGTAGATGCTGTTTAATCAACAGTTTGTCTGTTTTACATCGTGAAATGTGGTGTGTCAATATCCTGACTGCATTCCCTCATGGTACTTCTGTGCGGTTGGTTTTGAGCCATATCAAACAGAGGCCACCGGAATCGTGGTCCTGCACAGTGTTGACACACTTATCAAATCCCAAATAGTCAAGAGCAGTAGGTCGACTCCCCTAACCGTACACTGAGTAGAAGAGCAAGCAGTGAGTGTTGAGTGAGGTCGCCAACAAAGTACACTTATAATTTTTGTGTGTGTGTTGTTGATGCAGTGTTGCCTCTGTTCAGCAGGCAACAGAGAACGATGTCGTGCAACTCAGAGATCAGGGCCCTTTTTGGATAATTTTCATTTTTTTAAATCATTGATTTTATTTTAATAACAGATTGCAAATCAGCAATGACGACGATGATCAATGCAAATTGCTGATCATTTCCCATGTTGATAAATTAAACGTTTGGACTTCTGCAAGACTTGTTTGTCAAGAATTGTTGATCAGTGGACTTCTGCAAGACTTTGTTTATCAAGAATTGTTGATCAAATTCAACGTTTGGACTTCTGCGAGACATCCATGGGTCCGGTCCGGAGGATGTCTTATTCTCCGTGCTGCTGTTTGCATTCGCCGAGCCCCGCGGTCACTCCCGGCAGTTCCCCTCCGGGCGGCGGAACGGCGCGTCGCGGCCGACGGGAAGGAAGCCGGCGGCTCGTCGTCACGGGCTTGTGGGACGACGACGCGGCGGAGGAGGACTTCACTGGCGCCACAAGCCGCGCCGAGATGGACGTCGCCCTGCTGAGAGAGCAGTACCGATGGACCAGAGAGAAGCAGATGAGGGAGCACCGGGTGATCGTGTTCAGGCGAGGTGAGTGAGAGGGTCCACAGTGCGTAGCGCGTAAAAAAGTTGTCGGCCTATTTAGTATTGATCCTCTGCGACTACCGATCTATTTTTTTGGGGGGGGGGGGATGTTAATTACTTCCTGGCTGTTTCTCCTGAACCACCATCCGAGGAGAAGGGAATCAAGGAATATATAAGCCCTGTGCGACACGGAAAAAGTAACTTTTTTTCTTATTTCCTGTGGGATATAATATAACATTCCTCTTAAACATAACGGTTGTCTAAATGTCGCTTTAAGGAGCTTCACTTCGCTCCCCCCACCCCCTTCCAAGAAATGTGATTGTTGTTTTGGTCTTTTTAAAATATGTCATAACTTCCCTAATATTCGACTTAATATTGCCTACTTCACTCTCAATAACTGACCTGTTGTGGGTGTTTGCTCAATGTCTGCCTTTCGCTCTCCCTTGCTCTCTCTCTCTCTCTCTCTCTCTCTCTCTCTCTCTCTCTCTCTTGTTATCTCTCTGTCTATCTTTCCACACATCTTCATCTTGCCTACAGTTTCTGAGGACCTCACTGAGGCCATGCGTGTGATCCCCGTCACACAGCAAAGTCGGTCCTCGCAAATGAGGTCCTCGCTCTGGGAGACCACCAACAACAACAGCAGCAGCAGCAGCAGCAGCAGGAGGCCGCTGCCGCACTTGACCCTGCTGCCTGTTTACCCCACTCCAGTGCCCCCCGACCCCTGGCACGTCCACCTGGATCTCCACCGCCGCATCAACGGACCTGCCGGCATGGTGGGCACCCCCCCGGCAGCGACGAGCAACATGGCTGGTCCCCATTTGCCTCCATCGCCCAGGCTAGTTGCTCTTGCTGTAGTTGTTGAGGATGTTGTTATTGTTCCTTGTCAATTATTGCAGCAAAGATGTAGTTATATTCTGGAACTAAACACGTAAAAATCAACAAACACCATAGCCGCCAGCAAAAAGGCTGACTGACTGGTTTCATGACTAAGTTGTTGTCTCTCTCCCTCCCTCCCTCTCTCTCTCCAGACGGCACTCCTGTCTTTCCGAGACCGAGAGCGTGAAGCCAAAGTACCGAGTGCAAAGATATTCTGTTGACTCTGCAGCTGGTTTAAATGGCAGTTGCCCCAACATCTCCCTGAGAGATCCCCTGCCCGGCTACGTCAACAGTGCCCAAGAATCCCACCCTCACCTCGACGGCTCCCTCCGGATCCCTCCCAGAGAGGAAGAGGAGGGGGAGGGCACAGGCGACTCCCTTGCCAGCACCTCGGGGGGCACCTGCTCCGTCGGTAGTTCGGTGAATGGGGACTCCGCGAGTTTCGATGAGAGCGACACCCCTGTCAGGTCCTCCTCGCGCACGCCCTCCACCTGCAGCTCGGTGGTGGATCCCAATGAAATCGGGGGGTATGACGGCGGCGGCGGCTACGGCCCAGCGTATCACACATTCGGGAAGCTTGCTGTGCCCGCGCCAATCCCCATCGGACATCAGAGGTTTGGGATGCAACACTACCAGCCTACCCTCACTCCTGTGCACCACCACCTCCAACACCAACACCACCCCAACTACAACCCTTTCCCCAACAGGAAGTCCATCAAGAAGTCTGAGGCAGCCATGAAGCTGGGCATGTACTCTAACTTCTAAACAAGACCCTGAGCACACAGCACTTGTACCAAATGAATGACCAATGAGACACTTTCACAATAAAAGTCCCTGCACATCAGAGAATTATACTTTTCTATTGCATGCTTTTGGAGTATTAACATGAAATTAATATGTTGAATGTACCATTACATAGATTATATAAATTCTGCTTTAGCTTCTGCTCACTCCGATTCTCTACATAATGTAGCAGCTCTGACGTTCACTGTGATGAGCAATAGAAACATTAGGTGGATTGAGTTGCTTTGAACTATTTGCTGCTTTTTGATGGTCAACCACCCCACTTTAAACACCTAGTTCTATTGGCTCCAAAGGTCTGTTCACAATCTGTATGGCAAGACTTTTGGTTGTGAGAAACATTTCAAAAACATGTATTCGATGTGTTGGTGATTTTCCATGCTGCTCTTGATTTAGAATCATGTCAAGTCGTCAAAACACTGAATGAGAAATTAACAGTGATAATATTTTCTAATACTAATCGTAAGTCTCTATTATTTAGTCGTGGAAAGATTTCTGAGCAAATCATAATCAATGTATAATTGGTGTCAGTCAATGAAATATTTAAACTATTGACTGTGAACTAAAAAGTCACTTATAATTGTGTATGTCTGCAGCGTTAGAAATGGTAAATAACCCAGTTATTGATGCACTGTTATACAGCATTATACATTTATGACGTTTTATAAAATAAAACATGACATTGTGAACGTTGTACGAATATTTATGTACTTTCGGGCAGCAGGGGGCGGCAGCGGTAGCCGTGTGACGTAGGGGGTGGAGGGGGCGTGGCTTGGTCGACGAAAACAAAACCATCCTGGTCAACGTCGCGGCAGCTGCGTGGCGCTCCCGGAACTCAAGATAGCGAGATCAATAAATGCACTTTTAATACCGTTTTCTCTCTGCTCACACATTGTCGCTGAAGGTAATTAAATATTGAACTGTGGACACACCGGGGGGCACAGACATTGACATTGACATTATTTCCCCGCACCTGGCGCTGTGTGTGTGTGTGCGCTATGGAGCAATGGAGATGAGCCGCGCTACGCAAACAGAAACTACTTAGCGAGCCGCAGTACCGTCACCCTGTCAGCCTGTCAGTCAACACACACACACACACTCTCTCTCTCTTAGCATTGTCATTATACTGTTTTCTGAGTCCTCGGGTTTTGTTCTCGCTTCAGGCTCGTCTGGTAGAAGAAGAAGAAGAAGAAGAAGCCATGGCGGAGGAAAACATCGAGGCGAAGTTAAAGCACCTCCTAAAACAAGAGAAGGTCCAGTTGTGGAAGCCTCCCTACACCACCGATGATGGCGAGGAGCAGCCCGGAGAGAAGCAGATGCAGGTGCGTTACAGGACAGGACACACGTCACTCTCCATGGACGTCTGTAATATGTGCAGAAGTGGGCCAACAACACACACACACACACACACACACACACACACACACACACACACACACACACACACACACACACACACACACACACACTTTACAGCTACAGAGCAAATCTGTGGTGTGTGACACGTCAGTCACCATGACTATGAACGTGTCATCACCAGTGTACTGTAACTCAGTACACGTACTCAAGGGTTGTACCTGAGGACACATTTGAGGTACTTCAGGTTTACTTGAGTCAACATCAAGTCAAAGTGACTACTTTTATCTGACCGCTTTAGTTACTAGTTACTTTGCAGATTGAAATTAACAATACCAAATATAATCAATACATACATAATGATGTTATTATATCAATACGTCATCAATCAGTGGTCCCCAGGGGGAAATTCACAATGGATTGTATTTATATAGCGCTTTTATCCAAAGCGCTTTACAGTTGCCTCACATTCACCCATTCATACACAGACGGCGGTGTCAACCATGCAAGGTAACAACCAACACATCAGGAGCAGGTAGGGTTAGGTGTCTTGGTCAGGGACACCACGACACTTAGCTAGGTGGAGCTCAGGGATCGAACCAGCAACCTTCCGAGCTACTGCCGCCCCAATTCACAAGCTACCCATCAGTATGTAAATATGATTATAATCCAATACTTATATATTTTAATGCCAATACATTAGCTTCAGTGCAGTACTTTTCCCTGTAACAGAGTATTTCTACAGTGTGGTAATACTACTTTTACTTAAGTAAAAGATCTGAGATCACCACGTGTGTGTCCACAACTCTCTTGCTGTGTTGCTGTGGTTTATAGGACCTGGCGGAGCGCTATGCCCCTGTGGTGGGCTTCTCTGTGTCCGAGGTGGGCTCTGCACTGGAGTCCATCAGAAGCCAGGCGGTGAGGAGAGGGCAGGGCAACAAGACCTTCAAAGAGACGTCCGTGGCCACGCTGGAACTGCTGCTGCCCAGAGATGGGAACAAGGTTGTGTGTGTGTGTGTGTGTGTGTGTGTGTGTGTGTGTGTGTGTGTGTGTGTGTGTGTGTGTGTGTGTGTGTGTGTGTGTGTGTGTGTGTGTGTGTGTGTGTGTGTGTGTGTGTGTGTGTGTGTGAACATTGAGTGAGTGACCAACTGTTTTTTCTTTTAAGGACACCAAGAAGAAGAAGAACTACCTCGAGACCAAGCTTGACGTTCCAGTCCAGGAGATCATGAACAGGTAATTTATACATCATGTGACTCTACCCACAATGCATTTAAAACACACATTTCAAACCGTAACAACATCTAGTTAAATTAACAATCCGTGTTCAACTAAGCATATAGAATTTGAGATGTAACGGCTAGTGTGTAAGTGCCATGCCTCTGTGGCAGGGAAAGGCTAACGCTACCGGAACAATGAACACGCTCACTAGATCGTTATGCACAGATTGATAATTGCAGTCTAATGCATAATTGCAAGTGTTCCTGTTTAATGTGATGTGTTCTTGGTTTAAAAAATAAATAAATAAATGGATGTCTGTCAACTGTTGCTTGTTCCCCACTACAGGATTGGGGAGGAGTACGGTCTCAAGTACATTAAGTTGATTCTGAACGGCAAAACTCTGTCTGCTGGTGAGTGTTAGCCGTTAGTGGGCTAGGAGGTTTAGCTAGGAGAGATGCGGGCAAGGTGCAAAATTCACTTTTTGTCCACTGGCCAAAATGTTTAGTGAATGTTGAAAATGTATTTGCCTCTCAATAGATTACCCTTGTTTTTTTGGTTGGCAAATCTATGAGACACTTGCATATTTTACCAGTGTTTGGCTGGTGGCTTGTGCTAATATTCTGTGCCCTTGAATCTGGCTACTAGCTAGCAGGGGCATTAGCACAGCTCTCTGAGTGCGGTGGGTTTAATACAAATCAACATTGTATTGTAGCACTGGATCCTGTTGTATTTGTTCTTGCAGGTCACCTCTGCCAATGTTTTTTTTTCAGTATGTTTGGTTGCTCGTCTAGACATGATTGTCACATGTACAAAAAAACTCACAAAACTCTTTAGCAGAATGAAAACATGCATGTTGACCCCCCCCCCCAACCTCCAACCCCCCAGACCAGCGTCTGGACGAGCAGGGCGTGAGGAACAACAGCAAGATGATGGTGCTCAGGGTAAGTGAGGAGGACCGCAGGAGACAGATCAGCGAGGAGGAGCAGAAGAAGAACCAGAAGGAGAGCATCCAGAGGACGCAGAAGGGCTTCCAGATTCTCTCCGAGCGAGGTGCGTGTATGTTTGTGTGCGTGTGTGTTCTCTAAACTGTATTGCCGAGGCCCAACGGCTCTTCTTTGGTTCTTTGTATTGAACGTGAATGTTCTTTTGGTTTGGCGGCAGACGGCAGTGACGACCCGGAGACCATGCCCTTCCTGGAGATAGCCGACCAGAAAGGAAACCCTCTCAAAATTCCTCATGAAGAAAAGAAGGTACTGTACCTGTGTGCAGTGCGTAGGGGGGGGGGTCACTGAACGTATGCACGGAACGTATCAAAACCACCTACAACACATATACGTGCCGCTGTGCTGAAAGTGAAGAATGACATCATTCGCGGTCATGTGCAGTACGTGCAGTCAATATGAGAAAATATTGTTGCATCTTGTGACATGACAATGGCTCCCGGAACAAGGTGAAAACGTCGAGGTCCTGGATACTGTTCTGGCAGGATCCCACACAAATTAAGCCCTGCTTTGTGTGTCTGTTTGTGTGTGTGTGTGTGTCTTACTGTGTGTTCCCCTCCCCAGGCTCTGATCCTAGCCATGGGTTTCCATGAGAAAGGTCGCTCTCTGCTGAAGAGGAAGCAGCGTGGAGTCGTTGTACAGCCGTCTGTCTCCAGACGCTGGTAAGATGGCCCAGCTGGTGACCCTGGGCTTCACCGAGCGAGAGGCCCGCCTCAGCCTGCGAGCCTGTCAGGGAGACATAGAGGAGGCTGCCATGCACATCGCCAACCGCAGACAGGTACACACACACACACACACACACACACACACACACACACACACACACACACATTAGGGCTTGGCGATCTGGCAAAAAATATAATCACGATCATCGCGATCACGATCATCACCATCAATCATTTTTCCCATATTGATCGATTTTCGATTTGTTTTATAACAATATAGAATTTGATAATGCTGCCATGAAGAAGACACCAGAGGGTTCATTCGTTAAACTTTAGAACAGTTTATTAACAAAATAATGTAAATATTACGGCTGGGACTTTAACGCGTTAATTATGATTACCGTATTTTCCGGACTATAAGGCGCACCGGATTATAAGGCGCACTGTCAATGAACGGGTCTATTTTCATACATAAGGCGCACCGGATTATAAGGCGCACCGCATTATAAGGCGCATTAAGCAACACAAAACAGTCAGATAAATCGAACTTTATTCAACTCATTCACAATAACTCTCAACATTGTTCAGTTGTAACACATAAAATACAAAACAATACACTCACTTTTTCAGTTCATTCCTCATCCACAAATCCATCAAATTCTTCATCTTCAGTCCTTGTACACACACCATAATATTACCGGTATGTTGAAGCACAGTACGTATTACTCCGCAAGGCTAGTATTACGCCGCGGTAGCCGTAATGCGCCGACAATCCATCAAGTATTACTCCGCGGTAGCCGTAATGCGCCGACAATCCATCAAGTATTACTCCGCGGTAGCCGTAATGCGCCGACAATCCATCAAGTATTACTCCGCGGTAGCCGTAATGCGCCGACAATCCATCAAGCGGTGCGGTTTGACAGATCTTTGAGCGCCGTGTACCACATAAAATCGGTTCGAGGTTAATACATAAGGCGCACCGGATTATAAGGCGCACTGTCGATTTTTGAGAAAATTACAGGATTTTAAGTGCGCCTTATAGTCCGAAAAATACGGTAATTACAGAAGAAATAACGCGTTAAAACTAATTAGCGCATTTTAATCGCACTTTATTTAGTTTCTCAGTGGACGAATTGTAGGCTCAAATATGGACGGACCGGAAGAGACTGTTTTTTTTTGGGGGGGTTACCATTTTAGATGGTAGAGATGGCACTTTATGTTAAACTGTCTGTGTAGCTAAAATAAACAGGATTTAGCTGCTTAAATGTATGTATCTGTCTATTCATTGATTCACTCGTATACCAAAATCCATTTGAATTGAAAAATGTTGCTTCTCGTGTCAAATATTGATATGCGATTAAAATTCGATTAATTAATTACAAAGCCTCTAATTAATTAGATGAATTTTTTTTATCGAATCCCACCACTAGTAAATATTAAACACTGCAAACATGCTGTAATAGCCTTAATAAAACACACCTTTCAAGTAATTTAAATGTAAATAAAACTGAAAGCTGGGCAGAAAACATCTCACATGTTTTACAAAATATGAATTATGAAGTGGTTAAATGTTTTAGAGGTAGACATTAATAAAAGGTGCAAAATTGGTAAAGAGTGCAAAAATGTAAACATTTAGAATAAAAAAATAATCATCAAAAACACTCAAAAGTGAAAACATGCAACAAAAGTAAACGAGGCACATTCAAGTACAACTGTAATAATAATTATAATAATTAATAATTATAATAATAAAAAGTAATATACTGGTTTTACATCTCTTAAATGAAATGTAAACACTGTAAACCAGCCATTATGCTACACCATTTTAACTTGTGCACATCATTAACTAAGTTTCAAGTGCTCATAGTTGCTAGGTTGACAAGATAGTGAAGATAAGAAGAGAAAGCCACCATGTTTGAGTGCTATACCAACATCCAAGAACATGCAAGATGCTAAAGAATGCTAAGTACTATTATTTAGTGCCATCTGTACAAACACGAAGCAAGTAGGTGCTAGAGTAATTTCCATTTTAGAAAGTTGACATTTTGCAAATGAATTCTCAAATTAGTTAGTTAATAAATATTTAATGAGGAATACAGTTGTATACAGAATGAGATTTTACTTCATTCCTCGTCATTAGTAAATGAAAAGAAACGGTTGATAAAAGCGGTAACACGTGTTTATAGAGGCTATTTACATTTACATTTAGGGCATTTGGCAGACGCTTTTATCCAAAGCGACTTACAAAGAGTGTATTTGTTGAAAGAAGCATTCATAGTTACGAGGCTAATAGAACGAGTTTCATAATTACAAGGTTAATTGCCATTTAGTAGCACACAACGAAGAACACAGGTGTGCCTTGACATTTTGGCTTGCCCTTTTGGGCGTGCGTTGGACAAGTTTGAAACCTTACGGTGTGTTGATGATGCTGACCTCTGACCACCGGGCGTCCCACCAGGAGCGGCAGGCACTGAAGGAGCAGGAGAGGAACAAGAGCAGGAGGAGGCTGGAGGGCGTGGCTGTACTCAAGGAGCTGGGCTACTCCAGAAGGGACGCCTCCCGCGCCCTGCACAAGGCCGAGGGGGACGTAGACAAGGCCTACGCTGTCAGTAGTCAGTGTGTGTGTGTCTATTACCATACCGCATGTCTTGTCTTCTTCTTACATTGTGTGTTTGTATAGATCCTTGTCGACACCCAAACTGCCGTGGTGACCAATAACAACACGGAGACGGCTGTCAGTCAAGAGCTGGTCCAACAGGTAGGCGGAGGTCACACAGAATGGTTGTCAGGGAGGAACACTGTGGAAGAAAAGGGGAGTCTCTAGCCAGAGAAACATATGGGTAGACAAGCCTGCTAGTTGGTACATTCTCATACATCATGGGTGGACACTCCCACTTGGGATGGTAAATGGATTGCATTTTATATAGCTCTTTTATCCAAAGTGCTTTACAGTTGCCTCACATTCACCCATTCATACACCGACGGCGGTGTCAACCATGCAAGGTAACAACCAACACGTCAGGAGCAGTTAGGGTTAGGTGGTGTCTTGCTCAGGGACACCTCGACACTTAGCTAGAGGCGGAGCCCAGGGATCGAACCAGCAACCTTCCTGTTGCCAGACAACCGCTCTGACCTCCTGAGCTACTGGTGGTAAAATACATGATAAAAAACTATGATAATCTGAATCTGTTTCCTGGTGTCTCTCTGGTTCCTTCTAGCTGTTGTATCTGGGCTTTGAGAGGGAGGTGTCTGAGACTGCTCTGAGATTGACAGGTGGGGACATCCAATCAGCCACTCAGCTGTTGCTAGACAACCAGGGCTTCCTGTCCCCAGACCTGCTCTTGGACTCCCCGCCCTCGTCCTCCTCAGAGGAGCCCAGCACCTCCTCAGATGACCCCAGCACCTCCTCAAGAAACCCCAGGACCTCCTCAAAGTTTCAAGGTCAGACTCCCAACACACACACACACACACACACACACACACACACACACACACACACACACACACACACACACACACTCTGCATACAGACATTACAAATGTGCACATGCATTATAGTCAATACAGTTACACCCATCCATGTAGAGACCATCATTCACGCGTGTGTGTGTGCGCGTGCGTGTTCACAGAGGACACAGAGTTGGTGAACGAGGTCCTGGGGGACATCTCCCACCACGAGGAGGACTACCTGGACCTCACCCTGGAGGAGGAGAGTGAGCTGATCGCCACCATGAAGGGCTACCTTAGCCGCGGCTCCACCCCCACTGTTTAACACACACACACACATACATGGCCACACACCGTCTAGCACACACACACACACACGCACACACACGCACACACATGCATACATGCACACACGGTTTAACACACAAGCATGCAAATTAAAGTGTGCCTCGCATTTACACGCACACATACACACACACACGGTAGTGCCATCAGAAGCAATAACTTCAAAGGAGAGCAGGCCAACCGTCGATTAAATGATTCTGTTGGTCTCCTTCACCGATACATAATCTGTCGATTATGTCATTCGAACACTAGACTCGTCAAAATAAAAGTCTAAGCTGAGCTGTCCATCATACGTAGCTTAGTTGTTTTGCGTTTTGTTATGAAGTTCATTACTATATCGTTTTAAAGTGATCTGCAAAGATCTGTTGGTATCCAAGTATTCATACCAAGTATTCATACCATACTCTCACCCAATATGCATCAGAATTTACTTGGAAATATTGGAACTTGTTATTCATATTCATTCGTTTTTTTGTGCTGCATGGTTTAACTATCCTCAACCTGACTTTTACTTTGAAAGTATGTCTTTTTCTTTGGAAGTCTTTAAATTGATACGGTATATGTTGATAAAGTGGCGGCTAGAGGACATATCCGAGATTGTGTGTTGTTTTTTACACCGTGGTTTGACCTTGTGTTGGAGGTTCTGAACGACCTGTTCAAATAGAGGCAGGCGGGAAGTGTGTTCAATTCACCACAACAGGTCATTGGGTCACTGTTGATTCAGTTGACATTGATACTAATTGTAATTTTAATTTTTCCTATATGTGATGTTTGATCGATCTCAAATGCCATTCATTTAAAAGAAGAAAGTCTGTTGCACTCAACATGTAGTTTATTAAGCAGAACAAAACTCCTTGCAATATGCATAATTTATTTTCTTAAAAATGGAAATTCATGAATTGCACACTTTTAGAAAAAAACATTTGACCAAAGGGACATTTTATTTTTATTTCTTAATTTTCTTGTTTTTTGTGTGTGAAGTCATGCGAATATTATTATTATTATTCTTTTTTTGTTATTTCATATGGTCAAACTGCATTAACATTTGTATATTTCTTTTGTGTGTTCTGGCTGCCGTGAGTTTGTAACTGAGTTGATTGGAATGAGACTGGTTGACGTTTCCTCGTCCACGGCACTTTCTGTTGAATTGAAGCCATTTGTTTTTGTGGTGTTTTTTTAACAATTGTTCAGTAAATGGATTTGATTATGCTCAGTTTTTTGTTGTGGTTTGTCTGAGAAAAAAAGATTTCGTGACAATTCTTTTCGATGTTGTACCCGTAATACACCTTCACTTCACACGTCTAGTACCCACACTACCCTGATAGAAGAACCTCAAATATCCAAACTTAAAAGCTTTAAAGGATTACTTTGGCTGATTTTCGATTTTGTGACGAACTTTTTATTACGTTTTCACCATTTTAACATATTTACAAAACATACAGATTCAGAGAATTTCCTTTCCAAAAAAAAGAGCACATTCACCTTGTCAGTGTGTAGCACAGATTATAATACCACAATATTACAGCTCATGTTCATCCACAGGCACAAACAATGATGTGATGCACAGAGAAAAGGGATGGGACACATGAATATCAATTGTCATGTTGATCACCTCTACCTCTCAACTTCCAGATTCTTTTGAAAACACTTAAAACTGTTGACTATGGATAAGCTGCTCAAAGAAAGCTACCTTAGGAGGACTCGTCTCACCCATGAGCACGCTTGTGAGGACAGGTTAGCGTTCATTGGTAAAATACGCAATATGCATAATGCTGGACCCACAGTGAACTCTATTTCCAGTATGTTGTTAATACATTTTGACAAATGGCTGACCAGAAGTCGAGTACCGTTTCACCTGACTTTTCACCACAAACCTGACCTGTGTCCTTGGAGGAGCCACAAACTAAGCCGCACGATGTGGCATTGTGGCGCGAGCCGTGCTACACCCACCCATAGGAAGCTACTCATGGTGCTCTTAAACCTCGCAAGTAGATGGGAAGGGAAGTCCAGCGGTAGCATGTATGTTATATAATTAATCTGGGCGTCGTCTTTAAGGTATTTATCCTTCCTATCAATGAGAGACCGAATTTCCATCAGTTTAGTAGGTGACTTTAAATGTTTTGGATAAGGGGTAGTAAGTTTATGTTCATTATACGTTTTCTAAACCTGGGGTGATCACGACACCCGGATAAACCAGTCCAGCCATTTAAATAGCCAGTTACTACGAATGCTCGGGGGGCATCATTTAGATAAGGGCCTAGCTTCAGATTTAGACAAATTGATTGTATATCCTGATATACTGTACGTGAGAAGGAAGACATTAAAGACGAGCTCTGCAGTACTGCAGTCTCCGGGTTGCTAGACAACAGTCCGCATATAAAAGTAACTTATGCTGTTTTTGCCGTGAGGCTAGACCTTTAATATCAATGCAGAGGTTCCATGATGGAGGCAAGGTAAACATTGTTGATCTGTACTCAGACCCACATTGAGATGCAAATGAAAATCAAAGAAGGAGAGGCAAAGCTTCCCTTTAAATCCACTACTTTGAGGTGAAACAACCACAAAACACAACACCAGAGGCGAGGTAGGAAGGAAAAACGAATCTCTGTTTTTTTTTGCGGTGTATTTTCTCTTTTATTTCATTTCAAGAATCTACATCATCAAGAGGGGCTGTCCGTCGACGTCGAGTGGTTCCTCGGTTCAGGTTCGGAAAGGAGTTCAGAGTCGCTGAGGTGATTTAGAAGGGGGGTGGCGGGGCGGTGGGTTTAGAAGTAGTTGACCACCCTGCGCAGAGACTGGATGTTGGGGTTCTGGGCCTGCCACTCATTGTGGCTGCAGTAGTCTCCCCTCTCCACGATGTACATGCGGCCTCTGTAGTTAGGCTCCTCGTACATGGCCCAGCTACACACACACACACACACACACGCGCACGGAGACGCAAGAGAGACACAACATGGAGATGTACGTCTATGTATAGGTACATGTTGGAGCTAACTAAGGGTGAGACCAGATCTAACAATCAAACACTGTAATGTTAGAGAGTTGACGGACTGAATTTACGTATCGGCTATCTGGGGTTGGTCGTGGCGAATATTATAGTGTGTGTGTGTGTGTGTGTGTGTAGAAGGAATACATAGTATGTTATTATTATTCTAGGACAACCCTATGCGTGTACTTACGCTCCGTCGCCGTAGACCTTCAGGGAGTTGATGCAGTTCTTGGAGAAGCCGCGGCTCTGCAGGAAGGGGCAGTCGTCGCACAGCTCCACGCACTGGCCGGAGAAGTTGCAGGCCTCGAACAGCTCGATGCGGTAGTGCTCGCCGTGCTGCGGGAACGGGAACGGGAACGCACGCCGGAGACACGTTAGAGACGCACACACACACACACACACACACACTGAGCCAACACAACTATTTTCAGGATGGTCCTGTGTTACGAAGAACACACGACAATAAAACACTTTGGCTATGTGGTGTGATGTAATGAAAGGTGACGTCATGTCCATGTGATGTGAATCAATGTCGCTCCCGGGGTTGAGAACTTCTGTATCAAGACAACGTTGAAAGCTAAGTAATCGACTGGCTTCTACACACTATGATATAGAATCTAGTCTTATTGTCTCCATATCGTTATATATAGGCTGGAACTGGATAACATTGTCTTCTTGTCTCTCAGACAATAGAAGATATTTCACACCAGATTACGTATTTAAGATCACAATAATCATAAGCCTCTCAAGCATATATCTCTCTCTCTCTCTCTCTCTCTCTCTCTGTCTGGACTGTGTCAGAGTCTCTCACCATGCGGACAGGCTTGCAGGAGCCCATGTGGTCGTTGTGGGAGTTCCACCTCTGGAACTCGGGGTACTCTCCGCGCTCCAGAATGAACTGCTGGCCCTTGAAGTCGGGGTGGTCATAGCAGATGAAGGCAGCGCTCTCCACGCGGATGGAGTTCACCCTGGACACGCACACACACACACACACACAGGTGAGGAGAGCACGGGTGGAGTTTGTGGAAACCCAGCCGAAATGTTGGGTTCTGGGTTTGAACCCCAATATCTGCAGACGACCTGCTCATCAGTGACCTGCATCTAGAACAATGTTGCTTCGGATAAAAACATCTGCGAAATGACGAAATAGATCATATCATAAAAACTCCCATTTTATACACATGTGATGGATGAATTTAGTTGAGGATCAATCAAGAAACTATCCTGTACTTTTATGCGCATTTTATTTCCAATTTATGTGTATATATATTGTTTGTTCTGGTATTATTTTCCTCTATTTGTACCTTTCATTGTGACAAAGTATCCATCCATCCATCCATCCATGGATGGATGTGACAAAGTATACCTCAGCTAAATTAATTTCAGCTGCATTCTTATTGCATTTCATGTTTGCGTAGCTTAGCATCATGCAGCCGGTTGGGGGCGTGTTCTGCTTGGAGGAGGAGGAGGAGGAGGAGGCGGAGGAGGAGGAGGAGGCGGAGGAGGACCCTCACCTGTTCATGAAGCCACGGTCCTGGAAGTTATCGCAGTCTCCCCTGACCTCCAGCTTCCTGCCGGTGAAGCATTTACCCTCGTAGAAGGTGATCTGAGTGGAGGAGGAAGAGGACGCAGAGGAGATGAAGAGGGATTGGGGGCAGGGAGTGAAAGAGACAACAAACAGGTGGTGGTGGTAGTGGGACTACCTGCCTGCTCCATCGAAATCAAACTATTCTAATAGCGTCCTCAAGTATTTTCAAATGAAAATACTAACAACTTATAATATGTGTTTGCTAAACAGTGGCTAAATTCAAAGGCCACAGTTCACAGCATCAGTCCCAACATGTGTGGAGAAGCTTTCTAGAAAAGTGACACACTGTTGTATTCAATAAGCTGTCAGAAGCTAAAATAAGTGGACCTACATTTTGTCCAGCTGTTATTGTGCTGCTTCTTATATATCTTCAATAATATTATTATTGGGCCTGTAAGTGTACAGTAAGTGTGTAAATAGTCCAGTAAAATAACTTCCTGGATGTAAACTGACAACCAAAAGTGAACTGTGATTTAAAAATCAATAAGCAATCTTTCACCGGGGGAAGCCCCCCTCTTTAACAAACATTAAATAAAAAACCCTCTCATTACAAAATCCATTACAGCGCAGACAGCCAGCAGATTTCCCTGGTGGCCAATGTGCATAATTTAACCAAGACTATGGGAGTCAGAGAGAGAGAGAGAGAGATTGCCAGACAGAGAGAGAGAGATTGCCAGAGAGAGGAGAGAGAGAGGAGAGAGAGGGAGAGAGAGATTGCCAGACAGAGAGAGAGAGAGGAGAGAGAGAGAGAGAGAGAGAGAGAGAGAGATTGCCAGACAGAGCGAGAGAGGAAGAGAGAGATTGCCAGACAGAGAGAGAGAGAGAGAGAGAGAGAGAGGAGAGAGAGGGAGAGAGAGATTGCCAGACAGAGAGAGAGAGAGAGAGAGAGAGAGAGAGAGGAGAGAGAGGGAGAAAGAGATTGCCAGACAGAGAGAGGGAGAGAGAGAGGGGGGAGAGAGAGGGGAGAGAGACCTGTAGTTGAAGCCTGTGCTGTTTTTGTCACTCACCTTTCCAGAGTACTGAGACATTTTCACCACAGGATATTTTCCAACCTGCCCTACGAACAAACTCTCGGTGTAACTTGCAAAAAATTGGACACCCCAATATATATACGGCCGGGGGGCGAGGCCGGGCGGCGCGGGGGGCTATCGCGAGGCCGGGCTGACGGGCCCCGCACAAAAGACAGGTCTTCAAAGGTTCTGCTTGCCACGGCGTTTTCTCATTCATCCAGTGAGGCTCTGCTGATGCGGCCGTTTGTGTTCGCTCGTGTGTGTGTGTGTGTGTGTGTGTGTGTGTGTGTGTGTGCGTGCACAGAATTTATACAGTACATGGGCTATTTGTGACTACTCCATCAGCTGTGTGTGCGTGTTTGTGCGTGTGTGTGCGTGTGTGTGTGTGTGTGCGTGTGTGTGCGTGCGTGTGCATGTGTATGTGTGTGTGCGTGAGACAGATCAATGGAGAGTGTGAGTAAATGTAGCCTACTGTCTGACAATAGAATGTGCTTGGCCTGCCGTTTACAGGGTCAATGATACTGCAGAGACCAGCCTTCTGGGGACTATGATCACCACATAGTCCTACCCAATTAGAGAACCAGATGAAGATGTTATATATTATTTCTCTTTCAAGATATTTTTTTTAATCAAAGCTACAGTATAAGGCTAGGCATAAGACAGTATACTTCAGCAATCTGACAATAACTGTTCTATATATCATATATCCTATGGTTGGTGGTCTCGTTTTAATTAATATTATCCAATATTATTTTGTTGATAAACGTATAAACCATGACCTCTGTTAATGTTGTCTCTAACCTCCTACTGTTTTAATGTACAAATACAACACTGTCTCAGTCTCTCTCTCTCTCTCTCACCATCTGTAGGAGCTAGCTATGGAGCAATACAGCTAGTAATGCTAGACAATAATGCTCCAATAGGTGCTAGACTCAAATGCATATTGAAGGATATGAATCTGAATGGCTTAAACCTTCAATCCAATGCCAGGTGTAAAGAGCCTCAGGTTAGGTGCGTTGTATGTGGATTCACAACGCAATCCAGGGAATGGAAATTAGCACCAGCCACCAGGTAAACGCTGTGGTTGGTAGATTTCAGACACAAAACAATGATCTACTATTGAGTGGCTGGTGGCTGATTTTATGGTGGCTGATCATATGTATTTGTATTTTATATTGTATTTGTACAGTGCTACATCATATGCAATACAATGACACAAATTACTTGATGCAGTGGTATAACAGTAGTGGTTGTATTGTGTCTTTGAATACAGCTGCAGGTCAAGCAAGTAAAAGTCTATATTTTTGTCTTGAAAGCAGTGTGGTGTCTGATGTGTATAGAGTCCTTATCTCAACTAGGGCACTAACATGGCCCTGTCTGAGGCTCAAGGTTCCAGGGGACACTGGAAAGTGGGGCTGTAGATCCACTGCGCTCTCTGATGGCTACTGTAAGTCATGACACCCACGTATTTTGGTCAGGAGGAATAATACCGATGTATTTATTAAGAAGACATGTAATTTTTATGTGGGGATATACAATACAAAGCGGCTGGGCGTGCGGCGTGTGAAAGGCTGTTGCAGGGCTTCTATTTAGCCCTAGGAGAGCAAGGATGGACTCCAGCAATTTTACAAATAGTAACCCGTCTTACAGTCAGATTCTGTGTAAAGAGAGAGAGCCTAAGAGTTTATTTTGAAGATATTTCAACTTAAAGGGATGGTTCACCCTCATTGCACAAGTCTCTAATAGTTGTCTTATTGTCCCTTATGATTGCAAATCTTATTGGCAGTGTAATCTTATCACTTATTTTATTTATTTTATTTGCAGTGTTCTGATCTGCAGGATTGTACTACTGTAGGATTTCACAGAGCATGCAAGTCAATGCACTCCTGTCCTCTTGGCTCTCCACACACACACACACACACACACACACACAGTTAAATAAGGGGGTGGGGGATTGACTGTAGATCTGTCTGTTTGTTGTCAATTGTCATTCATATTCAATTAAAACATTGCATATCACTCCCACAACAATTGGTCTGCTTATTTATGGCTATTTACAATTAATTTGAATATTTACTTTTTACTTCTGGTACTTAAGTACATTTTAAATCGGATACTTTTGTACTTTTACTCAAGTGTGTCTACTTTTACTGGAGTCAAGTATCTATACTTTTACTCGAGTATAACTTTTGAGTACTTTTACCAGCCCTGCCTGCAAGTCATGAAGGGGATGTAGCTCAGTGGTAGAGCGCATGCTTTGCATGTATGAGGCCCCGGGTTCAATCCCCGGCATCTCCAAGACTTTTGACTCTTATTGGGTCCTGAAATAAGAATAAATAAGAGTAAACACTAGGGGTGGCACGGTTCATGAAAAAAAACGAAAACCGTTCGGTTGGCTTGTCTCGGTTCGGAGGATGTGTGCGTTGTACGGTTCGACGGTTCATGGCATGCGCAGCCTCGTGACCGGATGTGACGTCAGACAGTGTGTTTCCCTTTCGCGCGAAAGAAGAGGTGTGGAGTAGGGGTTGCACGACTTCTCATTTTTTCAAGTCGACTTTTCTATCAATAAAGTCGACGTAGTTGATGACGTCATCACATACACACGCACGAAAAAACCAGACAGAACGGGCTGTCAAAAAAAAAAAAAATGGGTATCCTCTGCGCAAACAGCTCTCGAATTCGCGGTTCTGATCCGGGAGGGGGGGGGGTTGGATATCCCTGGATATTGGTGGGGACATGTCCCCAGCTCCCCAGGCTCTGATCCTAGCCATGGGTTTCCATGAGAAAGGTCGCTCTCTGCTGAAGAGGAAGCAGCATGACGACGCCCTCTGTCACCTGCTGCAGGCGGACGAACAGTTTGGGTAGGAAGCCCCTCCCCCCGTCCAGCCCTTCCCCCACCTACCGGTCTCAGCCTGACTGGGCCCAGTCTGGAGAGCTCCACCCGACGTCCGAGGCCCACTTTAGACCACTTTACATGAATAAGCTGGAATACACAGAACCTTGAATTGCCAATGGAAGGAACAATAATGTCAAAATTAAGTGGGTGTCAGTTTTTAATCAGTGGTTGGTTTGGTTATGATTTGTCGATGCAGTAGCCACATACTGTATATCTCTCTCTCTCTGTCTCTCTCTCTCTCTAATCTCTATATATCTATTTAATCTCTATACATCTATTGCGCGCGTGCGTGTTCACAGAGGACACAGAGTTGGTGAACGAGGTCCTGGGGGACATCTCCCACCACGAGGAGGACTACCTGGACCTCACCCTGGAGGAGGAGAGTGAGCTGATCGCCACCATGAAGGGCTACCTTAGCCGCGGCTCCACCCCCACTGTTTAACACACACACACACATACATGGCCACACACCGTCTAGCACACACACACACACACGCACACACACGCACACACATGCATACATGCACACACGGTTTAACACACAAGCATGCAAATTAAAGTGTGCCTCGCATTTACACACACACATACACACACACACGGTAGTGCCATCAGAAGCAATAACTTCAAAGGAGAGCAGGCCAACCGTCGATTAAATGATTCTGTTGGTCTCCTTCACCGATACATAATCTGTCGATTATGTCATTCGAACACTAGACTCGTCAAAATAAAAGTCTAAGCTGAGCTGTCCATCATACGTAGCTTAGTTGTTTTGCGTTTTGTTATGAAGTTCATTTCTATATCGTTTTAAAGTGATCTGCAAAGATCTGTTGGTATCCAAGTATTCATACCAAGTATTCATACCATACTCTCACCCAATATGCATCAGAATTTACTTGGAAATATTGGAACTTGTTATTCATATTCATTCGTTTTTTTTGTGCTGCATGGTTTAACTATCCTCAACCTGACTTTTACTTTGAAAGTATGTCTTTTTCTTTGGAAATCTTTACATTAATACGGTATATGTTGATAAAGTGGCGGCTAGAGGACATATCCGAGATTGTGTGTTGTTTTTTACACCGTGGTTTGACCTTGTGTTGGAGGTTCTGAACGACCTGTTCAAATAGAGGCAGGCGGGAAGTGTGTTCAATTCACCACAACAGGTCATTGGGTCACTGTTGATTCAGTTGACATTGATACTAATTGTAATTTTAATTTTTCCTATATGTGATGTTTGATCGATCTCAAATGCCATTCATTTAAAAGAAGAAAGTCTGTTGCACTCAACATGTAGTTTATTAAGCAGAACAAAACTCCTTGCAATATGCATAATTTATTTTCTTAAAAATGGAAATTCATGAATTGCACACTTTTAGAAAAAAACATTTGACCAAAGGGACATTTTATTTTTATTTCTTAATTTTCTTGTTTTTTTGTGTGTGAAGTCATGCGAAGAATATTATTATTATTATTCTTTTTTTGTTATTTCATATGGTCAAACTGCATTAACATTTGTATATTTCTTTTGTGTGTTCTGGCTGCCGTGAGTTTGTAACTGAGTTGATTGGAATGAGACTGGTTGACGTTTCCTCGTCCAACGGCACTTTCTGTTGAATTGAAGCCATTTGTTTTTGTGGTGTTTTTTTAACAATTGTTCAGTAAATGGATTTGATTATGCTCAGTTTTTTGTGTGGTTTGTCTGAGAAAAAAAGATTTCGTGACGATTCTTTTCGATGTTGTACCCGTAATACACCTTCACTTCACACGTCTAGTACCCACACTACCTGATAGAAGAACCTGAAATATCCAAACTTAAAGCTTTAAAGGATTACTTCATTACAGGATTACAGTTTCCATTCTTTGAAACTGACTTTCTCTTTGGACTTCCAATGCCTCAACACTATCCTGCTTCCTGTTAGGAGGGCTCGTCTCACCCATGAGCACGCTTGTGAGGACAGGTTAGCGTTCATTGGTAAAATACGCAATATGCATAATGCTGGACCCACAGTGAACTCTATTTCCAGTATGTTGTTAATACATTTTGACAAATGGCTGACCAGAAGTCGAGTACCGTTTCACCTGACTTTTCACCACAAACCTGACCTGTGTCCTTGGAGGAGCCACAAACTAAGCCGCACGATGTGGCATTGTGGCGCGAGCCGTGCTACACCCACCCATAGGAAGCTACTCATGGTGCTCTTAAACCTCGCAAGTAGATGGGAAGGGAAGTCCAGCGGTAGCATGTATGTTATATAATTAATCTGGGCGTCGTCTTTAGGTATTTATCCTTCCTATCAATGAGAGACCGAAATTTCCATCAGTTTAGTAGGTGACTTTAAAGTTTTGATAAGGGGTAGTAAGTTTTATGTTCATTATACGTTTTCTAAACCTGGGGTGATCACGACACCCGGATAAACCAGTCCAGCCATTTAAATAGCCAGTTACTACGAATGCCTCGGGGGGCATCATTTAGATAAGGGCCTAGCTTCAGATTTAGACAAATTGATTGTATATCCTGATATACTGTACGTGAGAAGGAAGACATTAAAAGAGGAGCTCTGCAGTACTGCAGTCTCCGGGTTGCTAGACACGTGACAGACAGTCCGCATATAAAAGTAACTTATGCTGTTTTTGCCGTGAGGCTAGACCTTTAATATCAATGCAGAGGTTCCATGATGGAGGCAAGGTAAACATTGTTGATCTGTACTCCAGACCCACATTGAGATGCAAATGAAAATCAAAGAAGGAGAGGCAAAGCTTCCCTTTAAATCCACTACTTTGAGGTGAAACAACCACAAAAACACAACACCAGAGGCGAGGTTAGGAAGGAAAAACGAATCTCTGTTTTTTTTTGCGGTGTATTTTCTTCTTTATTTCATTTCAAGAATCTACATCATCAAGAGGGGCTGTCCGTCGACGTCGAGTGGTTGCCTCGGTTCAGGTTCGGAAAGGAGTTCAGAGTCGCTGAGGTGATTTAGAAGGGGGGTGGCGGGGCGGTGGGTTTAGAAGTAGTTGACCACCCTGCGCAGAGACTGGATGTTGGGGTTCTGGGCCTGCCACTCATTGTGGCTGCAGTAGTCTCCCCTCTCCACGATGTACATGCGGCCTCTGTAGTTAGGCTCCTCGTACATGGCCCAGCTAACACACACACACACACACACACGCGCACGGAGACGCAAGAGAGACACAACATGGAGAGAATGTACGTGCTATGTATAGGTACATGTTGGAGCTAACTAAGGGTGAGACCAGATCTAACAATCAAACACTGTAATGTTAGAGGAGTTGACGGACTGAATTTACGTATCGGCTTATCTGGGTTGGTCGTGGCGAATATTATAGTGTGTGTGTGTGTGTGTGTGTGTAGAAGGAATACATAGTATGTTATTATTATTCTAGGACAACCCTATGCGTTGTACTTACGCTCCGTCGCCGTAGACCTTCAGGAGTTGATGCAGTTCTTGGAGAAGCCGCGGGCTCTGCAGGAAGGGGGCAGTCGTCGCACAGCTCCACGCACTGGCCGGAGAATGTTTGCAGGCCTCGAACAGCTCGATGCGGTAGTGCTCGCCGTGCTGGCGGGAACGGGAACGGGAACGCACGCCGGAGACACGTTAGAGACGCACACACACACACACACACAACACACACACACCACAACGGAAGCCAAACACAACTATTCACAGAACACAAACCTATTTCAGGCACTTTTCAGGATGGTCCTGTGTTACGAAGAACACGCGACAATAAAACACTTTGACTATGTGGTGTGATGTAATGAAAGGTGACGTCATGTCCATGTGATGTGAATCAATGTCGCTCCCGGGGTTGAGAACTTCTGTATCAAGACAACGTTGAAAGCTAAGTAATCGACTGGCTTCTACACACTATGATATAGAATCTAGTCTTATTGTCTCCATATCGTTATATATAGGCTGGAACTGGATAACATTGTCTTCTTGTCCTCTCAGACAATAGAAGATATTTCACACCAGATTACGTTATTTAAGATCACAATAATCATAAGCCTCTCAAGCATATATCTCTCTCTCTCTCTCTCTCTCTGTCTCTGTGTGCACAGAGACAGAGTCTCTCACCATGCGGACAGGCTTGCAGGAGCCCATGTGGTCGTTGTGGGAGTTCCACCTCTGGAACTCGGGGTACTCTCCGCGCTCCAGAATGAACTGCTGGCCCTTGAAGTCGG
>PIJE02000737.1:194663-237163 GCA_002895965.2 Coryphaenoides rupestris
AGGGTCTTGATGACAATTTAGTGGTCCACCTGAAGTCAAAAAGGCTTCGAATCCCTTATATTTTCTACCTGGTTGTAAACATCGCTCTGATCTGTGTTTGATGGTCACATTGACATGCATGTATGTCTATGTGGTCCCCAAGTGGGATGCATCTGGGCTTCAATGGGTATCAAGTGGGGGCTTGTGGGCTTTTATTGAGCCCCATTGAGTTAATCTTTTACCCACTTGGAACCCATATAGAACCTACCTGGGCAAACACAGGTGTCCAAATCCAATTGAAATGCCCATCAAGCAGCCCTTCTAAAACCCATATGGGTCCCACCTAAAACTGTTGGCAGGGTATCGACTATTAACTATTAACGAATTAACGGAACCCCAGTTGAAACGGTACCCAAACGGTACCCAATCAGATATTTAAAAACCAAAAATGAGCACACCAATTTAATGAAAGCAATATTAAACATTTATTTGTTCTTATTTTCGTATAAAACCATTTCAAGTAAAGTAATCTGTGTGTGTGTGTGTGTGTGTGTGTTTTCCAGAGGCGCTGCCTGTCTGGTGGGTTTGAACATTGTGGGCAATGTACTCCAGTGTGCTAGTTAGTTAAATGTCCAAAGTAAAAGGGTAACATCCACTCAAACATGTACCCATCACGCATAAACACTAACACTTGATGTCTCAATGTTGTAAAATCGTGCTCCAAATGTTGTGAAATCTTGTTGTTGTTATAGTGAATATTTACTGTTTTGTAATTGGGTTAAATTAGGGCTCTTACTCTCTGTTTCCTGCCCTGGGACTACAGATGCAAATTAACTATTAAACTAAGTCTGGTACAGCTAAGAAGCAGTACACTGTCCCTGTCAAATAAACAAATAAATCAATAAAATAAAAAGTATTCAACAATGTATGGCAAATTTATTCAAATCTGTTAATGAGATATATTAAAATCTCATAAAAATAACTGCATTATTGGTTGAACTTTTTCAATTTCCTTCCCTTCCTATGGGCAAACTGAATAAATGCCAACACGACAGCTAGACAGGAATAGGTACAAGAGTAGGCAGGTGTTAGGTCCGCCCACGTTTTACATCATCCAATCACTGCAGCTCTGACAATCTCAGACCTTCTTCACCATCTAGCCTAGACATGGATGCAGGCATCTACTCAGGATTGACCGTGATGCCATGGTCATATATTTTGTCGACTACATTTGATAATAATTTGGAAGTGATCACACACTTTGTTTGTGCGGAGAGATCGTTTCTATTTTCAGCCAGTAAGATATTGAACAGTAAGCAAAACACCAAAACCAAACTGAAAAATCTTTGGTTGAAAAACAAGGGTTATTGCAACTGCTGTTTTCTGATTGGCTCAAATTAGTGCCGCCCAACGCATTGCAATCTTTTCAATGTTCCTCATCGGACATTTCAAATATTGCTGGTGGTCTCATTGGCTGTCTTATCCAGTGTTGCAGTGTGTGGTCCAAAGATGCGGGATAGAGAGAGACAGAGAGACAGAGACAGACAGACAGGGAGAGAGAGAGAAACCAAAAAAGAAAGAAAGAAAGAAAGTTAGGAAGGAAGGAAGGAAGGAAGGAAGGAAGAAAGAGAATATAAGATATAGAAGTATAGAGAGCGGAGGAGGAGGAAGACGAGGAGGGCGTGGGTCCTGGTTTTCTACATTATGAGGCAGGAGGTGCGGCTGGGAGGCTGCCCCGCCTCCATCTTCTCCACCTCCAGGATCATCCTCCTGAACACCTCCACGGCCGTCTGCACGCATAGGAAACAGGAAGTAGTCAACGATGCAGGACGAGTCAGTCAGGCCTGCTATTATTATTGCTATATATATAATGGCGATGGTGAGTTCCTGACCTGGTTTTTCCTTGGCGGAAGACTCCAGGAAGGCGGCGCCCCAGGACTCGGCCAGCGCCCGGCCCTGTTCGAAGCTGATCACCCTGTCATGGGGAAGGACACCGGAGGGGACCGATTGGAAACCACCCACCGCCCACCACACGATGGCCGCCACAAACACATGGCTTTCTGCTTACACTTAATTTAATCTTACTCTTCTTGACAGGCAGGAGCGCAGACGTGCACACACCACACCACACACACACACACACACACACACACACACACACACACACACACACAACACACACCACAGCACACACACAGCATTACCCACACTATCACACAATCAGCAAAACACACACAGACACATACACACAAGACTCAATCCGATGCTTTGACACTTCTAAGAAAACAGTCTTAAGGGAATAAGATCTAGTTAACGGTTCTGTTATAGATGTATGACACCTGAGTGTGGGAGTTTCTGTGTGTTTGCTAATATCAAGTGTCCCACCTTTCCATGTGCAAGTCCTTTTTGTTGCCTACTAAAATGATTGGTACGCTAGACACAGGGAGTGGAGGGAGAGAGAGAGAGAGAGAGAGAGACAGAGAGAGAGAGAAAGAGAGAGAGAGAGAGAGGTTTTGTCATCTACTCAGGATTTATAAAGACACACACATTAAAATGAAGACTAGAGTGGAAACATAATGTACTTGATGAATAAATAGCCACATAAATCAATTTGTGATTAACAGCCAATGTATGCATACATATTTATGCACTTATAAATCTCTCTGTAACTGAATTTAATGTCTAAAAATAGCTAATAAGTGTCAGGAATAACCTTTCACCTGAAATTCAAAATTCAAAAAATATTGCAAATATTTTTTACAGATATTGCAATAGAATTCACTATAAGTGGGAATGAACATTTTTTGCATCACAAATGTTTTTTTCACTGAAAAAACCATTAAGATCATGATGCCATGAAATGTGTTGGTTTCTGTACCAAACTAATATTTCTCACATCTGGAGAAATCGGTAGTCCAGGGTATCTCTGCAGCAGTACACTGCTTCATTTATAATGTTGTTACACATTTACATATTTTATCCATATAAAAAAAACTGCACTGCAGCTCCTGCGATTTGGATATTGCACTTGGCCATATTGCGATTTCACTAATAATTTGATTCATTGTTTAGCCCAAGGTCAAAGTGAAGTCAGAGTGGTTTACTTACTGCAGGTTGCCCACCATGTCCAGTAGCTTTTCGTGGATCACTTGCACCACTTCAAAACTGAAACACACACAGATCATTGACATGATGCATCATGAGAAACGTGTCCTCAGGGAAGCAGAATTAGCCCATATGAATATCTGGTGTATGTTTCACCTCGCTTCACTATACCTTTCAGTTCACTCTTCCATACAGCTAATGCGTTCATTATGTTGGGGGGATATATACTGTATATTGCATCTGGGCGAACAGTCACTCATATGTGTGTGAGTGTGTATACTGTAACCCAAGCTCCACTGATAGGAGATCACTTCCTCTCCCTCCCAATACCTTGTCGGGGCGGGGCCTAATGTGATCTATAACGATGTCAACACCACAATCACTTAGCAAGCGCAAAGAGGGGAACAAAGAGTGGATGAACGGGTGGGCAGGGTGCAAAATGGGGAGGAGGAGAGAAACAGAGCCGAGTGAAATAAATATTAGATGAAAGGATGAAGCAGACAGTGACACGAGCTAAAGAGAGGAGAGAGAGAGCCCACCTCTTGTGGGAGGTGACAGAGTAAATTAGGATGTATCCGTCCACATCGATAGTGTAGCTGTGAGGAAAGATGGAGTATTCATCCTGAAAGATAGAAAGAAAGAAAGAAAGAAAAAGATGATGCATGAACCCATACAGGAAGTAGGTTATAAGAGAGGGCTTGTGATTGGATGCCGAGTACTCACCTGACCGGCTGTGTCCACCAGCTGCAGGTGGTACTCCTGACCACTTACTGTTATAGTCTTAGTGAATGCTGAGCGAGAGCGAGAGAGAGAGAGAAACCAAAAAGAAAGGAAGGAAGGAAGGAAGGAAGGAAGGAAGGAAGAAAGAGAATATAAGATATAGAAGTAATTCATTTCCTCTTTGTTTGTGTTGACATTTTCAACCAAATGGCCAAAACATTGTGTTGCTCACAATGTGAGCAACACAATGTTAATGTGTGTGTGTGTGTGGGGGGGGGGGGGGATTCTTTCATGATGGCTGCAGTAACAATAACATATATTATTATAATATTATTGCAATCCTCTTCCATTAGTTTTTTCAAGTCTTTAATTCCCATAATTCTCATATCGGCAGTTTTAGAAGGGTGAACAGAAGTAGGCCTAGTCCAGGCTACAGGAAAGGGCCAGTTATTAAATATATATATCATATCGAAACGTACTGTTTTCTATGGTGGGATCATACGAGTCCACAAACTGTCCTTCCACAAACTGGATCGTAAGGGAAGATTTTCCTGAAGAAACAAACAAACACATACACATACATACACATACACATACACACACACACAGTTGTGCTATGTCTTATGTTCAGAATTCATTTGTGATTATGAACATGTTGATGATGATGAATATGAGACATAACATATGATGATTTCCAATGGGTTATTAATATAGGTGCCTGATGATGATAAGCATAGTAACATTAACAATTGACATTAGTAATAGTATAACTATTAGTAGTCGTCGATGGGACGTGTTTAGAGTCAACGGCATGCTCTATTGACGGCTGTGTGTGTGTGGTCGACACGTTGGCGGCTGCGGGCTTCCATGTTCCTGTGACGTAGAGACCGCAGCATCAGGACCACTCTGCTCCGCTCTCCATCACTGCTACCAAATCACTCCGCTTTTTAAAAAGAATTATAAATATAACTTTTATCGCGATCAAGATGTCGAGTTACTGTTTATTTCAAACAACGCATAATAAAGCTGCACGTTGTGGGAAACGCCTTGCTATATTGCTGGTTATCGTAGCGTTTTATTATTATTCGCTTCGTTTTGTTATCTTTTGTTACATTAAGGGCGCATCTTAAGGCGCGATAAGAGTCACTTACCCACGGATCTGTAACCCAACACGGCGATTTTCCGTGATTTTGGCTGCGGCATGGTCTTCTTTCGCCGCTATGATACACCTCTCGGTCTCTCTCTCCTCAAACCAAAACCATGCGCATTATTAATGAGGGCTCAGCATCGGTTGGCCACCGCAGAGATATACAGTCGCCCCTCATAATAAACGCACATTTCAATTGGACCGCAGTCTCGCTGAAAGTGGACCAATCGGATTCATCCGAGACGTTGACAGCGTTGCACTCCAGCCAATGGCAGAGCAGAGCCTTGGAGCAGTGGCGGGTCTAACGCGTATAAACACACTCGGGGATCGTGGCTTCATAATCTCCATGGTATGTGAGAATGGCTTCTATTTTAAACCTAAAAAATTGTATCTTTGTTATATTTGATATTCATAGACATGCTGCATAGGGCCTACATGAGGGTTCTTTTTATAAGAAAAAAAAAGAAAAAAGAAAAAACACTCGAAGAGCACAGGATTATGCGAAAAGCTACAACTCAATGACAGGAATTGGAGTAGTTGTAATGAGTTACTCTAAAACACCGCAAACTGCATCAACTCAACGAGTGGTTGGCTGATAGCGCGTTCAAAACAACTCGGAACTTTCAGTTGTTCGGATTTGTTACTTCATTGCGTTCACGCTTCAGCTTAAGGTCGTCATCTTGTGACTCATTGCTGAATACACGAATATATGCAGCAGCAATGTATGCAAACACCGGCTAGCTCATGTAATCAGTAAAATAGCTGTTAAATGTCCTTTATTCCTATAAATCAGCGCGAAATCTAAACGATAAACACATATTGCATCATTATTACACATCAAAGTACACTATATGGCCAAAAGTCAGTGGACACCCCTACTAGTTCAGGTGTTTCAGCCCCACCCATTGCTAACAGGTGCATAAAATCAAGCACATAGCCATGAAATCTCCACAGACAAGCATTTATAATTCAGAATGGTTTGTAAAGAGCTCAGTGACTTTTCATAAAGAGCTCCTATGACTCACTGTCATAGGATGCCATCTTTGCCCAAATTTCTGCCCTACTAGATGTGCCCCGGTCAACCGTAAGTGCTATTATTGTGAAGTGGAAGCACCTAGGAGCAACAACAGCTCGGCCACGAAGTGGTAAACCACGCAAACTCACAGAGCGGGGCTGATGAGTGCTGAAAAATGGAAAAATCGTCTATCATCTGCTGTATCACTCACTACAGAGTACCAAACTGCCTCTGGAAGCACCATCAGCACAAGAACTGTGCGTCGGGAGCTTCATGGAATGAGTTTCCATGGCCAATCAGCTGCACACAAGCCTCACATCACCATGCACAATGCCAAGCGTCGGTTGGAGTGGTGTAAAGCACGCCGCAACTGGACTCTGGAGCAGTGGAAACGTGTTCTTTGGAGTGATGAATCACGCTTCACTATCTGGCAGTCTGATGGACGAATCTGGGTTTGGCGGATGCCAGGAGAACGTTACCTTCCGGAATGCATAGTGCCGACTGTAAAGTTTGGTGGAGGAGGGATAATGGTCTGGGGCTGTTCCTCAGGGTTTGGGCTAGGTCCCTTAGTTCCAGTGAAGGGTATTCTTAATGCTACAGGATATGAAGACATCTTAGCCAATTGGGCGCTTCCAACTTTGTGGCAACAGTTTGGGGAAGGCCCTTTGCTGTTCCAGCATGACTGTGCCCCTGTGCACAAAGCAAGGTCCATAAAGACATGGTTAGACGAGTTTGGTGTGGAGGAACTCGATTGGCCTGCACAGAGCCCTGACCTCAACCCCATTGAACACCTTTGGGAGGAATTAGAACGCCAATTGCGAGCCAGGCCTTCTTGTTCAACATCAGTGCCTGACCTCACAAATGCTCTTTAGGCTGAATGCGCACAAATTCCCACAGACACATAAAGCCTTCCCAGAACAGTGGCAGCTGTCATAGCCGCAAAGGGGGGTCCAACTCCATATTAATACCCATGGTTGTAGAATGGGATGTCCAACAAGCTCATATACAGTAGGTGTGATGGTCAGGTGTCCACTGACTTTGCCATATGTGTTAAAAACATCCGAAACGAACACTTATCATTTCACTTTTTATTAACGTGACGTAGTGACGGCCACTGTGTTTTGACTTCTGAAATTATCTGAAATTAATTCAATTTCTGAGCCCACTGCAAACATTTCTCTTTGTGAGCATTGATTAGGGCTGGCCGAAATACAGCTTTATGCACAACTGCAAGCCTCTGAAGGATCCTGCATCGAGAGGTTCTTGGGACTCCAGAGGCACCATACCTGTTTGCTGATCAGCAGTGGCTTTTTAACAGCTGCTCTCTTAATACGATGTATTTGCTTAGAAATTTTAACTGAAATCCTACTTGCATAATCATTTGGAACAGTGTAATGTAAATATTAAACACTGCAAACATGCTGTAATAGCCTTAAAACACACCTTTCAAATGATTTAAATGTAAATAACACTGAAAGCTGGGCAGAAAACATCTCATGTTTTTCGAGGTAGACAAAAATAGTAAAACAAGTGACTCAAATGCCCTGTGCAACTTTAAGATAAAATAAAGTACAAAATGAATTATGAATGGTTAAATGTTTCAGAGGTGGACATTAATAAAAAGGTGCAAAATTGGCAAAGGGTGCAAAATGAAATGATCTGAAATGAATTCAGTTCGTCTCCTGTCGCAAGACGTGGAGCTGGTTTTTCCGAGGGTGTCCGCGTCGTCTTGAACGCCGCGGCGTACGTACAGCGTCGACCGTAAACTCTGCTCTACTTGTCTGCGCTGCAAGCCTGAAGCGACATGGCTGCTGCTCGGGGCTTGCTCTTCCCCTGGCGCTTTGTCAGACCGTCGCGGTAAGACAACACAACACAAGACAACACAAGACAACAACACAAGACAAGACAACACAACACAAGACAACACAACACAACACAACACAACACCAGACACAAGCACAGCAACACAAGACAACACAACCACAACACACACACAAAAGACCCAAGAACAACACACACAACCTCAGAAACACACACACAACACACACGTGCAATTTGACACACCAAGGGCGCGACAACCACCGGTCAAAGCGCGGGAAAATGACTCCTATAATGCAACGAAACGACGCAGAGTTTGGTCAACACGTTACGTTAGTCGCACACATCGTAACGTCGTTGTAATGTCCGTCGATATGTCTTCCTGCTATGCTATGCTACCGTCTGACTGAAAATGAATGTGCAGCACAGTGGTACACAGCACGGGCTCACTGGAACGTCCTCAAATGAAGTGACATGAACGACGTGTTTAATGGTCGCTTTATCTTCCCAGTGATGCGGTCAGGTTCAGGTCGTCAGCGACACCTTGATGTGGTGACACCGGAAGTACCCCCCGTGACCTTTGCTCTGTATTCCCCCGTGACCTTTGCTCTGTATTCCCCCGTGACCTTTGCTCTGTATTCCCATTCGTACCATAGGGCCTCCGTCGCTCATTTGTGACCCCTGCAGTGTATAAATATATATATATATATATGCGCAATCCTTACATTATTTTCATCATGTAATGATCAGAATACTTACCCAGTCCCTTTTTACAGCGAGCATAACATCACATAATACAAAATTCTACAAATATCATAATTTTCATTTCGAAGAAAAGATTCTACTATTGACTGGATCAATAGTACAATCCAGCTAGATTCTAGCTGGAAGTGTGGAGGGAGGGAGGGATGGGCTCAGGTTGGCTCACCCCCCCTCCTACCTTTGGACCGTAGAGTGTAGGCTTATGTTAAGAGAAAATAACGTTGTTCACTTTGTTCATCGTCTAGGTTTGGCCAAGCGACTGCCGCTCCCGTGCTGAGGTTCCACACTACTGCTTCTCCTATGATGGGTGAGTAAATGTAAATAAAGAAGAATGTATAGCTAGTTATTTGACTGGTACTTTGTAATGTTTTTGACAGGGAGCATGTTTTGCATTAACTCGTTTCACAGAGGTGTCGTCGTAGGACGGGGAACGGGAATTCAATCAATAAATAATATGTACTAAACATTGGTTGAGTCGCTGTAGCATAGCTGCTGATACAAGCCATATTAAGTGGCTTTTCCAGGGCTCTCCAACACAGGACACAGGCGGATGTTGAATAATCCAGTTTTTTGCGGTTTGTAGAATGAATGACCGAGCAGGTGATCACTGCTCGCATGCTAGCGCTCTCCCTTGAGTGTGTGTATGCGTACCTAGGTTGTAGGGCTGGGCGGTCTGGCAAAAAATATAATCACACATTTCTTTCCGATTTCTTTTAATAACAATATATCATTTGATAATGCTGCCAGTATGAAGAGTATCCTGGTAATGACAAATGAAGAAGACACCAGAGGGTTCATTAGTTAAACTTTAGAACAGTTTATTAACAAAAATACACTGTGTTCCAAATTATTATGAATGTGCTGTTTTTGTTCGTTTTTCCTAAATAGTCAATACAACAATTATATTATAATCAGGATTTTCTTATCCAAAACTTCAGATGATAACAGTATTTCTTTTAAATAACTCAAAATACAGTGTTCCAAATTATTATTATTATTATTATTCAAAGCATTCAATAGGTTATAAAGAATTGAAAACGGAAATCTGTTGTATTTTCTGCATTAGGAGATATTTTTTTCCTCAAAAGAAATGCTATTTCCATCAAAAACATCATTACAGGTCAAGTTACATGTTAAGATAGGAGCCCTTCTTGGATATCACCTTCACAACTCTCCCATCCATTGAACTTGTGAGTCCATGTATAGTTTCTGCCTGGATTTCATTTGCGTACGCCAGAATTGCCTCCCAGAGCTGCTGTTTTGAGGTATACTGCCGCCCACCCTCATAGATCTTACTTTCCCTTTCTCAATAGGGTTGAGGTCAGGGGATGATGGTGGCCACACCATCATTTTCTCTCCCTTTATGCCCATAGCAGCCAAGGACTCAATGGTATTTTTTGCAGCATGGGATGGTGCCTTGTCTTGCATGAAAATGATGCAAGACAAGGCACGGTTCTTTTTTTTATACCATGGCAGGAAATGATCAGTTATGAACTCCACATATTTTGCAGAGGTATTTTGACACCTTGGGGCAACCCTAAGCCCTACCAGCTCACTCTCCATTATTCCATCCAAAACTCGCTCCACCACCTCCTTGCTGATGTCGCAGCCTTGTTGGGACATGGTGGCCATCCACCAGCCATCCAGAACTCAATCCATCTGGACTGTCCAGTGTAGCACGGCATTCATCAGTGAATACAACTGTTTTGGTCTTCATGTATTTCTGAGCCCACTGCAAACGTTTCTCCTTGTGAGCATTGATAAGGGCTGGCCGAAATACAGCTTGATGCACAACTGCAAGCCTCTGAAGGATCCTGCTCGAGAAGTGTCTTGGGACTCCAGAGGCACCATACCTGTTTGCTGATCAGCAGTGGCTTTTTAACAGCTGCTCTCTTAATACGATGTAGTTGCTTGACAGAAATCTTCCTCAATACACCCTAATCTGAACGAACCCATCTGCGCTCTGAATTACACACATCTTTTCACAGATGATCTCTTAAGTTTTTGTGAAATTTCCAGTGTTTTCATACCTTTTGCAATTGCAATATTTCACACTTTTTATCTGCAGAAAGATCTTTCTTTCTCCCCATATTGCATGAAACCTGTGACTTGCTTATAATATATGTGGAACAACCTCCTTAAGTAGTTTCCCTTTAATTCGGCTCAACCTGCCAAATTAATGATCAAACCTGTCTGAAATTGATGTCAGTGTTTTAAACAGACAGGAGAAACAACACAAGCGAAACGTTTAGTTGAAAAACTAATGTTTATTTAACTGAAATCCTACTTGCATAATAATTTGGAACACAGTGTAATGTAAATATTAATACACTGCAAACACTGAAAGCTGGGCAGAAAACATCTTATGTTTTTCGAGGTAGACAAAAATAGTAAAACAAGTGACTCAAATGTCCTGTGCAACTTTAAGATAAAATAAAGTACAAAATATGAATTATGAAGTGGTTAAATGTTTTAGAGGTAGACATTAATAAAAGGTGCAAAATTGGTAAAGGGTGCAAAATGTAATTTAACTGTGGAAACAAAAACACAGTGCAAACATGCAACAAAAGTAAACAAGGCACATTCAAGTACAACTGTAATAATAATAATAACTATAATAATAAAAAGTCATATACTGGTTTTACATCTCTCATTAAATGAAATGTAAACACTGTAAACCAGCCATTATGCTACGCCTTTTTAACTTGTGCAACATCATTTAACCCCATTATAGGTTTTTTGCCAGAAAGGCATCATGTCTTTGGCAATGAAGTACAATACTGCATTATTTATATCCGTGCTTCTTTTTGAACGACTTTCATACGGGAAATGGCAGCAAATGAGACGCAATCGATGCTTGTTTGGGCCCCGCTGCTACTTGAAGGCTTTCTTGGCTCCGCAGCTCCAGGCTCTCGGCGTAGTCGCTGGGTGCTACCGTCTCAGGTGCTTCAATAGGTTGCTCGTGTTTCCCGTCTTGGTCGACACCGTCTGACGACATGTAGACGCAGACGGTCGTTTTCTGCGCCTTGTCGTTTTTAAAGTAACCAAACCAGTTCCATATCATAGACTTCGCGAGGCGCTTTTTGTCGACAATTTGGTCATTTTTGGAACTCGCTGGTGTCACTCATGCTGTTGTCACTCATGCTGTTGTCCTTTCTTCGCGTCGCTGTTGGTAAGCAACGCCTCGTGCCGTGGTCGAGCCAAAACACTGCAGACCGATTGGCGGTAGTGCAGTGTTGCACATATAGGACCTTTTAACAGTGGGTAGAAGGTAGGGCTGGGTGATATGGCAAAAATATGATCACTATATTTTTTTGTATATATTGATTGATATCGATATTTATCACAATATATAATTTGATAATGCTGCCAGTTTGAAGAGTATCCTGATGATGATTGAAGTGACTTACAAAGAGTAGATTTGTTGTGGAAGACAGCAATATAACACGGTAGTGGTTGGCACCGACCAACGACATGTTTTGCAGACCGTCGTTATCTGCGCCTCACCGTTTTCTAGGTAACCAAACCAGTTCCACATAATGGACGTTGCATGGCCCTTTTTGTTCACAATTTCCTCATCTTTGGAGGATGCCAGTGCACTTTCGCCATCACTTTGAAATGTGTGCCCAATTTGTTCACTCATTTTTTCTCCTCCTTTCCAGAGCTTTCTTCGCCGCCGCTGATAGTAGATAATGCATCGCGGTAAATTAGGCGTGTACGAGCCAAAAACTGCAGACTGATTTGCTGTTCATTTCTGTTTTATTGCGATCCCGATTCAAGATAATTTTATCACCCAGCCTATGTGTTATCTTTATTATCCTAGACTATACACCAGACGTCTCATCTTGTACCCGTGGTCCATAGTCCTGTTGAGTGACTTTCTATCGACGTTCTATATAGCAGAAGTGAATATGACCGATCACAGTTAAGTCTTTCAGTGAGCAGTCGGGCTGACTGCTCTGTTAAACAAAATCATAAGTGATCCATGTGTTTGCAGGCGCTACGGTGGAGCAGTTTAACCAGGCCAAGAGCCAGCTGGCCGTCCTAAAGGAAGACCCAGGCAACATGGTCAAACTACAAATCTACGCCCTCTTCAAACAGGTAGCATCCACTCTGTGACAGTACACTACCCAGGCCTCCTTACGTTAAAACACTGAACCGCATCGAAAGTTAGAAAATGAATGACATAAAAGAGAAGATTCTCATGAGATGATTTGTCATTTGAGTGAGCCGTCGTGTGTTTTTTGGCATTATGTGCAAATATTTTCTTCAAATTCCATCTTCCTCCACCGTCGTTAACGACGACGACAACAACAACCTCCAACCGACCACCCAGTCCACAGAAGGGACGTGCACTGCACCCAAACCCGGAATGCTCGACTTTGTCAAGAAAGCCAAATGGGACGCATGGAAAGCCCTCGGTTCCATCTCTCAGGTAACCTCCTCCTCCTCTGAACGTGAATACTTTTCTCCCAGCAGCACGGCCCAAGGCACCATCTTCAGCTGCCACTTGGTTCACCTTCTAAAACAGTGTTTTTCAACCTTTTTTGAGGCAAGGCACATTTCTTACATGAAAAAAAATCCCGCGGCACACCACCAACCAAAGATGTTACAAAATAACACATTAACCTCTCGCACGCATCACTAATTCTATTGTCATTATTGCACTACCTACTAGGGATTGCACGTCTACTGATGTTTTCAAGTCGACCTTTCTATCAATTAAGTCGAAAACAACTAGTCAACTAGTCGTCGATGACGTCATCACGCACACGCACGCGCGCACGATAATTACTGTTGAAGAGGAGCGATGTATACACATATTCACATCGCCTGTCTTTCCTGCCGTTCAGGACGAAGCCAGACAGCAGTACTGTGACCTGATTGGCTCTCTGGTGACGGCAGAAGGAGGGTCCTCACAGGTGGTGGCGGCGGCGGCGGGGAGCGGGCCCACGTACACGGGGCTGCAGGTCACCACCGAAGATAGCATCACCACCATTATGTTAAACAGGCCCAACAAGAAGAACGCCATCACCAGTGAGGTCTGTGTGGGGGAAAGACCCAACATTTCTTCTTGACTCATGTTGAATATTTGAAAAATACTTGGTTGGATGCTCATTGGGTGCTGGTTGGGTGCTGATTGGGTGATTATACAATTGTTGTAGGAACTGTTATTGTAAACCCGTCCGTCTGTTCACGTCTCTGTCAGATGTACGACGAGATCACCGCTGCCCTGGACAACGCGGCGAAGGACAGCTCTGTGCTCACAGTTATAACTGGTATGTTCATTACAGCGCACACACACGTGTGCATGTACCCACAGGGCCAATGCACACGCCCTGAATGTCCACACATAGTTGTGTTTGCTTGTTAATTTAATTAGTAAATGCGATGTGATTAGGCATGCTGTGATTGGACGAATTAATTTATTGGGGTTCCCCCAATAAAAAAAAGTTCAGTGGACAGGGAAGTGCTTCCGAGAAACAGAAAGCAATAGCATCGGTTCTGTACCCTAAAATGGTCAATCATTCACTCATTCTCTCTGTCAAAAATAAATAATTTGTGCATTTCTGCCTGCCTGTTGCTGTCTCTTCCCCTCTCACTCACTGTTTCTAGGTGCCGGGGACTTTTACTGCAGTGGGAATGACCTGAATAATTTTGCCAAGATCCCACCATCTCAAATTGCGGAGATGGCGAAAGTCAGTGGAGATCTGCTGAGGTGACCACGCCTCTGTTAGCGGGGTTGATGACTGGCCACTGTTATAAAGATGGTGTGCTAAACATTTACATTTACATTAAGGGCATTTGGTAGATTCTTTTATCCAAAGCCACTTACAATAAGTACATTTGTCAAAAGAGAGACAGCGATATATCGCTGTGGTATATAAAGATTAGAATAGATCCAATTTCAAGCATTCATAAATGCAGGGCTAATGGAACGAGTTTAATAATTGCTAGGTTGCCTGCATAATAAGCTGGGATAAGAGCAGAAGTGCCATTCTGAGTGCTAAACGTCTCTTCTCTTCACTTCCTGTCTGTAAAGGAGATACATCAACGCTTACATAGACTTCCCTAAACCTCTGGTTGCCGTGGTAAACGGGCCGGCTGTGGGCGTATCCGTCACAGTGTTGGCGCTGTTTGATCTGGTCTACGCTACAGACAGGGTATGTTGATTTGGGTAATATGAATGATCAAATTACATGCAAAATGCTATGTTCATTTCCAAACTCTCTCTCTGTGTGTGTGTGTGTGTGTGTGTGTGTGTGTGTGTGTGTGTGTGTGTGTGTGTGTGTGTGTGTGTGTGTGTGTGTGTGTGTGTGTGTGTGTGTGTGTGTGTGTGTGTGTGTGTGTGTGTGTGTGTGTGTGTGTGTGTGTGTGTGTTAGGCCACGTTCCACACGCCATTCAGCCAGCTGGGTCAGAGCCCTGAGGGATGCTCCTCCTACACCTTTCCCAAGATCATGGGGGCCACTAAGGTACAGACACAGTATTTACACACGCCCACAGTTATAATGACACCACCACATTTTGGAGTTTGTTATTGTTGACTTGCCAGCCATGACAATTAAAGGTACTCAAAAGGTGATGTTTTTATTCATTCTTGATGTAGTATGTTTTTTTTGTATATACAGTATTGTATACAAATGTATAATCTTTTTTTGTTAATATTAGAAGACAATCTAAACTATACGTTACTCTGGTGAAACAAATTTTCTGCACAAATTTGTAATGATATTTGTTAGAAAACCCACAATGCATACTAATACTGCGTATCAATATATACAGTAACCAACCTGCCGTCTGCCAAAATGTTATCACCTTTTCCCGCTCAAATAATGATGATGTCTGTCTGTCCTGTCCCCCGTCCCCCCGCCCCAGGCCAGTGAGATGCTGCTGTTCAACAAGAAGCTGACGGCCACCCAGGCCTGTGCTCAGGGTCTGGTCACCGAGGTGTTCCCCGATGCCTCCTTCCAGACGGAGGTTTGGAGCAGGCTCAAGGCCTATGCCAAGCTGCCCCCCAACGTATGGACACACGACACACGACACACACATTTTCCAAATCCGCGGCAGTAGCTCAGGTGGTAGAGCGGTTGTCTTGCAACTGGAAGGTTGCTGGTTCGATCCCTGGGCTCGTGTCGAGGTGTCCCTGAGCAAGACGCCACCTAACCCTAACTGCTCCTGACGTGTTGGTTGTCACCTTGCATGGTGGACACCGCCTCCAGTGTATGAATGGGTGACATGTGAAGGCCAATAACTGTAAAGCTTTTGGATAAACGCTAAAGTATAAATGCAATCCATTTACCATGTACAGCATGAATGGCCCGGGTAACATGTGACTGGTATAACTGGCTGTGTCCAAGGATAGCTCATTCATTTACCTTTTTGCGTGTCTCTCTCTCCCCCTGCATATCTTTCCCTCCCCCTGCCTGTCTCTCCCTCCCCCTGCCTGTCTCTCCCTCCAGTCCCTGGCGCTGTCCAAGCAGCTGATCCGCGCGACGGAGATGGAACGCCTGCACACGGTCAACGACGCCGAAGTTGATCGGCTGCTTGAGCGCTGGCAGTCTGACGAGTGCATGTCGGCCATCATGAGCTTCTTCCAGGGCAAGTCCAAGTTGTAGAGGGGGGGGGGGGGGGGAGAGAAAGAGGAAAGTGGAAGTAGGTGGGTGGGTTTTTGTTTCTTTGTCTCTTTGTTTCTTTGTTGTTGTTTTTTCCAGACTAAGGATCTTGGGGTCATCGTGTATGAACTGTATCATGGTGCCCCACCCCCAGGACATAGGACCTGAGCCCTTTTCGACGGAGGGAGGGAGGGAGGGAGGGAGGGAGGGAGGGAGCCATGGGCAGCCGTCCAGGCAAGGTGGAGATGAAGGAGGGGTCGAGGGATGGGTTGGCAGACGCTTACAAAAACTATTAACCATTAAAATTCTACCATATGAACGTGACGGGAGCTGAGGGTCCCAAAACCATCGCACTCTTATTGTTGACTAGACAACAGGTGTACGCTGGGGCATAGTACCTCACAACAGTCGGGAACACATTTGCAATGAAGCCCTGTGTAGTTGTATTGCTCTGTGACTGTAGCTGTGTAGATAAAGGGGTGATGGTGATTCTGTCACATGCAAACACGGTGCCTTATAAATAAACTAATCACCAACTGAAACGGGGCACCTGTAGTTGGATGTAATGGAAATTGGAACATTTAGAATGTATTAAACTCCTAGTCAACATTGGCGTGTGATTAGAGCTGTGTTGCTGATTTTACATTAACTGTCACAGGCTCTCTTGTGTATTTGAGATGTAGTGCTGTGTTACTAATTACAACATGCCATAATGGAGGGGGTACTGTTATTTGTAACTGTAAATGAAAAATATTTGTAGCTATTAAATAGAACTGACTTATCACATTTCTTGTCAACTCTTGTCTGTAGTGTCACGGTCAAACCACCAGATGGCGATATGTATCCACAAAGGGTAGGCCCACTGTTGTTTCCATGTTTTGCTGAAGAAAAGGAGAGATTCGGACACACGCTTAATATCAAAGCCTTCCCATTGCATTAAATAGATTGCATACACAGATGAGAGTTTTGAATTACAGAGGCGAATGCAAAAGTGGAGCTATTTTACTTTTTATTTTAAGCCTGAGACTTTACTGGAGACCCAAAACCTTATTAAGTGTCTAATACTAATATTGACCAACAGTTTCACAATTAATCCACGTGGGGGCGCTCCATGTAAAAAAAAAAAAAGAAGCTTTCTTTTGCACATCAAGTGAATGGAATCTCGTATTCTTATCGCAGTCCTCAGGGTCAGGGTCACTAGCTTCTTATCCAGCCAAAAGGTTAATTAAAACCCGCCCAACAGAAACGTGGATTACCTCAATAATTCACTGTTCAACTTGAAATGCAGGCATGGCAGAACAACTACATTACCACGCCATAATGAGACACATTGAAATAGGCATTACAATCATGTTTTGTAATATTTATATCAACGTGCACCTGAAACATGTCCATTCTAAAGCTGACCACTTCATGAGCATCCAATATTGCATCAAAATTGCTTATAGAGCCCACTTTAAATCTATGCTGCTTTAAGAATAAATCCCTGAATCCAGGTTCTGGCATCCCCATCTGGTGGACTTCCTTGAGTTGTTTTTATGGGACTAGACTGTATTTTTACAGGCCTGCTTGGATGAACCATAGGCCGCTGGGCTCTGACACTCCACAGGCAACTGTGCTCCATTCAGTCTCCTGACTCCCAGGGTCTGTACTGCTCACCGCTTTTTTCGCATTTAGCGGACACCTTCATCCAACGCAGCAAGTTGGTGATTTTAGATAAATTTCTTGATGGAGAGTCTCATGGGTGGATTATGGGGTCACCTCGATAGGCAGCCGTGGTTCTGGGTTTCAAACCCCAGTATACCTCCTAGGTATCCTTGGGCAACATGCCTGTAACCTTTTACCTGCTCCTTCATGACGTGTATCTGAAAAAGCAGTTGTCCTCTGCAAGTAGCATACGGTTATTGGTGAATGGTGAACAAAAGTCAATTGTGTCTCCATGGAGATGAAACTGCCCAAGAACGCACAGCACACTCTGAAGGAGAGGGGGGAGGAGAAGGAGAAGGAGGAAGAGGAGGCGGCAAAAAAAGCAGGCTTGGAACATGTCAGAAAAGACATATCCACACATGGCTCGTTGCTTTCCTAATTTGATCCAAAATGACTGTTAGTGCTCTCATGCTACGTGCCTCAGACTAACGGACTAAGTGCTCCTCTGACAGACGTGTTCGCGGAGGAAATGACTGTCTTTTCCTCCTCCGTCTCTCCACGCAAGCAGACAGGGAAAAAAAAAAACATCCCCTCATGGAAAAGTCAGTGGTAGTCGTCTCAGTACATTTTGTCCCAAACCTGGGAAGGCCCGAGGATGACGGTTCTGTGTTTATAGACGGAAGGCAACAGCAACAATGTTGGGGTTGGTGGTGGGTGGTGGGTGGTGGTGGTGAGTGCGGGGAACAATGTTGCCCACGACTAGACTAGACGAGACGTGACTGTCACCGTCGCGGCCCCTGAATGTTATCGTTGACGCTGGCACCGCACACCGAACGGGTTGAGTCTGTCGATCGTAATCGCCCTGCCCTGTTGACATTACTCCAGGCCACCGCCACCGCCATCACCACCACCGCTGTGGGGGTGCACGTGTGTTTAGATTACTCATATCTGATGAAAAAACACTCTCCCCTTGTCTAAAGACATAAAAACCATTCGACTGTATTACTGCGCAGGGAAATGAGCGAGACACACACACACACAACACACACACATCAACATGCAATGTTAGGGAAAAAAAATGCAGAAGAAGAAGCCAAAGAACGGAACACCTGCTGAATCTCTCCCAGACATCCGACTGTACATATTTCAGCGGCGGGGTCGAAGGTCATTGACAGCTCTTTGGAGCAGGCGGAGGTTGGCTTGTTTTATTCGTGACGGCGCCCTGCTGGTGGAGGTGGGGGGGGGTTTAGAGGCAACTTTTCTGCCATCAAACCTGTAACCTTTCGCCCTTTTTTCCCCCTTGCGGTTGTAAGGCCCCCCCCCGACCCATCACCGGCGATATGACCAGGATGTGTTACATTTGGGCTTATCGTGTATCGCGCAGGGACAACGCCGTGTGTGATGCACAGGCGGGAAGCGGCTATCAATTATGGCCGCCTATGTGGGGCAGTTAAACGTAGCGTTAGAAACCCGCTGCTACCTTCTTTTTTTTTTGTATACCCAGCCGAGACCCTCGCTGTACTCCACGGTTAATGTCAGTGCTGTATTTCAGTTGTACACTGACAAAAACATAAACCTCCGGAAGAAAACTCAAGCGCTGAATACAAAAAAATACAAATATATATCTGGACTCGGGGAAAACCGATCTCTTCCCTCTCGCTTTGGTTTGTTTACGGCTCTGGGACCGGTTGTCAACGCCAACGTCTGTCACCACTTATGTCTCCGCCCCCCCCCCTCCCCTCCCTCACTTCTGCGGCGTTTTGACCTAGGATTTTGACACGGGACCATAACTTCATCAGAGGCAGGAAGAGAAGGATTTGTCGCCCCCTCAACTACACAACGGCGCTTTTCCCAATCACTCCCTGCAAAAAAAATAAATAAACACACACACACACACACACGAATAAATAAAAAAGCTATTGTTGTACTCTTAAGGATGTCGTGGTGACCTCCAGGAGAAGGGGGGGTTGGGGTTGGTTGGTGGGGTCGGGGGGTAAGGCTCACTCAAAAGACAGGCCCCCGCCCCCCCGACCCCACTCCTCCAGAAGGGGGGGGGGCCCCCTGGAGATGAATTTATGCCAGAGTGCAGTACAAGGCACTTTGTCTCCCCCTCTCTCTCCCTGAAACATGTTTGGATGGTCCAGACCAGAGAGCTCCCTCCCGAGAGCCACTCCTCTGAACCCGGCGGTAATCCACACCTATAAATCACCATCTGCGATCCAGGAAGGGAGGGAGGGGAGGGGAGGGGAGTGGAGGTTTTGTCTTTTTTTTCTCCCATTTATTTATTTAGTTTTTCTGGCGCGTACACGAGAAATAAAGACGGCTCTTTTATATGACCGAGGTGGGGGCATGCATTTATGAAGTGTGAAGCATTTCGGTGTTTTATTCCAGCACTGCCTCGGTAAGCTTGGATAAAAACAGAGAGAGAGAGAGAGAGAGAGAGAGAGAGAGCATTTGCGTCACGTGTGTGTGTCTGTGTTTTAAGAGGTGACAGGGTGTGGCTAACCCTCTTGGTTCCACCGAGTGATGGACGACGGGCCTTCTGACGGACGGACACGTGAGCCAAGCCGATACTTGGAGGCTGCGTGTGCTTCTGGCCTCGTCGCTCCCCTGGGCTACTGGCCGCAACACAAAGACTTGTCATCAGATGGTTCTCTCCGCTCTCCGATACCGTTTGAGGTCCGCATCGACTACCACCTACTTTGTCTCAGGCTGTCATCGCCCTAATCTTCAAGTGGAAGGGGGGCGGGGTGTCAGAGATCGCGATACAGATTAGATAACCCTCCTCCTCACACACACACACACACACACACACACACATACATACCACCGCTCTCCCTTATAGAGCTACCAAGTAAGTGTAAATGCAATGCTCTGGTCAAATGAATGAATGACTGGTTGTGGGTGGTACCTAACAGTAGTGTATACCTTAACACACGCACACACACACATACACACACACTCTTCTGCACCTGGATTATGAGCAGCTTTCCAGAAACATTCAGACTTGGCTGTTGCCATACTTTTAATTCAGATGTTGACCTCCATCCATCCATCCATTCTCATCCGCTTATCCGGGGGCCGTGGCAGCCGGCTAAGCAGGGCCCCCCAGGCTTCCTTCTCCCCAGCCACACTCTCTAGTTCCTCCTGGGGGATCCCGAGGCGTTCCCAGGCCGGACGAGATATGTAATCCCTCCAGCGGGTTCTGGGTCTGCCCCGGGGTCTCCTCCCAGTTGGACGTGCCCGGAAAACCTCTAAGGAGAGGCGCCCGGGGGGCATCCTAATGCCCGAACCACCTCAGCTGACTCCTTTCGATGCGGAGGAGCAGCGGCTCTACTCCGAGCTCCCTCCGGATGTCTGAGCTCCTCACCCTATCTCTAAGGCTGAGCCCAGCCACTTTGCGGAGGAAACTCATTTTCGGCCGCTTGTATCCACGATCTCATTCTTTCGGTCACTACCCAAAGCTCGTGACTATAGGTGAGGGTTGGAACGTAAAAGGACCTGTAAATTGAGAGCTTCGCCTTCCAGCTCAGCTCCCTCTTCACCACAACGGACCGGTACAGCGCCCGCATTATTGCAGACGCTGCACCAATCCGTCTGTCCATCTCCCGCTCCATTTTGCCCTCACTCGTGAACAAGACCCCGAGATACTTGAACTCCTTCGCATGAGGCAGCAACTCACTCCCAACCCGGAGGGAACACTCCACCGTTTTCCGACAGAGAACCATGGCCTCAGACTTGGAGGTGCTGACTCTCATCCCGACTGCTTCACACTCGGCTGCAAACCGCCCCAGTGCATGCTGGAGGTCACGGTCTGACGTAGCCAACAGAACCACATCATCTGCAAAGAGCAGAGATGCAATTCTGAGGTCCCCAAACCGGACACTCTCCTCACCTCGTCTGCGCCTTGAGATTCTGTCCATGAAGATCACGAACAGAATCGGTGACAAGGGACAACCTTGGCGGAGTCCAACACCCACTGAGAATGTGCTTGACTTTATGCCGAGAATACGGACGCAGCTCCCACTTTGTTCCTACAAGGACCGAATGGCACGTACCAATGGCCCCGGTACCCCATACTCCTGTAGTACCCCCCACAGGATTCCCTGGGGGACACGGTCATAAGCCTTCTCCAGGTCCACCAAGCACATGTAGACTGGATGGGCAAACTCCCATGCCCCCCCAACAACCCTGCGAGGGTAAAGAGCTGGTCCACTGTTCCACGGCCGGGACGGAATCAGCATTGTTCCTCCTGAAGCTGAGGTTCGACAATCGGCCGGAGCCTCCTTTCCAGCACCCTGAAATAAACGTTCCCGGGGAGGCTGAGCAGTGTGATACCCCAATAATTGGAGCACACCCTCCGGTCCCCTTTTTTGAAAATGGGAACCACCACCCCGGTCTGCCATTCCACAGGTACTGTCCCCGACCTCCACGCGACATTGACTAGGCGTGTCAGCCACGACAGCCCGACAATGTCCAGAGCCTTCAGCATCTCAGGGTGAATCTCATCCACACCTGGCGCCTTGCCACTGAAGAGCTTTTTGACTACTTCAGTGACCTCCACCAAGGATATGGGTGAGGCTTCCCCCGAGTCTTTAGACTCTGCCTCTTCCACAGAGGACGTAGATCTGCAGATCTGCTGATATGATTACAAAGTCGATCAGTGACCTTTGGCCTAAGTTGGTCCAGTACCAGGTACACTTGTGGACCACCCTATGTTCGAACATGGTGTTTGTTATGGCCAGTCCATGACTAGCACAGAAGTCCAATAACAAAACACCACTGGTTCAGATCGGGCAGGCCGTTCATCCCAATCACTCCCCTCCAGGTTTCTCCATCATTGCCCACGTGTGCGTTGAAGTCCCCCAGTAGAACTATGGGGTCCCCGGATGGAACCCTTTCCAGGATGCCACCCAAGGACTCCAAGAAGGCTGGATATGCTGTTTGGTGCGTAGGCACACACAACTGTCAGAGCCTTCCCCCCAGTGACTTGCAGTCGCATGGAGGCGACCCTCTCGTTCACCGGAGAGAACTCCAACACAGCGGCGCTCAGCCAAGGACTTGTGAGTATCCCCACACCCGCCTGGCGCCTCACACCCTGGGCAACTCCGGAGAAGTAGAGGGTCCAGCCTAGGGCTGGGCGATTAATCGATCTCAAATCGAGATGGCAATACATTTTTTGTCGATCTCGATCTATCAGCCTTCGCGATTTTTTTTTATCTGGATAGATCTGACAGCAGCATCATGACGTGACAACAGCCAATCGGTCTGCAGTGTTTTGGCTCGACACGCCCATTTATAGCACGGCACGAGGCGTTGTTTACCAACAGCGATGCAAAGAAAGGACAACAGCATGAGTGACACCGGCGAGGAACGTGAGTTACAAAGTGAAAAAAAAGCGCTGTTATGGAACTGGTTTGGTTACTTTAAAAACGACAAGGCGCAGAAAACGACCGTCAGCGTCTACATGTCGTTGGACAGTGTCGACCAAGACGGGAAACACGAGCAACCTATTGAAGCTCCTGAGACGGTAGCACCCAGCGACTACACATGGGGCTGCGGAGCCATGAAAGCCCTTCCACAAGTAGCAGCGGGGCCCAAACAAGCATCGATTGTGTCGTCATTTGCTGCCATTTCCCGTATGAAAGACGTTGTGTGGTGTCTCGGTGGCACAGCGGAGAGAGTTCTTACCTTCAGTTCCGCAGTCCTGGGTTCAAATCGTGTGGAAAGCCTTCTCTTATGTCTAAGTCCCGTGAAATGTAAAGTTAAATACGCCCAGAGACCATGCTGAAGTAGGTGTCTTGGTGGTGCTGTGGTCTGCTCTGGGGGTTAGCACTCAGGTTCACATACGGCCACCAAGAAGTGAATGCCAGCAGAACCCCCCCCCCCCCCCCAGAGCGGCTGCGATGTAGTAGATGTAGACTTTCTTAAAGTAGTTGGTTTCTTTGTAGCTGGGTCCTTTCCCCCCCCAAAAAAAAATTAGCCCTGTTAATTAATTGTATTAATTTACCCCATCCCCTAGGCAAATATAACACTTGAGCATAAAGAAAAGTTTCAAGCGAATAGGAGAATTAATTAAGCGAAATTAATTAACGGGTATACATGGGGGGGGGGGGAATTTAAGAGGTCAAGTAAGCCAAGTCACTTTAATGATTCATGCTTTAAAGAAAAGAGTTGCAAGCAAGAGCCCTTTAGATGTAACACCCACCTTCAGCTCTGCAGTCCTGGGTTCAAATCCCACCAGTCACGCTCCAAGCAGGACTTAAACACACGACCGCAGAACTGACAACCGAGAACTCTAGCCGCTGTGTCACCGAGACACCACACTATGAATTTGTTAAGTTGAGTCCTGTTATAGGACTGTTGTTAATGTAAATGCCTGACGGGCCGGATGAAACAACGCAACGGGCCGTAGTTTGCCCACCTCTGATTTAACCACTTCATAATTCATATTTTGTACTTTATCTTAAAGTTGCACAGGGGCATTTGAGTCACTTGTTTTACTATTTTTGTCGATGTCGAGATGTTTGTTGCCCAGCTTTCAGTTTTATTTACATTTAAATATTTAGAAAGGTGTGTTTTATTAAGGCTATTACAGCATGTTTGCAGTGTTTAATATTGACATTATTTTCGCTCTTAATCTGGCCCCTGCCCTGGGACCACTTTGCCTTGGGAGACCCTACCGGGGATTAATGCCCCGGACAACACAGCTCCCAGGGTCACGGGGGCACCCAAACCCCCCCACCACGATAAGGTGGCGATTCTTTGGGGGAGGTTGACCTTTCAGTACATATTTTTAAGGTACAAATCTTCCCTTGTCTTTGCACTTGTGTTAGTCTCGATTTATAAGAATCCTGTCGCTGTGAAGGAAAAAAAAGGTTTATTAAAGTAAGCCCTTTGAGAACTTCAGGGAATATACAGATGTCCTGACAAACTCCAGATTGTGTCTTTCAGGAATGTCTACAATATGTTGTTACAAAGCAATCATTTCAATATAGGAACTTTTTTTTACATAGGGATTGTCGATTCGGGAATAATTACTCTGTCAAAATGAAATCAGGCACGCCTCCACTTACTTTAAATGTTGAAGAAACACACACATGCACACACAGAAATCAATGTGGAGGAGGAGTAGTGTGTGTGTGTGTGTGTGTGGCCTCGTTAGCCGTGGGGGGATACGGCACACCGGCCAAGTCCATCTCCCTCACCACTCCCCTTCACCTCCGTCTTCGATTCATGTTCTCTCCATCCCCTCGTTCCTCTGCTCCTTTTCTCAGGCGGTCTCTGCTTCCCTCTCTCTCTCTCTCTCCCTCTCTCTCTCATTCTCCATGTGGCTCTCAGAGTTCACGTTGGGTGAACTTTGGCCTTTGACCTCTGCAACTCTCACCGGAGATCATCCACTTGACCGCTGGAGTTGCTCAGCCACCTGCTGGTGGTTGGATTGAGGATTTAATATCATATTCCTGTATGGAGTGTGTGTTGCCAGAAACTAGAGAATATGGTAAAGAATACTCAAGAGTACTTTTATCAATACTGTGCAGCTTGTTGCATGGACAGGTAAGTTACGTTATTTTTGCTTGTTTCAATGTAATAGTAACTGTGCTTCGACTATAACTTTCAAATCTGTCCCTCTGTCACTCCTTTCCTCGTATCCTAGCCTAGATTCCTACTTGCCGTAGTCTGTCCATGTGTCTTCTGGTCTCTTGGTCTCTCTCTGTCTTCCACCCTTCTCTTAAAGGAACTCAAACATCCGTCGCTAATAGAATTTGGCCAAATTGCTGCCTGCCACACATGCAAACAATGGCAATATAGCCCCTTCGTCTATTGGAAGCGATCAACAGGTTCTATTGGTAACAGTTGTTTTAGTGAAGCAACGAGAGGCGGCTGCAATGGTTTGATCATCTCCCTTTCGGTCCCCCCCCCCCCCCGATCTCTCGCTCTCTCGCCATCCCTCCCTCTGTCTCTCCATCCCTCTCTCCATCCCTCCCACTCTCTCTCTCTCTCTCTCTCTCTCTTCCTGATGGATGGCAGGTCGACGGGCCGATGTCACGCTTACTGATGGATGATTGGTCCCTTTGGGGAGCACCCATCATCCGGCTCATTTGATTGGCTCCCCAAGTGTTCCAGAGACCTCTTCCTGCCCATCTAGAGTTACATCCCCCCACCGCAGGGGGTCTGACCGAGGGAGAGAGACAGAGAGACAGAGAGAATGTGACACAGGTGTTGTTAAGTGAGGTATTCCCACTGTACACCTGTGTCTCCCCGGTGGGATTTACACACTTCCTGGTTAGAGGAAGTGTGTGTGAATCCCCCCCCATCCACCCCCCCCCCCCCCTCCGCCGTGGGGATCACCATAGCGACTGGATGGGAGTCATGTCAGGGTCTTAATGACAAATGAATCGCAGGTGTGGCGTCCCCCCCCCCCCCCCCCCACGACCCTGGCTGGATGCTAACACACTGGCAGCTCCACATTATGCTGGATGGGTTACTTTTCATTGAGCCGTTAAATTGAGGCCTGACATTAATATTTAATGCGGGAGTCTCGGCCGTCGCTAAGCTAACACCGGGTGATTTGTTGAACGGATTTAGATGCGGGGTGTGTTGTTTTTTGTCAATGTAACGCCGAGGGGGGGGGGGGGGCGGAGGGGTTTAGTTTCTTTCCCTGCTGCCAAATTAGCACCCGATATATCCTGGATGTGTTCACTCAGAGCGGAGGCAGGCTGCGCCTCTGGGAGCGGTTGGATGTTTTAAATCGTGCATTGTGCTCCTTCTTTGGTTTTGCGCTTCAAATGTTAGTTTTAGGGTTGATGGGGGGGGATTTTGGAGTCTAAGAGAAGAGACAGAACACAGACCGAGATGGGGGGGTGTGTGTGTGTGTGTGTGCATGGGGTGGGCCAGGGTATAGAGTCAACGAGAACAAAGGAAGAGAACCAGCTGGTATAGGAGAAACTACATATAGATGGGAAAGTCGTGGGGGGGGGGGGAGAGAGAAGGGGAGAGATTGTGGGAGGGAACGAACGAATGCGGCCCGGTTGCAGAAAGGGGATAAAAAAAAAGGAAACTTCTATCAAATGTATATAAAAGTAGATGGACTGGCAAAGAGATAAACATGATGAAAAGAAAAGATTGAGGATGGGGAGAGAGGAGAGAGCGAGGTGAAAGAAAGAAAGAAAAAAAAGAAAGAATTTTGGAGGATTTTGAAAGTACAGAAAGCTCTCTCTGGCTGATATTTTCCTCTCCATTAGCCGAGCGCTCCATTAGCCGGTGATGGATGACTGTCAAGAAGGAAACGGTACGCTGGAGGTCACGGGGTCAGCTCGCTCCCACTCCCAGTGTTTTCACTCCCAACCTTTCATCAGTCATTTTCTTCACAACATTCCCTCTAGTTTTTCAAATGGATCGGAGAAAGGCCCGCTGTGATACCCTCCTTAAGTTAGTGACTTTGTCTCCTTCAATTATTATTATATTGACATAATTACATATTATTAATATTACATAATTCTATTAATATTATACTGCTAGCAACAGCTGCATCTAATAGAGGGGGCAGGATAGTGGATAGTGACTACGAGGCTGTTGGACTCCCAGCCAAGAGGTACTGGTTTCGATCCCCAAACCCCCTACCTGCTCCTTATTGAACAATAACAACAACGGTATTACTTATATTGACACCACTTTAACCGATACTGAGATTTGCATTCTGGGTAAATCTATAGGGTCAAACTGGCTTCAAAATGTTATCAATGTATCAGTACCACGATAACAGTATCAACCATTGGCTGGCTCCCCACAGAGATGCATTCTGGGTAAAACCAGGGACCTGGTAGGTGAAATAATGTTTCCCATTGACCAATAGTATCCCATCAGCTACAGGCCTCTGTAGGCTCTCATCAGAGAGATGTATTCTGGGTAAAACAGTGTGTTTTTCAGTACCTGGTAGGTTGAACATGTTTCCTAATATGAACCAGTGGCACCACAACAGACAACATCTCTCTGTAGTCTCTCCTCAGAGAGACCTGCCACCACGTCCTCTGCTGACGAGGCTGCTGAGCAGACTGAGGTGAAATCCACAAGTTCCTGCAACAGGAGGAGTGAGAGCCTGCAAGAAATTCAGAGAGAGAGAGAGAGAGAGAGAGAGAGAGAGAGAGAGAGAGAGAGAGAGAGAGAGAGAGAGAGAGAGAGAGAGAGAGAGAGAGAGAGAGAGAGAGAGAGAGAGAGAGAGAGAGAGAGAGAGCGCGCATCGGTTCAGAAGAGACTCTCTCTCTCTTCCTCCCTCCATCCATCTATCCCCCCACTTTCTCTCCCTCCCTTCCTCTATCCCTCCCTCGCTCTCCCTCCCTCTCCCCCTCTCTCTCGCTCTCCCTCCCTCCCTCCCTCCCTCTCTCCCTCCAGTGATAAACAGCTTCCTCTACTTGTCGACAAGTGGAGTGTGATTTAAAAGAGCAGCCGATGGTGAAGGAGAGGGAGAAACCCTTCTCTCTCTCTCTCTCTCTCTCTCTCTCTCTCTCACTTCCACCCTTGTCCTCTGCATTTCTTGGTCTCTATCTCAACCTCGACCTCTTCCTCTCTATTGTACTCTGTCGTGCTCTCTCTCTCTACCTCCCTCACTCTTGTACGCTCTGTCTTGCTCCCTCCATCCTTAGGGATCCTCCTCCTCTCACTTACTTTGTCTCATCACTCATCAATGTTTCTCTCTTTGTACCGTCATTCTTTCTCTCCAACCCCCCCCCCCCCCTCCCTCTTGGCTGGGAGGGGAAAGACAAGACAAAGAAAGAGAAGTAGGGTGGGGGGGGGGGTGGGGTGGGGGGACGTAGTCTGGGATCCAACAGTCCCACTATGTTACAGCAGAATTTCCTGGGGGGGGGCGGCGGGACGCCACAGAGCCTGGGCCGGAAACCAGAAACTGCTAGGGGGTGGAGTTACGACTTGTTTCCTGTTTCCTCTACCGGAGAGAAACTCCTTGGCGCGAGTGAATGATGCTTTCATAAGGGGTGTGTTTCTACAGTGGTCAGTCTGCACCAGGGCTCGTCAACTAAATAAAATAATATATATAGAGTATATATATATATGAGGCCTGATTGTTTCATTGTTTAATATTTCCCCTTTCTTACTTAATTAATGTTATTTTTAGGCTTTATCAGTGTGGCCAGACTGAATGCAGTCCTAATTGGCAGGAAATATGAATCATCTTTTTGGCGCTATTATGAAACTAGATATCCTACATACCGAAACACATTTTCTGAATTCATGAATATTCTGCGGGCCGGATGGGCGGCCTTGGATGTGACCCGTGGGTCGCCAGTTGGTGATCGCCGGTCTTCACGGTGCCGATTTGAAGTGTACTAGTACCCGCTGAGTTTGTGTTTGCCAATTATGAGCTTACAGAGCACCGCCTCCAGCAACACGATTGGTCGAAAACAAATATGACACGAAAGAGGAAGTGAAGTGAGTTCATCTGCCGTCAGACTTTGGCCGTTCATCTAAAGTCTGATTTGTGAGACTGGGGGGTGGTGGGGGGGGATATAGTGGTTATGGGGTTTGTAACAGAAACAAACGTCACGCTATTTCATCGCATTTCACCATCTGCTTGTATCTCGTGTACCGTAGGAAATGTGGCTCGGAAGTAACGTAAGGCCTACTTTTATGTGCTATGCATCATGCGGATTACGTGTGTGTGTGTGTGTGTGTGTGCGTGTGTGTGTGTGTGTGTGTGTGTGTGTGTGTGTGTGTGTGTGTGTGTGCGCGAGAAAAGGACTTTCCCACTCGTTCCTCTCTTCTCCTTTCTTCCTCTGGCGCTGTGGCTTTGTGTCGAACAAGGTGACGACAAGTCCTCCGCTGGACCGCAGACACGTTATTGCAAGAAGAAGGAGGAGGGAGGGGGGGGGGGGGGTGAAGGAGAAGAGAGGGGGCAGAGAGAGAGAGTGGGATGACAGGGAGGAGGAGGAGGAAGAGGAGGAGGAGGGTGGAGAGGTGGAGGTAGGAGTAGGGAACAAAGGGTAAGCTGGGTGAGGATGAGGGTTGGAGAGGGGAGGAGGAGGAAGATAATGGGGGCAGCAAGAGGAGGTGACAAGAGATGAAGGGCAGCGGAGAAGGGAGGAGAAGAGCGATATAAGGGGAGGAGGAGGAGGAGACAGAACGAAGGGTGGAGGAGGACCACGGGAGAAAAAACGCTGATGGGAGCAGGTAGAGGTGGAGAGGTGAAAACTGGAGAAACAGATGTTGGGTGGAGGGAGAGGGAGGGAGGGAGAGGGAGAAGGGGAGAAGGGGAGAGGGTGGAAGGAAAGGTGGAGGGAGCCGAGGGTATACGGAGGTTGGCTGCTGTCAATCACAGCGATGTGGGGGGGAGGAGAGGAGAGGAGGGGGGGGAAGGAGAGGAGAGGAGAGGAGAGGAGAGAGAGAGAGAGAGAGAGAGAATGCAGACTTAGGACGATACCCACTAATAATACAAATTCAAAAGAGGGCATTCAAATTTCATAACCACCTAAAAGACAGTGAGCCCGACACGCTCCATAACAAAGCCCTCATCCACAGAGAGACTCTAGAGCGATGCCCCCTCGGCCAGCTGGTTCTGGGACTCTATTCACAAAACCGAAATCCCATTAGAATAAACCAAATTATAATACTGTAAAACAAAAAGAAAACTACCTCACACACTGGAAAGAATCAACCATAAAACAGAGTAAATTAGAATGCTATTTGGCCCTAAACAGACAATACACAACGGCAGAATACCTGAGCACTGTGACCGATCCCAAACTCAGGAAATCCTTGACTAGATACAGACTCAGCGAGCACAGGCCTCGCCGTGGAGGAGAGGCCGCCACCGGCAGACCTGGCTACCAAGAGAAGACAGACTCTGTACCCACTGCACCCAACAGGAGGTGGAAACGGAGCTACACTTCCTAACAACCTGCCACCTATACCAAGACATTAGAGATACATCTCTTTCCCACAGATCTTCAAACACCCAAAAGAATTTTTGAAACTTATCAAACCAAAAACTTCCATATCTGCTGGGCGAGGTACAGGAATGTGCAAACACAGCAGCAAGATTGGTGAGCTGTTGAGACTGGAAAAGGACATCCAACGGAATACAACCTCCATAAAGACTGTCAATCACCTGTCAATCCCCCTTTATTATTATCATTATTATTATTTATTATTATTATTTTTTTCCATTATTATTATATATATATTATATTTTTTCCATTTTTCCTTCTTTCGATTTATATTGTATCGTATTTTTATATAGCTATATATATATATATATATATATATATTTTAGATATACTGTATATATGAGAGAGAGAGAGAGAGAGAGAGGGAGAACAGACAATTCATTAGCCATGGTGGTCATCGACACGGGTCACTCAGCTTATTTGCATGTTTCAATGGTATAATAGATTTGGAACATTCTCTTTCTCTCTCTTTCTCTCTCTCTCTCTCTCTCTCTCTCTCTATCACTCACACACACACACTCTCTCTCTCTCTCTCTCTCCCTCAGTAAAGGCCTAGAGAGTGAGATCTGTGTAAGGAGAGGAAATGGGAGACAGTAAAAGCAAGTAGAGGGAGAAGGAAGAAAGAGAGAGAGACAGAGAGAGAGAGAGAGAGGGATTCCAGCAGCAACACCTGTGGTGTGGAAGGTTTATCGCTTCTTCATTAATGGCCACTTTGAGGACTCTTAAACATTCAGTGCAACTACACACGCATGCAGGCACACACACGCACACGCACACACACACACACACACACACACACACACGCGCACACACAGGCCCTCCACGCATGCACGCACACACACACACACAGGGCCACACCACAGGGCCATCACGCATGCACGCACACACACACACACACACACACAGGGCCACACACAGGCCCTCACGCATGCACGCACACACACACACACACAGTTGGGTGCATGCGAGTGCAGTCAAATATACAGAAATACACACATTGCACTCACACACACACACACACACACACACGCGCACACACTCAGTCACACCGTCTTTAAATACACACAGACTGCACTTACAGGGGAATTGAGCAAGATTTATACTCTTCTAATAATATTAAATGAGCAGAAACGGAATGTTTTATTGCTGTGTCCTCAACAAATGTGCCATATGTCCCGGGCTAGCTCACCCCGACCTGTGGCTGCTAGCAGAGTCATTCGAGTTGCATGGCTGTGGGTGCGTTAACAGAGAAATAAATTATGCATGATAATTATAATATAACTCTTTGGAACCATTTGGTTATTCATAAGGTCGAGGTGCCCGTGTCACGCTCTCTCTCTCTCTCTCTCTCTCTCTCTCTCTCTCTCTCTCTCTCTCTCTCTCTGCCCCCCCAGACTTAAGAACTTAAGAACACCCCAGACTAATACATACAAAAAAATCGAGAAATCGTGGGCACAACACCAGGCGTCATATGTTAAGAAATGTATAGTGTCCACTCTCTTAGATATCACACTAGATATCATAAGAATTACATTTGAAAAGCAGTAAAAGCACCAGCGACCCTACTGCCGCGCGTTGATGTCAAGGTCTCCAAATTGCACCTCGTTTATCTCCAAATGTTTGTTGCTGTCTTCTCGACATCAGAGGAGGTTCAATGGGTTCAATCAAAAACATGAAACAAAAATCACATCCAACATATCACTTTATTAAGATTTGAAGTGTGGGGGGGGGGGGCAAAAAGAGTTCTTCTTCAGAACCAGAACCAGAGCCAGAACATGGCAGGAGAACATGAAGACAGAGTGAGGAACGGGAAAGCCTATTATTGATTATGGATTATAAACTGGCAGGATGGGCTGGCAGGTTAAACGTCTGTTTTCTCTCAACCAAACTGTGTTGTCGGCGTAGCGGTATGTTGTGCGGATTCTTTTGTTCCGTGTTGCTATTTTTAAAGAGACGCCGTGATCTAGTGTGTGTCTCTGTGTGTGTGTGTGTGTGTGTGTGTGTGTGATCTTGTTTATTTCATGACAATGTGCGATGAACCAAAAATAATAATCTAATCCAACATGCATTTTCATGTTCCAGTGCATTCGGCTTGTGTCCTCAGGTGACTCCCTCCTCCCCTCCTCTGAATTCTCTGAGTATGGCGGCACATGAAAATATAGGCTGCATCGTTGGCAGTCAGCACACACACACACACACACACACACACACCGCCGTGGTAGAGGGGGGTTATCCAAGGAGAGAGAGATAGAGGAGGAGAGAGCACGGGGGAGGAGGAGGAGGAGGAGAGAGGAGGAGGAGGAGGAGGAGGAAGAGAAGAGAGAGCAGACATGTTTTCAAAGTCTCATGTTCACCTCAGGACACCTGGGTCACGGCGGCGGGCGAGTCTGACAGCCGCGCTCGGCCAATCAGATCGATGCCTTTTCTAGGTCGAGTTCTTGCAAAGTTTAACGAGGCAGCGGATGGAACTTCAAAAAGTATAGGCATGCACTTGACCCTCACACACACACACACACACACGGCAGTGAGGACAGCTGTGCGTGTGTGTGTGTGTGCGTGTGAGTGGGAGTGCGTCTCTGTGTGTGTGTGCGTATGTGAGAGAGTGGGTCTATGTGTGTGTGTGTATGTGTGTGTGTAATAGAGAGCCTATATGTGTGTGTGTCTCTGTGTGTGCCTGTATGTATGTATGCGTGTGCATGTATAATTGTGTGTGTGTGTGTGCGTGTGTGTCCGTGTGTGTGTGTGTGCGTGTGCGCGCGCGTGTGTTGAAGACTGGGTCAGTAGGTCAGCGCGAGAACAACCAGTACAATTGGAACGCGGCCCGTGTATCCTCGCATGGCCTGCGATCCTCGCATGACAGCCGTCCTCACAAACCCGCCGTCCTCACAAACCCGCCGCGCTGTTTAATATGCAGGCAGGACATTTACATTCAAACACTCCCCCACATCTCCCACTCCTGCGGCGGTGGCGCTAAGCTACATCAGCCCCGCATGAGAACTCACAAGATTTATGGAGATTAGGGAGCTATGTGACAGGCTATTAGGTGACACCCGTGTGCTGGAATCACTTCCCTCTGTGATCGGAATAGCAATAGCGTTCCTCAAGTGGTCATCTCGGAACGCCGGGCACAGATGGACTTCAAAGCACGGGGGCTTATGAGCACATGCAGGCTGTTTGCCCTCCGAGAGAGAAACTGCCCCCTTTTTAATGCCGTGTTATTCATGAAAAGTTTTAAATATATTGATAAATTCCTGTCCTGAACAGATCGATTGATTGGATCAAAATATCCGGTGGGGAGGTGGGTGGTCCCGGTCCCCCCCCCCCCCACTGTGTACGCACCCAGCCTTATTCTTATTATTCTTATTATTCTTATTATTATCCGGGTCGCGGATAAGCAGGGCCCCCCCAGGCTTCCTTCTCCCCAGCCACACTCTCCAGTTCCTCCTGGGAGATCCCGAGGGGATCCCGAGGCGTTCCCAGGCCAGGCGAGATATATAATCCCTCCAGCGGGTTCTGGGTCTGCCCCGGGGTCTCCTCCCAGTTGGATGTGCCCGGAAAACCTCTAAGGGGAGGCGCCCGGGGGGCATCCTAATCAGATGCCCGAACCACCTCAGCTGACTCCTTTCGATGCGGAGGAGCAGCGGCTCTACTCCGAGCTCCCTCCGGATGTCTGAGCTCCTCACCCTATCTCTAAGGCTGAGCTCAGCCACCCTGCGGAGGAAACTCATCTCATTAGACGTTATATTGGCCTTCTATGACTTACATCGTCTGCACATCCCTCCCAACAGTACCTTACTTCAAACTTTTCCACCCTCGACGAGCTTCATGCGTGCTGTGTTTAATGTGTGTTAGATCCTCTGCCCTGGAGGAAGATGTATTCTCTAACCGTCAGCAGTTTGACAAATGCTTGTGAGGATGGCTGCAGTACCCGAGTTAGCCACTAGCAACAACGTAAGCACCTCACTTGGTCCGGCTCGCTCAACTCAAATGCTCTCAGATTTCCCACCACACACATGCACACACACACACACACACACACACACACACACACACGCACACACGCGCACACACAAACACATCCGTCTCTTTTGAAGCCCTGCTAAGCTTCTGGCAGCCTGTTCTATCAGTTGGTTGGATTTGGGTAAATCCATGTGTATTCTGTTACTGATTCAAGTTTCCAACTTTTATCTTTCTCAAAAATGTTTTTTTGCTGAATGTCCAGAAATGTTGTCTTTAGCCTGGTTGACGTTAATAAACAGTTCCACACACTCACACCTAGAGGTCCCCACAAGGCCTCGCACTTCCACACTAACACACACACACACTTCAGCACACATGCGGACACCTACAGATCTTCTATATATATACATGTAGGATCATCTGAGGTAGCCGCCGCTATGCATTGTGGGCAATCGCCTCTAGAGCTTCCAATGCCGTTGCGTTCAGTGAACACTGGAGTAGCCTGCTGCTACCGCATGCAAAGAAAGGCCCACCCACTTCACACGTTGACCCCCCGTAGAGGCAGGGCAGAGCGTTGAGGCTGTGATGGGAGAGAGACACACAGACAGACAGACAGACAGACAAGAGAGAGAGAGAAGGTAGAGATGATTGGAAGGAATTAAAGGATGAATAAAATGAATAAAATAAACACGACTGATGAGATGGGCAAGCACTGACTGACTGACTGACTGACTTGAGGCAGCAACATGATGTCACTTCCTACTAGGGATGCACCGATACCACTTTTTTTCAGACCGAGTACAAGTACAAGTTACTTACATTTGGGTACTTGCCGATACCGAATACCGATACGTCTGGGGGGGGGGGGGGTGCTCCGTTAATTTGCGGTTCTGATGGGGGGGGGGGTGCTCCGTTAATTTGCGGTTTCTGATGGGGGGGGGGGGGTGCTCCGTGAATTTGCCGGTTCTGGGGGGGGGGCTCCGTTAATTCGCGGTTCTGATGGGGGGGGGGGGGGCTCTGTTAATTTGCGGTTCTGATGGGGGGGGTGCTCCGTTAATTTGCGGTTCTGATGGGGGGGGGGGGCTCCGTTAATTCGCGGTTCTGATGGGGGGGGGGGTGCTCCGTTAATTGGTGGGGACATGTCCCCAGCGTCCCCACTAAATTCTACGCCCATGCCCGGTACCATGCGCAGTTTCTATTAAACATCCATAAACGACAACTCGGTTGCATCTCTTTATTTCAATATTCATTGGCTAAGAATATTACAACGTTAACGTTGCGTTGCCAAAGTGGTATCGGTGCGGTTGTATCGGAGTAGTTTAACGAGTACGAGTACATGAGCACAGTATCGGACCGATACCGAATACTGGTATCGGTATCGGTGCATCCCTACTTCCTACTGCAGTTTGTTGACCGCAGTGAATTGCGTGTGAATGAGAGTCGGGCCACAAACTCAAAGATTCTTTACAAGGAAATGGAAGTATTTTGTGTTGGTGTGTGTGTGTGTGTGTGGGTAGGGAGTTAAACCTGGACTAGAAATGGCAAGGGGCGGAGTTAAGCCTGACTGAAACAGACGGACCATTGCACAAATGGATGAGAAGGAGATTTTACTACGGGGGGGTATGTCCGTCAGACTTTGGATTAATAATCTTAAAATCGGATTTGTGAGACAAGGGGTTGTGGGCGTTTTGCTACAGGTAGACATGGGAGAACAGAGAACCTGGAAACTTCCTGGAAAAGTTTGGGAGTTGAATATCCAAGTCGTCCGGCTAGACGATCCCTTACCCCCGTGTTCATGTCAGCTCTGGAAAGTGTCGCGAAGCACAGAACATTTCCTGGACGTCCCCCTATCACTCACTATCTCTCTCACTCTCTCTCTCTCTCACTCTCTCTCTATCTCTCTCGCTCACTCTCTCTCTCTCTCACTCTCTCTCTATCTCTCTTGCTCTCTCTCTCTCTCTTGCTCTCTCGCACGTGCTCTCCCGCTCTCTCTTTCCTCTCTCCTGCTCATGTCCTCTGATATATGATAGTTAGCAATAACCATAAATATTTTGTTAGATTAGCGCTTTAAATTTCCGAGACATCCTGACCTAAATTCCCCCCCCCCCCCTAATTTCCAGGGCATTAAGCGAGTCAGACAGCAACCAGATGAGTTAAAATATCCCACACAAGACTAGAAGGATTAGAAGAAAAAGAATATAGGAAAACATCCTTCCAAGCTCATTAAAATGTCCTTTACAGTGAAACATTTTGCCACGTTATATTCCCGACGGGATCACCCATGTTCCCGAAAACCCTTTGGATAAAAGCATCCGCCAAATGGCATACATTTATTTATATTCATGGAAAGTAGTCTGTTGGGGGTTTTTTTTTTAGACTGCCCAGAAAGTTCCTACCTTCAAGGATTCCTTTTTTTAATATTTATTTTCCCAGAATTTCTACATACCTCCTTCACTTCAGACCTTCACATGTCCCATGAATCTCTATCTTCATCTGGGCTTCCGCCGCCCCCAAACTAAGCTTTGGGAAGTGTGTGTGTGTGTGTGTGTATGTGGAGGGGGGGGGGGGGGGACTGAGTAAAAGCACCCAGAAGTCCTAACTGCTCCCGAAAGATTTTCCTCGTTTCCATTTACATAATGCATCAGTGCTTTTTATGCGAGCCACGGAGCCCGGGACGGAACAGTATTGGGCTGTCTGGGAAGAAGAAAAAAAAAGGAAAAACTGACTATTTACATAATGCATTACTATAAGAGCTAGTGCTACTTTTACATAAAAATAAAATAAAAAAGGAAAGAGGTACAAAGTATTCATGTAAGCACACATTGAAGAGACAAACTCCGATGACTTCGAGGTCTTACAGATGACGGTAAATGGATTATATTTATATAGCGTTTGTATCCAAAGCGCTTTACAGTATTGCCTCACATTCACCCATTCATACACCAACGGCGGTGTCAACCATGCAAGGTAACAACCAACACGTCAGGAGCAGTTAGGGTTAGGTGGTGTCTTGCTCAGGGACACCTCCACACTTAGCTAGGAGGGGGAGGAGCCCGGGCATCGAACCAGCGACCTTCCTGTTGCCAGACAACCGCTCGTACCTCCTGAGCTACTGCCCCCCCCCCACGCAAGCTTGTTATATATATTGATGTTAGTTTGTGTGTAATATGTAAAGTGTATGTAAACGAGCATCGCTATATGTTTGATTCTTAAATGGCTTTTGAATTGGTTATTGCTTTTATGTGAGGATATTGTAAAAACAGGATAATTCATGTAACGAATAACGATTCATGCCAATAATTCATGTAATAGCGTGGTAACATCCAGTAATATGACAAAGAATTAAAAGGAAGTGGATTAAGAGCGAAGGTATTTCCAAACACACTATGTCTGTATACATAGTCTGAATAGTCGATGACCCAGTCAGTGCGGACTGATCGGAACTGCACAGGATAGGACATCACAACCAGGAAGGAGTCGCACCCAGCTCCAAAGAAAAAAGAAAAAAAAAGACCACAGAAATGAAAAATGTGTGTGTGTGTGTGTGTTTGTGTCGTCTGAATGTGTACTCTGCGAGCAGCCCTGTATACACACACACACTATGTGCATTCGGGAGTGTGTATGTTGTGTGTATTCTCTACGTGCCCTTTGAGTGAAACGTATTTGTATTTGTATTTGTCGCATACAGTGTGTTTACCTAGCGTGTACTCTGCGCTCGACGTGCTCCACCAATTAGGCGCCGGCTTCTCTCCGCGCGCTAAAAGTCAGACGTGAGGTACGTGCCGGAGGCGTCTCGCTTCGGTTTTGCTCCTCCGTTCTCGACACGCAAGTCAGAACATAATGTCTTAATTGCTCTCTGATGCCTTCCATCCTTGTTTGGAACATTTTCTTTTCCCACACCCCTTTAGCTGTGATTTCTGCTCTGGCAAACACCAGCACCGCCGCCGCCGCCGCCGCCGCCGCCGCTACTTGAGTACTTGAGTACGGCACGATGGACAAAATTAGCTGATTGAGGGGATGCGAGCAACGGAGTCAGTCTGTGACACACATGGTGGGAAGGAATTCCAGTAATGTAAATCTTGAGATGGATTGTAAATAGAGACTAAGGGCCCTGGAAGCCCCCACGGCCAATTCTCCTTCAACTTCACGCAATCTCCGCAGGGCCGGCTTTTGGCGGAGCACAGTAGCGGGGGGGGGGGGGGGTGAAGCAAAACAGAACAGGCTCTCTGTTTTCCACTTGTGGCTGTGTGGAGTTTTTGAAGCGTAGTGACTGGAAAGGGTCCTATAAGCTCTGCCCGTTTCCATCCTGCTGGTTAACATCTGGACATATATATGTACGGATCAGACTTTTTCTGCTGTTTTTTTAAGGGCCTGCCGTGGGTCGGTTCGTAACGGGGGGTTGATAAGTGTCACATTCACCCACCTGTGATGGAGATAACGTGTGTGATTGACAGGCAAGATGGATTCCTCAAACCAATCGGGGAAGAGATGCCTCAGAAATGATCCGTGAACGGTCTCTCAAGCTCTAAATTGTCTCACACAGATGCAGTTTAGCAGATTATTAGCTGGCAGATGACATTTCATATTTCATAGAGCCCTTAAATCTACAGGACATTTCACTGATTTGCTCTCCAACTACTATTAATGTACATCCATGGAAAGGAGGAAGAGTTGACTTGCAGTTAAATCTCCAAATTCCATACGGGCTATGTCACACCAATGGCTAAAAGACAAGATCAATTTTGCGCAGGACAACAAAAATACCCCCCGTGGGTCTGAGTGTTGGTCGCTCGCCGCAGTATTTTCAGGAGATGGCCAAAGGATTAGAGCTGGATTAGATTAGAGTTTGTGGTCACATGATGTTAGCAGTAAAGTGAGTGTTCAGTATTACTGTGGAGAAAGTCTGTAATTGTAATCTATTAATATTTAAAGAGGCAAAATGCTTTGATCTCACAGTATCTCTCATCATCAGTGTTAACTATTCAGACTAAGTATTCAGCAGTTATTTTTTTGGTAAATCTGGGGTATTGGAAAAGTTCCACGAGGGTTTAGGCAACATTACAGAGTTGGTTTTTTTTGGGGCCTCCCCGAATTTGTTTTATCACCAGCCGTCACTGGAAAGCATTTTGTAAAAAGTTTCTTGGAACACTTTACTCAACACAGTGTCTAATAAAACAGGAGACGCTACAAATGTCACAAATCACTCCAAATTACCTTTGATTCATTGCTCCACGAGATTACGAAATGATCCAACTGAGTTCTTCCCTGAACATTTGGGCTTCATTATGAGCAATTCCGAGTTCTAGCAAAAATCACAACATATAAACTGAAAACAAGTTGTAAAATAAATCATGCTTGTGTATGATATAAACAAGTGTTCTATGTCAAGGATCATCAGCTTTTTAGCCCTTGATCATTTTAACTCCGGAGAGGAGACATTTGGTTTAAGTTTAGTTCAAAATATGAAACAGGCACACATTTTAGTGTAGAAATTAAGGGATGTTAGGGAAGAATTTAAGGATTAAGGATAAGTAAAAAGTTTATGAAATGAGTTGAGTTAATTAGTGGAGAATGTTTAGGTACGGGTTTTAAGAGAGTTTAGGGCATTAGGTTAGTAGTGTGGTGAGGTTTAAGGGGTTAGGGTTAGACTGGGTGGTCAAGACCAAAAAGGATCATTTCTTTATTTACAGAACCAAATATTTTTTTGAGTAAGACTTATTAACAAAGGGTGAACGTAACGGGCTGAAATGTGCATACAACCTTGTCTAAAATAAAATACACAACTTTATTTGAAGTCAGTAATCCGTAAATAAGCTCAAAAGAAAACAGACATATGTACACACACACACACACACACACACACACACACACACACTATACACGGTGTGTGTGTGTGTAGACGTGTGTGTGTGTGTAGACGTGTGTGTGTGTGTGTGGCAGTCTGCAGTATGTCTCTCGCTATGTGACCATGTTTGTAGAATTTCAATGCGAGAACATACGACAGTATGTCTACATACGTGTCAATGTGTGTGTGTTTGTGTGTGTGTGTGTGTGTGTGTGTGTGTGTGTGTGTGTGTGTGTGTGTGTGTGTGTTTGGCTACACATAAGCCTGTATGTGTATGTGTGTGTGTGTGTGTGTGTGTGTGTGTGTGTGTGTGTGTGTGTGTGTGTGTGTGTGTGTGTGTGTGTGTGTGTGTGTGTGTGTGTGTGTGTGTGTGTGTGTGCGTGTGTGTGCGTGTGTGTGTGCGTGTGTGCGTGGGTGTGTGGTCAAAAGTTTACATACACTTGTAAAGAACATGTATGTCAGTCCAGAGTTTCCAATAATTTATACAACTCTTATTTTTCTGTGATAGAGTGATTGGAGAACATACTTCTTTGTAAGAAAAGTCCTTCTGGAGGAAAGTTCTGTGGTCAGATGAAACAAAAATGGAGCTCTTTGGCCACAATGACCAGAACTATGTTTGGAGGAGAGAAGGTGAGGCCTTTAACCCCAAGAACACCATGCCTACCGTCAAGCATGGTGGTGGTAGTATTATGCTCTGGGCCTGTTTTGCTGCCAATGGAACTGGTGCTTTACAGAAAGTAAATGGAATAATGAAGAAGGAGGATTACCTCCAAATTCTTCAGGAGAACCTAAAATCATCAGCCAGAAGGTTGGGTCTTGGGCGCAGTTGGGTGTTCCAACAGGACAATGAACCCAAACACACATCAAAAGTGGTAAAGGAATGGCTAAATCAGGCTAGAATTAAGGTTTTAGAATGGCCTTCCCAAAGTCCTGACTTAAACCCCATCGAGAACATGTGGACAGTGCTGAAGAAACAAGTCCATGTCAGAAAGCCAACAAATGTATCTGAACTGCACTGATTCTGTCAAGAGGAGTGGTCAAAGATTCAACCAGAAGCTTGTGGATGGCGACCAAAAGCACCTAATTGAGGTGAAAATGGCCAAGAGACATGTAACCAAATATTAGCATTGCTGGATGGATATTTTTGACCCAGCAGATTTGGTCACATTTTCAGTAGACTCATAATAAATTCATAAAAGAACCAAACTTCATGAATGTTTTTTGAGACAAAGAAGTATGTGCTCCAATCACTCTATCACAGAAAAATAAGAGACCACAACTGGTATGTGAGAATGTTTGTATGTTTCCAATGCAAGAACATACATGTGTCTACAAGTATATGTGTGTGTATGTGTGTGTGTGTGTGTGTGTGTGTGTGTGTGTGTGTGAGGAAGAATGTGTGTGTGAGAGTGTGTGGCTACACATGGGCCTGTGTGTGTGTGTGTGTGTGTGTTTGTGTGGGTGTGTGAGTGTGTTTGCACATGTGTGTGGGTGTGTGTGTGGGTGCGTGTGACAGAATGTGTGTGACAGAATGTGTGTATGTGTGTGAGTGTGTTTGCACATGTGTGTGTGTGTGTGTATATGTGTGTGTGTAACCTAAGACAGGCACCGCACTGTAGACCAAATGTGAATGACTTTAAGTGCGCTAAGCCGCCCGAGGCCTCCGGTCGTGTGTGTGTGTGTGTGTGTGTGTGTGTGTGTGTGTGTGTGTGTTTCGCCAGCGCACGGCGTTGACACACACACGGTGTTGGGAAACGCTCTGCATGTGATGATGACGGGCTTCAGGTTTGGTTGTTTAATTTACTGTCCTATTTATACTCTCCTCTCTCCTCACCCTTCAATCTCTAAATTGCCCCCTTGGACACTTCGTCTACACACACACACACACACACACACACACACACACACACACACACACACACACACACA
>PIJE02000738.1:10546-43671 GCA_002895965.2 Coryphaenoides rupestris
GCAGAACCGCAACACTGGTTACCTGAGCATCAAATAACAAACATGAAGAATAACACTTAGGTAACAGGCCTCTTTTCGAACATTATTGCATTAGGGCATCCATTAAAGGAGAGATTGTTAACGCTGCTAGGGCCAGATGAGTTCATTATAATCAGGGTAGCATGTTTATAGTGAATAAGAGGGGACTTAAAATAGACCCCTGTGGGACCCCACAAAAGAGACGAGCACAAGAGGAGGAGACGGCTCCAATCTTTACAGAGAAGGACCAGCCACCGACAGATAGGAGATGAACCAATCCGGAAACACATCACTGATGCCAATACAGTGCTTCAGACGGCTGATTAAGACATTATGGTAAATAGGTTCTCATATTTCAGTGTCCTTTTCTGTCACAGATCACCTTCTATTTCAACTCATGCCTCGCTCTCTCTCTCTCTCTCTCTCTCTCTCTCTCTCTCTCTCTCTCTCTCCATCCCATTCCACACAATAAGCCCACAGGTGAGACGAGGCTTAAACGTCATGAATACTAGAAGCGGGCCGAGTGTCATGATGGTATTTCACTGGAATTGTGATTGTTTGCGTGATGCATTGTTTAATAGCCCCCACTCACACACCTGCAGAAACCTTTTGGTATAAAACAAAGGTTCCATCAGAACTACATGATGGTACGATAATCCTGGACGTTAAGGTGGCAGAAACACTCGTAGACCACATGGCTACCAATTACCACCGGTGATTATAGCACCAAATCATGTTTCTGCATTGACAAATAGCATGATTAGACAAGATTAAGAACGACACAAAATACAACTCAAACATTGTAGAATAATATCAGTTAACCGGTACTTTACAGTATGATTGCCAGGCGTAGCATTATTGTTCATGCTCATATAATTACACAAAAGGTATCATCGTCATTTCATTTGGTTTCTTTTGAAATGATTGAATTCATGTCATGGCTCTTTTCTGCAATGTGTGTGTGAACAGACGAGCTGATGTGGACCAAGGTGTTATTTTCCTGATGGAGTTTTATGTCGTTTTGTTCCAATGACAGAAAAAAAAAGTGCTCTTGTCGTTTTTATACAAGTCAAGTCAACCCGGCAGCGAGCTGAGGCCGACTCAAAAGAGCCCGACTTCAGTGTGGATGGTGACAACAAGTACACACCCAGGGATCTGAAAGAGAGAAAGTGAAGGTGAAAAAACACAAAGAAGACAAGGCCGATTCAAGTGAAGGGAGTACAAAATTGAAAAATGTAATTGCAGTGCGGTCGGCAGGGCAAGCTTTAACACAAAAGGGAGGTCCCATTTGGAGGAGAACCCTGCCTGCTACTGTGGGTCGGGGGAATCCGTGATTATGGCTCCCGATGCCATCTACACTGTAGTAATAAGGGGTCATTAAAAAAGAAATGATTAAAAGCTCGAACCTAATTATTAAATAAGTCATGGTTTTATGCAGCCGTATTTTGCTAGTAAGAGCAATGAAGAACAGTAATTTTGCAGGAGAGGCGTGCTTTAGATACATTAAGAAACAGATGAATAGAATAAGGTGGCTATAATCAACACACATAAACATATCTTGTTATATAAGTTTATAGGCTCTCTAAGACTTGCCTGCACTGTTTGTATTCACGCCACTGTTGTACACCAATGAACACATCTGACCCTGCAGAGACCATTGAACTCGTGTCACCTCTTTACTGTAATCAAGGCAGTGGTATGAAAGCCATACATCTCATAGTGCATTATTTAACACGGGTTCATTGTTCAGGAAATGGGGTTTTTAGTTTTTTTGCTCACATTGACTGGCGGCCTCTACTGAACTGCTTTGGAAACTTTCATTGTGTCCTGCAGTGGAACTTCTAATGATCGTCACGACGAAACGTTCGGCGATAACCTTCGCCTCTAATTGCGGCCTCTGTGATCAGTTCAGGCAGCTGCTACCGCAAGTTGGGCAGATCTATTTTACTTCATATGCTCCCCGTGCCCTCCCATGGATCAATGGGTGGACCGGCCCATAGGCAGCCTTCTGGGTGTTGGATAATACTTGATCCGAAAAACACAGGCTGGTTTTCGGGATCTCTGGTGGCTCCGTAAATTGCTTTTGCTGTGTCTGCTCCCATTTGCCTGATTGCTTTCCTCCACACAGGCGACCAAAAAACAACAACCTTAGCTCGAGAGTAGAGACCTTTTTAATGTTACATTGAGTTAAACAACTCGTGCCTGATAAGGCTGTGGAGCCGAGGAACTGCTGGTGTTGCGTCGGCAACAAGTGATTCCCATAGAACTCAGGAAAAACGGGCAACGCTTTAAACATCTGAGCGTCTGCCAAGCGGCAAGAAATTTTAATGACTAATTTCCACAGTTGGATAAAGAGAGGTCAGAACTCATCAGCGCTCGAAACGCAGAACACGAGACCAGAATGAAACGCAAATGAAACGATTGCTTCACTGGGACGAACTATTACAGGTCAACGTTAGCTTGAGGCCTCTTTCTTTAAACTCTTCTGTGTTTCATTGAAGACATAAGACATTCATCTAACACCCTCTGCTTTTTATGTTTTACAAAGACGGGTGGAAAATGATCGTTCATTTCACTGGCGAGATGAGAACGGAGCTGCCCCTTCCGCCTTCCCTCGGCAATCAGTTGTTAGACTTGTCCGTCTCTCCTTCTCCTTGCCGGCTACGACTTGCGTCTTGCGTCTTACTAGCAAGACTGAGAGGCTTCTCCGGTCCACTGGTTAGAGGGAGAGGCTGGACAGCAGCAAGTTGGTCTAATCCCCCCCAAAGACACAAACGCTCCCCAGCAGTCTCCCATGTTACTCATACAACACATACACGGTGGTTTGCCGACCAAGCTTCTAGTCGTGGTTCTCCGAGTTGCCTCTCGGGTTCTTCCCTACCGGCCGGTCGGCCACCACTTTATTTCATGGGTATCTCCTGCCAAGAGCGAGATCTCGATGACACCGTTATTACACTCACACTGTTACATGCCAACTTTGCTCGCTATTTCATTTTGGGGTTTTTTTTGTGTTAATTTAATTTACTTACATACAAGCCGACATTTTCTCTACAGCAGCTGCCTCACATTCATAATGGCTATAATATTGATAATGGCCACTTAGCCAAAGAGAGGTGTAGGTGATACCCAGCTCTGCCTGGAACCCCCCCCCCCCACCCCCCCCCCGTCCGCCCCCTCCCCCGTCACTTGAAGGAAATGGCAGACGCGCGTATGAGCGTTTGATTATGGCTCGCGAAAAACGCTTTTCCTTCCGCTTCCGATCAGATCAGAGTGGATGGTGACCTTCACAACACCACCGTGTTCAGGGGGAGGAGAGGAGCCATCAGAATATATTATAGGGCTGCACCGCCACCCCCCCCCCCCCCCCCCCCCGCAACCCCGCTGTCAAATTGATTGTGGGGCGGTGGGGGGTGAGGGGGGGCTAGCTTAGACACCGCGGTGCCGGTTGTGGATGGGGAGATGGATGATGCAGGTGGAGATGGACAGGCACACACACACACACACACACACACATGCCACACACACACACATAACACACACACATGCCGGCATTTAAAGACACACGCATACACGGGATCCATGCATGCACTTGTTGCTACGTAACGATCATCCGTCCGCTTGCATATTCACGTGTAAACCGGGTTATAAATAATAATAATGATAATAATAATAATAATACTAATAATAGCAGTGATACTCATACCAACATCCCTTTCTGTGTTGACTTGAAAGGGATCAAATCCAGCCAAGATCAAGACTCAAGAAGTTTTGTCACATACACATACAGCCAAGGAAAAAGTTGTTGTATTTTGTTGTTTTTATTTTATTCATATATTCCACACACCACCCCCCCCTCCCCCTGCAGCATCGCTCTGGACTCTGGAAGTGGATGAACCTGCTGCAGGGATAGACTGCGAGCGGAGCGGAGGATGACCTGAGTCTAGGTTACATCTGAGCGATTACTCCTCGCTTGTCAACCCCCCCGCCCCCCCCGACCTCCTTAGGCGGAGGAGTGTTTTATCGAGTGATCCGGGGAAGTCAAGGCCCTCAGCCCACCCCCCCCCCCCCCAACCCCCAAACCATCGCCTTGACGCCCAGCACGGCCCTGTGTGTTCTCTGACATCTCACCCAATCATCTGTCGAAACGCATTAGCGCCGCCCCCTCCCAACACAACACACGCACACACACACACACACACACACACAGAAACACACACACACACACACACACACACACACACACACACACACACACACACACACACACACACAGAATAAAATGACTCTGTTGCTGCCAAACATACCAGAGCAGCGCGTACAGCCCTAGAGCCCTAAGCCCGACGTTTTTTTCAACTGCACTTGTAATAAACGCTCACGGCGCCTGCCATTCATTTTTGGAAGAATAGCATTCCGGTACCTTTTTTGGGGGGCGGGGGCGCACAGTGGAGCACAAAATGTTCTTACTTTCCCACTTTCCCGGATGGAATATCTGTCGGGAAATGTACAAGAGCAACAGCAGCAAGTGGGGGGGGGGCCTGAGGGTTCTATCGGACAATAGAACGACGTAGAATCCATGGCGCTGAGAAGAGCCCCTTTTAGAACAAGGACAGTGGAAGGGAGACTCTCACTCTCACACAGCCAATAGTAACACGGCAACTGCCTCGTAATGGACAGTATCGCAGGCTCTCCAGAGCAGGCCAGCGCCGCCATTATCCATTATTAGACTTCTTTGGTCACGACGACATAGAATCACGATGGGGGGGGCGGGGGGATAAATCCAACCATTGTCGCCGTAACATGTCGAAATACCCAGAGTTCAGTGTAATCCCAGGTAAAGATAGATGTCCCAGAGCGGGGGTGTGGGGGGGGGGGGGGGGGGGGGCGGGGGCTCAAGCCGCCAGCCAGCGGGCCTCTCGGTGTAGGCAGTGTGCCCAGGCTTGATTCAACCCCACAGTGGTACTAAGCCACACATCACTGGGAGTGTTGAAAGCACTCAGGGCAACACTCCCAATCCCCCTGCACCCTGCCTTCACCATCCTGCACACAAAAGGCACAAGAATCCCATGAAACTACGTGATAAGAAGAAGAAGAAGAAGAAGAAGAAGTAGAAGATGGCCTTCTTCTTGTGGACCGATATACTCTTCAATACGATCGCGTTGTCTCCACAATCCTCATTCATTCCTAATACTATATTATTTCACCGCCGACACGTGTCTTCTCTCCGAGAACAGAACAGCGGCCTCATAACGGGCGTCGTGCGGGAAAACAATTAAGCGAGGCGCCAACATTCTTCACACGCGCCCTTTTGATCAGATTAGCAGGTAAATCAAACCGAGGCACTTAATCACCACGTGGGACGCGAGGCTATTAATGGTCATTATTCAAGACGGAGCGATCCCCCCCACCCCCCCCCCATCCTCCGCTCCCCTCTTCTTCCATACTCAACGCTCTCACTCTTGTTGTAGGCCACGTGGATTTATATCCCATGGCTGCTTGTCTATTTCAGGAGTGACCCACATCCACCACGCCGGTGTCATCTTATAGCCACGTTGCCGCAACACCCGCAGCGAGCCACAGTCCCAGATTTAGACGCCGCAAAACAACTAACCCTCGCTTTTAGATGCCCGGGCTGCATCTTTGATTTAGTCTCCAAGGGCCCATAAGTAGTACTATAACTAGTTAGTGTCCAGTATTTAGACTGAGGAGTATCTCTGGATTCTAGACGTTGGATGGAGTAAGATATTACTTGGGTTGCAACATTTGTTGCCCGAACGCGGTGAACACTTACGTCTTTATTTTTTGCAATGCGACCTCAGAATTGCGTAAAGCGCAATGAGCCATGTGGAGCCGTTTTAATTGAGAATTATTGGTGCTGGGGAGATTGCAGGGGGTAGAGGCCTGATTTTAGATTAGATCTTCCGTTGGGTTTTTGCTGCTCCTTAAAGACTCCAATAAGTGATGCAGAGTCCGTACTAGGTCTACAGACTTCTCCCAGCCTCTGTCCGCATTCAATTAGATTTAATCTGAGGTGAATTACGATCTACTATCATGCATCAGCTGTAGATGCATATGCTGTACACTGATTGAGTTCCTCGTCTGCCTCATAGGAATTAAAATAAATGCTAATTAGGTAATTAGAGCGTATAGGCACACTGTTACTATATTATGCATATGCTATACAATAATGAATGCAAGATTTTCTTAAAATAGGCTATTTTCCCATGGATATCTGACCCTTCCCTCACAACACTAATTATGGATCTGCTTCTTTATGTACCAAGGGCCAGGGTGGACCACACTGGTCCACAGTGTTATGTTCACTAGTTAAGTCTTCTAATGGGGGCGAGTGGCTCAGGAGGTAGAGCGGGTTGTCTGGCAACCATAAGGTTGCTGGTTTTGATCTCCAGCCTAGCAGAGCAAGACGCCTAAGCTGGCGACGCGAAGCGATCATTGTAAAGAGATGTGAGCGGCCACAGATCTGAAAAGTGCTGCATATAAATAAAGTCCATTTACCGTTTACCAGTGGTGGACAAAGTACACACATCCTTGAGTGAGAATAGAGGTATTACTCCGGTAAAAGTTGAAGTCCCTCCATTTAGAATTTCCACTTGAGTAAGGGTACAAAAGTTATGGTCATTATCATGAGCAGGTCAACCTGCAGGTGAACAATTTCCAGACGATGTGAAATAAGAAAAGGCAAAACTTTCCCTTTTACGGTTTATTTTAAACTTACCAGCTACAAGTTAAACTTATAAAAACGTAATGTAAAAAAAAATACATTTGTGGTCTGTGTGTGTGGATTGTGCCGGTGTTTCATGGTGTAAATGGGGTAAGTCAATTTGGCGTGTAAATCTAAATTAGATCAATAAAGCCACACCAATGCACACCCTGAATTGGTGTACTCTTAATACTTATCTAAAATCTAAAAAGAAGAAACAAGAAGAGGAAACACATGAATTCAAATTTTTTGTTTTGTTTGTTTGTTGTTTGTTGTGTTGTTGTATTATAGATCGAAATCACCGTCTGAATACGGTATTCATCACAAACATGGTGAGATTACAACACCTTGCAGAATACCATCATGACATTTATAAAATGCATTTGCCGATATTTGTTTGTTTTTCCAGTTTGCACGAAAGGAGACAGCAATCTCAATGCGGCAAATAAACTTCAAAAATCTAACTTTACTGGATCATAATTCGAGGGCATGCATATAGTGGGATGTAATAGTTTTAAAATAAATTTTTCCTCACTTACTTTACATTTGTATCTCTTTTTAAAATCTTATTGCTGTCGTGTACTGAGACACCCAAATTTCCTGTCTGGGATTAATCATTATTACCTTTGTTCTTATTATCATCTTAATCTCTTGCCACGGCAGGTGGGTGGCTGTGCTGTCTGCTGCCGACCAGCATCGGGACGCCTTCAGCCTGCTTGATCCATTTGAATGCATTCATTTAAAACTGAATATGAGTGTCGTTATCTGCTATATGCTGCATCGCGCCTCCTCCCTCTCCTCTGCCTCCCTCCTCCCATCTCTCCCTCTTCCTCCCTCTCCTCTCCTCTCCTCTCCTCTCCCTCCTCTTCCTCCCTCTCCTCTCCTCTCCCTCTTCTCCTCTGCTCCTCTTCCTCCTACTCCCTCTCCTCCTCCTCCTTCTTCTCCTCTCCCTCTCCTCTCCTTCTTCTCCTCCTCCCTCTCCTCCTTCTCCTCCTCCTCTTCCTCTCCCTCCTCCTCCTCCTCCCTCTCCTCTGCCTCCCTCTCCTTCTCCCTCTCGACTCCTCCTCCTCCTCCCCTCCATCAACAGCCAGGAGCCACTGCAGGTGGATCATGCGGTCATGTTTGCGTTCTGCGTTCCCATTTATACGACCCACATGTGTGTATTTCTCCAATTAAAGTCACACATCTTGGCACACACTGTATTTCTGGCGGGTCGTTTCCGAGGGTATTTTCTGCTTATTGCGGCAGTCTTCTGTCTGCAGTTTCCACATTTCCACTTATTTGCACAAAATGTACAGTACGTGTTCCTCGACTAACAGTTCCTCCGTGGGCGACGGTGTCTCAAAAGGCTAGAACGGTTAGGCTAGAAGTGTCGCGGTGTCCCTGAGACAAGACACCTAACCTCACCTAACCCCGCAACTGCTGCCGAGTAGCTGGCTGTTGCCTTGCACGGTTGACCCCGCCGTCAGTGTATGAACGTGTGTATGAAGGTGAGGCAATATTTTAAAGCTCTTTGGAGCGCGATATGAATGCAATCCATTTACCACTAACGCACTATTTCTCAAATTACAAGATGCAATAAATGAGTAAGTCTGGAAAAACATGAATTTATGTTTCGTTTGCGTTGAATGTGTACAGCTGTGGAGTGTGCGTGTTCTCCCCCAGGATCTACATAAGTCTCCCCCCGGATCTCTGGTTTCCGCTCCGCTTCAAACACTCTCATTGTCGGGCCAAACGTTTTTAAGCCGAGAGGCTTCAGGAGCAAAGTGAGTCACGAGGGGGGAGCTCGCTCTAAGTCCTTCCCTCCGCTAAACACCTTTCACGATTCACTTCTCGCTCGTATTTTGCTAGTAAGAGCAATGAAGAACAGTAGTTTTGCAGGAGAGGTGTGCTTTAGATACATTAAGAAACAGATGAATAGAATAAGGTGGCTATAATCAACACACATAAACATATCTTGTTATATAAGTTTATAGGCTCTCTAAGACTTGCCTGCACTGTTTGTATTCACGCCACTGTTGTACACCAATGAACACATCTGACCCTGCAGAGACCATTGAACTCATGTCACCTCTTTACTGTAATCAAGGCAGTGGTATGAAAGCCATACATCTCATAGTGCATTATTTAACACGGGTTCATTGTTCAGGAAATGGGGTTTTTAGTTTTTTTGCTCACATTGACTGGCGGCCTCTACTGAACTGCTTTGGAAACTTTCATTGTGTCCTGCAGTGGAACTTCTAATGATCGTCACGACGAAACGTTCGGCGATAACCTTCGCCTCTAATTGCGGCCTCTGTGATCAGTTCAGGCAGCTGCTACCGCAAGTTGGGCAGATCTATTTTACTTCATATGCTCCCCGTGCCCTCCCATGGATCAATGGGTGGACCGGCCCATAGGCAGCCTTCTGGGTGTTGGATAATACTTGATCCGAAAAACACAGGCTGGTTTTCGGGATCTCTGGTGGCTCCGTAAATTGCTTTTGCTGTGTCTGCTCCCATTTGCCTGATTGCTTTCCTCCACACAGGCGACCAAAAAACAACAACCTTAGCTCGAGAGTAGAGACCTTTTTAATGTTACATTGAGTTAAACAACTCGTGCCTGATAAGGCTGTGGAGCCGAGGAACTGCTGGTGTTGCGTCGGCAACAAGTGATTCCCATAGAACTCAGGAAAAACGGGCAACGCTTTAAACATCTGAGCGTCTGCCAAGCGGCAAGAAATTTTAATGACTAATTTCCACAGTTGGATAAAGAGAGGTCAGAACACGAGACCAGAATGAAACGCAAATGAAACGATTGCTTCACTGGGACGAACTATTACAGGTCAACGTTAGCTTGAGGCCTCTTTCTTTAAACTCTTCTGTGTTTCATTGAAGACATACATTCATCTAACACCCTCTGCTTTTTATGTTTTACAAAGACGGGTGGAAAATGATCGTTCATTTCACTGGCGAGATGAACGTGAGCTGCCCCTTCCGCCTTCCCTCGGCAATCAGTTGTTAGACTTGTCCGTCGCTCCTTCTCCTTGCCGGCTACGTCTTGTGTCTTGCGTCTTACTAGCAAGACTGAGAGGCTTCTACGGTCCACTGGTTAGAGAGGAGAGGCTGGACAGCAGCGAGTTGCTCTTGCGTTATCTAATCCCCCCCCAAAGACACAAACGCTCTCCGGCAGTCTCCCATGTTACTCACACAACACATACACGGTGGTTTGCCGACCAAGCTTCTAGTCGTGGTTTCCTCTGAGTTGCCTCTCGGTTCTTCCCTACCGGCCCGTCGGCCACCACTTTATTTCATGGGTATCTCCTGCCAAGAGCGAGATCTCGATGACACCGTTATTACGCTCACACTGTTACATGCCAACTTTGCTCGCTATTTCATTTTGGGGTTTTTTTTGTGTTAATTTAATTTACTTACATACAAGCCAGACATTTCTCCACCAGCAGCTGCCCACATTCAATAATGGCTATAAATATTTGATAATGGCCACTAGCCAACTTTCTTTTAAATAATACAGTCTTTTCTTTCTAATTTAACACCGACGGCGGTGGCCAACCATGCAAGGTAAAGCAACCAACACGGTCAGGGAGCAGTTAGGGGTTAGGCGCGCAGTCGTCGCGTCGCTCAGGGAACACCTCGACACTTAGCTACGCGGAAGCCCGGCTAATACGGATTCGAACCAGCAAACCTTTCATATTGCCCCAGACAACCTCCTGAGCTAACTGCGCACGCCCACCACGGCTGTCCGTGGAGATACATGGGCTTATTAAAAAGTGTGGTTTAATTTTAGAAAGCCGACAACTTGCAACGCCGCGCAACCCCGATAACTCCTAATGATTGCCACAGTCATCGAAGTACACACTACAGAAGGGAGGGTGTGCCGCTTCCAGAGTGTCTCCCACACAAAAGTGCCTTTTAATGGTTGAAAAATAAATGCAGCACAATTGCAGACACATCTCCTCTCTTGGTTAATGCAGACAACACAATGTCTTGGCTATACTCTTCCCTGGTTCTATTTGTTTTCTTGTCTAATGTGGGAGTTTCTTCCTCCTCCTCTCGTGGCTATTCACATAAAATACGCTATTTTCTTCAACACCTACACTAATTAGCGTGCTTCTATGTCTACAAAGCATTACAAAAATATCCAACCCATTGGGACATCAAACAGTTTGCTCAGTATGTTGCACCTTAAAGAATATTTATTTAACAATTTAAAAATGCTTCTTCAGGAGGGAATTTAATACATGTACACTGCCAATTAAATGCAAACGTTTTAAAAAATGTTGTAGTTTTTTAGTTTTGTTTGTTTTATTTGACATTTTTGGAACAATACGATCTACGTAAGATAGGCCTACATATCCTGTGTGTGCTGTGTTGTTTGGGCAGTGTTGGCCATAAAGAGAAAGCCAAAGGGAACTTAACTTCCGTTGCTTTATTTTGCTGCCCTTTGGAGAGCGACGGGCGGGAAAACACATATTTATTTTCCTGTCTGGCGATTCCAGATAAGATTCAGACGCGGGAAATCATGAAATTGCATTTAATTGATATGATTCGATTCAATTCATAGCAACGTCTCTCGCACAATGTTTGTTTTTTGATGTTTTTTTTCCAGCGTGAGTCAGGCACGGAGAAAACATTGCCAGGATCTCCCCAGTGGAGTCTGTCACACACACACACACCACACAAACACACACACACACACAGACACACACTCGCAGACACACGACACACCACACACGCACACACACAAACACACACATTTCTTTTTTGGTCACCAAACAAACATGCTATCTCCCGACTCCACCACAGCACCAGGGCAGGGGAGGCAATGCTCTTTTGATTAGACAGCCGAGGGATGGTGAGAGGAAGCCTGTAGTTCGCTCTGCAGCAAGTGAACGTCGATCTGAATGCTCGACGACGCCGTGCGAGCCGAGGGCTTCGTAAGCGAAGCCTATCAGACCGTGACAAGCTCCACTGTTCACATTTGCCTCTTATTGACAATGCAAAATACACTTCTTTTTTTTTACAAACCTGCCACTTTAAACTTTTTTTTTTTCAATACAAACTCGTCAACTTGATGACCTATATACAATCAATGGGGGGTTCTTAAGGATACTACAATTGGATGTATTTATTGTCATTCATATTATATAGGTGGACAGCCTCCACTAGATGTTCTGAATTGATCTAGATGCTTATTAATTATCATAATGCTAGATAACACAACGTGGAAGTTATGACCTTTCACCTTGGGCACCGAGCCCTATGTTGTCACGGAGACTATGCCTTGAAAGTTTCTTATCTATCTTATACAAAGGCAAACACCTTACTTCCAAATCCAGGGGTCAAAGGTCAGGTTTAGAGCTCAGGATTGATGCGTATCTTACATAAAATAGGAATCAACTGCCACATTTCCAATGATGTACCAAAAGGGGAATTTGGATATTTTGGATAGATAGTAATAGATAATATGTTAGATCATTATTCTCAGTCTGAGGAAACGCGTTGAAACTGCATTCCACAGTTCCCCTGTCACGTGAATATTTTATGGCCTCAAAAAGCTTTTGGAAAAAGAAAAAGTACATCAAGTTTAATTGGCCAGATCCAATTAAGCGCTGGAGAGGTTCATCAGTGGCTGTTTAATCTCCCATCATGCCGTGCGCCACAGCAGGGGTTCTCAGAAGCAGAGAGAACCCTCTGTGAGGAAGGCCGCATGTCACAAACTCCTCAGCATCGTTTGTTTTCGTCCAAAAACCAGGAGATCAGTCATATATACACAAACAAGTCCGACAAGGGGCAGGCGGGGAATCCAAGATCCAGAAAAGGGCATGCAGGGTCAAAACAGGAAAGTCAGGCAGATACATGAATAGAACTGCGGGATAGCTTGCCGAAAAAACACAAGACAATCTGGTGGGGAACAAAGGGATGCCGGCAGGTATATATATATATATATATACATATACTGTATATATGGAACTAAGGAGGGAGTGAACTACAGGTGAGGAGATGAGTGGGAAAGAACCAGGTGAGAGGAATGAGGTGATTGCATGGCAGGAGGGGAGTGGCTGGATTCTGAAATGACGGGAGAGTTAGAGACACAAACATAAAGTAAAACGAAAATGAAAATGAAGTAAAAAGGTAACATTTATAATTGTGAATTTGCAAAAAGAAGCATTAAAGTATATTTCACCTCCTGTTTTAATTTATGGCAATGTCACCAAATGATTTAAGACATGTCGGTTTTATACGTATTAAAGTTAAAAGGTAAACCATCAGAGGCAGCTGAATGTAATATTGATAAAAAAAAAAAAGTATTTCTTCTAGGTGGTCAATATTTTTGTAAAATTTAGTGTTTTTTGGGGTGGTGGTGTAGGACCTTCCCACTGAGTTACAGAACTGGCTTGGATTCCAGCAGCTTCCATTTGACGGGCCTGATTTGATTTGCTATTTTCTTGGCTGTGTACCGCCGAGAACAATCGGATTTAGATGCACTTCACTGCAGCAGCCCCAGAATGCTGCTCTTCTGAGTTGCAGAGCTCAAGAAAAAGCATTGTTTTTCAGAGATGCTTAAATCTGAGTTATTAATTTTCAATCCAAAGTAAGGCGGATATGGATACGGGTGAATACGAAGTATCTTGCAGGAGTGACCCACATCCACCACGCCGGTGTCATCTTATAGCCACGTTGCCGCAACACCCGCAGCGAGCCACAGTCCCAGATTTAGACGCCGCAAAACAATGAACCCTTGCTTTTAGATGCCCGGGCTGCATCTTTGATTTAGTGTCCAAGGGGCCCATAAGTAGTAGTATAACTAGTTAGTGTCCAGTATTTAGACTGAGGAGTATCTCTGGATTCTAGACGTTGGATGGAGTAAGATATTACTTGGGTTGCAACATTTGTTGCCCGAACGCGGTGAACACTTACGTCTTTATTTTTTGCAATGCAACCTCAGAATTGCATAAAGCGCATCATTTGACTGAGAGCCATGTGGAGCCGTTTTAATTGAGAATTATTGGTGCTGGGGAGATTGCAGGGGGTAGAGGCCTGATTTTAGATTAGATCTTCTGTTGGGTTTTTGCTGCTCCTTAAAGACTCCAATAAGTGATGCAGAGTCCGTACTAGGTCTACAGACTTCTCCCAGCCTCTGTCCGCATTCAATTAGATTTAATCTGAGGTGAATTACCGTCTACTATCATGCATCAGCTGTAGATGCATATGCTGTACACTGATTGAGTTCCTCGTCTGCCTCATAGGAATTAAAATAAATGCTAATTAGGTAATTAGAGCGTATAGGCACACTGTTACTATATTATGCATACGCTATACAATAATGAATGCAAGACTTTCTGAAAATAGCCTATTTTCCCATGGATATCTGACCCTTCCCTCACAACACTAATTATGGATCTGCTTCTTTATGTACCAAGGGCCAGGGTGGACCACACTGGTCCACGGTGTTATGTTCACTAGTTAAGTCTTCTAATGGGTGCGAGTGGCTCAGGAGGTAGAGCGGGTTGTCTGGCAACCATAAGGTTGCTGGTTTTGATCTCCAGCCTAGCAGAGCAAGCTGGCAACGTGAAGCGATCATTGTAAAGAGATGTGAGCGGCCACAGATCTGAAAAGTGCTGCATATAAATAAAGTCCATTTACCGTTTACCAGTGGTGGACAAAGTACACACATCCTTGAGTGAGAATAGAGTATTACTCCGGTAAAAGTTGAAGTTCTCCATTTAAATTTCCACTTGAGTAAGAGTACAAAAGTATGTCATTATCATGAGCAGTCAACCTGCAGGTGAACAATTTCCAGACGATGTGAAATAAGAACAGGCAAACTTTCCTTTTACGGTTTATTTTAAACTTACCAGCTACAAGTTAAACTTTATAAAATGTAATTTAAAAAAAATAATACATTTGTGTCTGTGTGTGTGTGGATGTGCCAGTGTTTTCATGGTGTAAATGGGGTAAGTCAATTTGGCGTGTAATATCTAAATTAGATCAATAAAGCACACAAAGTACCCTGATTGTTGTACTTCTACTTGTACTCGACATTTGCACGCAAACTTAATCTAAAAAGAAGAAACAAGACAAGGAAACACATGGATTTCAATTTCTTTGTTTGTTGTTTGTTGTGTTGTGTTGTGTTGTGTATTATAGATCGAAATCACCGTCTGAATACGGTATTCATCACAAACATGGTGAGATTACAACACCTTTCAGAATACCATCATGACATTTATAAAATGCCATTTCCGATATTTGTTTGTTTTCCAGTTGCACGAAAGGAGACAGCAATCTCATGCGGCAAATAAACTTCAAAATCTAACTTTACTGGATCATAATTTGAGGGCATGCCGGCCGATGTAATAGTTTTAATATAGATTCTTCCTCACTTACTTTACATTTGTATCTCTTTTAAAATCTTATGGCTGTCGTGTACTTCTGCTGAGACGCCCAAATTTCCTGTCTGGGATTAATCATTATTTACCTTTGTTCTTATTTATCATCTTATCTCTTGCCACGGCAGGTGGATGGCTGTGCTGTCTGCTGCCGACCAGCATCGGGACGCCTTCAGCCTGCTTGATCCATTTGAATGCATTCATTTAAAACTGAATATGAGTGTCGTTATCTGCTATATGCTGCATCGCGCCTCCTCCCTCTCCTCTGCCTCCCTCCTCCCCGTCTCTCTCCTCTTCCTCCCTCTCCTCTCCTCTCCCTCCTCTTCCTCCCTCTTCTCCTCCTCCCTCTTCTCCTCCTCCTTCCTCTCCTCCTCCTCCTTCTTCTCCTTCTCCCTCTCCTCCTCCTCCTCTCCCCCTCTCCTCCTTCTCTTCCTCTCTCGCTCTCCCTCTCTCTCCCTCTCTCTCTCTCTCTCTCCTCCCCTCTTCCTCTCTCCCTCCTATCTCTCTCCTCCCTCCAATAGCGTGATCCAGAATAACGAGTCCACGACATTTCCATGAATTTATTTCAATCCAGTTGAGTTTTGACTCGCCCCACCCCAAGGTAAACAATCGTTAATCGAACGATGTTGCAAAGAATGATCGGAATGAACGGCCATCTTTGATTGTCCACCCTCTCTGTTCTAAACTGCCATCTTCCGTGAGTGAGTTTATAATAATAATATACCGCTGTGATGGACAGGGCTCTCCCCCCGTGACAGGACCGCGACGATAGCCGTCGATATCGGGGCGGCGTTTTCAAAATAACTCAAAAGAACGCCTTGAATGTCAGCAGCACACAGATATATATTATGAAGCGACGAAGGGCGAGGAGGATGAGGTCCCGCGGAGGAGTCGTTTTGACTCGCCTGTCATTACCACGCTTATCCGTCAGCGGGAACGAGCGAGAAGTGAATCGTGAAAGGTGTTTAGCGGAGGGAAGGACTTAGAGCGAGCTCCCCCCTCGTGACTCACTTTGCTCCTGAAGCCTCTCGGCTTAAAAACGTTTGGCCCGACAATGAGAGTGTTTGAAGCGGAGCGGAAACCAGAGATCCGGGGGGCGATCCTCCTCCCATCAACAGCCAGGAGCCACTGCAGGTGGATCATGCGGTCATGTTTGCGTTCTGCGTTCCCATTTATACGACCCACATGTGTGTATTTCTCCAATTAAAGTCACACATCTTGGCACACACTGTATTTCTGGTGGGTCGTTTCCGAGGGTATTTCTGCTTATTGCGGCAGTCTTCTGTCTGCAGTTTCCACATTTCCACTTATTTGCACAAAATGTACAGTACGTGTTCCTCGACTAACAGTTCCTCCGTGGGCGACAGTGTCTCAGAAGGCTAGAACGGTTAGGCTAGAAGTGTCGCGGTGTCCCTGAGACAAGACACCTAACCTAACCTCACCCCGCAACTGCTCCCGAGTAGCTGGCTGTTGCCTTGCACGGTTGACCCGCCGTCAGTGTATGAACGTGTGTATGAAGGTGAGGCAATATTTTAAAGCTCTTTGGAGCGCGATATGAATGCAATCCATTTACCACTAACGCACTATTTCTCAAATTACAAGATGCAATCAATGAGTACGTCTGGAAAAACATGAATTTATGTTTCGTTTGCGTTGAATGTGTACAGCTGTGGAGTGTGCGTGTTCTCCCCCAGGATCTACATAAGTCTCCCCCCGGATCTCTGGTTTCCGCTCCGCTTCAAACACTCTCATTGTCGGGCCAAACGTTTTTAAGCCGAGAGGCTTCAGGAGCAAAGTGAGTCACGAGGGGGGAGCTCGCTCTAAGTCCTTCCCTCCGCTAAACACCTTTCACGATTCACTTCTCGCTCGTTCCCGCTGACGGATAAGCGCGGTAATGACAGGCGAGTCAAAACGACTCCTCCGCGGGACCTCATCCTCCTCGCCCTTCGTCGCTTCATAATATATATCTGTGTGCTGCTGACATTCAAGGCGTTCTTTTGAGTTATTTTGAAAACGCCGCCCCGATATCGACGGCTATCGTCGCGGTCCTGTCACGGGGGGGAGAGAGCCCTGTCCGTCACAGCGGTATATTATTATTATTATAAACTCGCTCACGGAAGACGGCAGTTTAGAACAGAGAGGGTGGACAATCAAAGATGGCCGTTCATTCCGATCATTCTTTACAACATCGTTCGATTAACGATTGTTTACCTTGGGGTGGGGCGAGTCAAAACTCAACTGGATTGAAATAAATTCATGGAAATGTCGTGGACTCGTTATTCTGGATCACGCTATTGAGCGATAGTTATTGATAACACGTCAATACCGATCAACGCTGGTCAATGTATTACCGGGCCGGCGTCTCCATGGCAACGGTGACCTATTATAGCAGCTGATGAGGCTGCATGGCGGATAGCATGGGGGAGGTCATCATGGGACAGCGAATTGAGATTCACTGCACAGTTAGGCGGAGGGTAGGAGGACCGCGGTAGCATAGTGTGAGACGTACACAGCTGGGGTTTCTAGAACTGGCCATAACAAGCACGGTACACACACGCACACATGCATACACACACACATACACACATTCCCATCTCGAGTGTCCACAATTATAAGGAGCTATGGAAGAAAGTGTTCACAATTACGCTCTGTAATAATAGGCATTTTTTTCAAACAAAGATTGAACAAATTGCAATAAAGTGTCTAAATTGGCCGAAATATATCTTCTAATAATTTTTTTTACGAGGGGGATTGACTAATTAATTAATTATGTCTTGCTAACAGTCGGACAGGCGACATGGGTGTCAGTTAGCTTCATATAACGACGCTTTAACAAAAATCAGACGGAAAATAAAATACTTTTATTTGAATGTAGGTGAGCCGTGAGAAGTGAGAAAGAACGCGCACGGCAGGAAAACGTGGGCCATCAAGAGCCTCGACACAAAGGTTTCTCATCAGGATCCATCCGACGACGCTCCCCCTCTCCCCCCGATCCTAAAACGTCCTCGCATAAATCCCGCCGAAATTACGGTCGCTCCAAAACTATTCGGCAGCCAACGGCTTTCGTCTGGCATTCCCCTCATGTGTGCTTTCCTCCTCCCCAACATCGCACGGCTACATTCACGAACTTCCCCCTTTTTTTTCCCCGCCGAGCAACAGCGGATTTGCGGGGCGAGGCGCTCGCCGTGCGTCCGCATTAATGTTACATTCGGCTTTTGACTGATGGTCTCCGGAGAGCAGAGGCAACCTCTTAAAGCGTGTGCTAATAGAGCGCCCCGCTGCTTTATGGCTGCACATCAATAATGCTGTAGTGTAGTATATGTTTCGCTCCTCCTCCTCCTCCTCTTCCTCTTCCTCCCCCTGCCCTTTCTTTCACTCATCAGATAAGGACTCTGAGGGTCTCGCCACTCTGCAAAGCTGTGGTGGGCTGCCTCGCCTCCTCCTCTATCCCAACACTCGGAGAGAGAGAGAGAGAGAGAGAGAGAGAGAGAGAGAGAGAGAGAGAGAGAGAGAGAGAGAGAGAGAGAGAGAGAGAGAGAGAGAGAGAGAGAGAGAGAGAGAGAGAGAGAGGTTAGAGGTGGTTTTAAATTGCTTTTGTCAAGTTGACCTGAGTTTAGCGCGAGAGAGTCTACACCCCGCCCCCTCCCTCCAGTAATGAATTCCATGAAGAGTCACCACAGATTTTTGTGTATTTTTATCTATTTTATGTTCTTTCATTTTGGTCCTTGATCAGCTGTAGTGCGAGATGTTTCGCGAAATGTCGTCCTTCGCCCGACGAAACCTATCTCTGTTATCTCAGTCTGACCGACCAAGGATAGCCCTGAATCTCGTATATAACGTATGCACTGTACGACCAATTAAAGTGTGGATGACTGTTGGCTGTATGAAGTATGAATTATTGCAAAAGCTAAAACCTCCAGGTCGTATTCGTGGAAAATTAATCGAAAAGTTTTAGTTGGGATGTACAGTGTATGTATGTTTCTGAATGCATTAGTTCATGTGTGTGTGTGTTTGTGTATGTGTGTGTGTGTACGCACGCATATATATATGCGTTTAGATCTTTTTTTTGCTGTTTACCGAAACCTCTGAGGGGCGGAAAAAAAAAACGCCATTAAGTCGGACGGCTTTATAGCAGCGCGGCGTGGAGATAAGCAATTATACATGTGTTTCCCCCCCCCCGCTCTGCGCCTTTCTCACCATGCCTCCCAGACAGACACTGAGGCTGAGGTTTGAGCATCAAAGACGCCGCACAGCTCCTAGCGCCGGAGGTATCGCCTTTACAAGACAAGTAACGCGGGGGTCACCTCGACACCTCCCCTGCCCGTCCACTTGATGTTTCAGTCGCAGGAAGTGTGGAGACGGGCGATCGCACAGCGGTGGCGGTGGGTCGGTGACATCGATCGAATGGCGGTGACGGTGGCGATTGCGCAGCGGCGGCGCCGGTGTCGGCAGGCAGCTCACCATTTGCTATCTTTGATGCTCACAGATCTATCTCGATCTATAAGCCCAACCGCAAACATGGAGCTGTGTGGCGCACAGAGAGAGATGGAAGACGAGACGCGATGCTCTGAAAGGGCCGATGATTCGTTTTTCTTATTAAAAAAAAAAACCCTTCTTGTTGTCGTAGTCTGTGCTTGACAAGAGCGGTTTCTCAAGATCTTTTTTGAAATTACACTGAGTGTGATTATCTTTCCCGTCGATGAAGCAGAGGAACTCTTGCCGCCGCAAATACTTGACTCCCACATTTCCCCCCCCCCACAAACTTTGTTATTTTACACTTCAAGCAACACGATTTTGGCAATCCAACGCTAACGTGGAGCTACTCGCTGAATTATTTATCCATCTGGGCAGCGGCGTGCTGCGTCGGGTGTGAAGCACACTCCAACGGCAGCCATTACGGGGCCGCCGTGTCCTGCTTGCGGATGGAGAGTCACAGATAGCGTAGCTTCAAAGGGACCGCCGTGACCAAAGAGTCTCTGAAGACTCCCCCCCCGACAGCTCTCTCGCACTCAGGAAACCCCCCCCCCCCCCCCCCCACGGCCCCCCTCCCCGAGATATATAGTCCATGAGTAGGGTTCCATATGGCAGCGATGCTGGGTAATTACTTCATAATTACCTCCAATGTTTGCACTCTGCACCATTTGCTCTGCCACCTGCCATAGCGCAGGCTGCTGCCCTATATCACACATGCCACGCCTCACCCCCCCCCCCCCCCCCTATGACCACCGAGGGGCCGCCTTGCTTATTATTAACCAGCCAATAAAGGAGGCGGAGCCTGCACTTCGTTGGCCCCTGAGCTCCTTTCCAATAAATGCCACGTCTGTACGACGACGACGACGCCTGCGATAGGATGATGCCGACTGCTGTCCGATGATGCATTCTTAATAAAAGAAAAAATAAATAAAAACTGCAAGCAGAGACCTCACCACCCCCCCACCCCACCATCACAGATTTGTAAGCTCCACACACACACACACACACACACACACACACACACACATATACACACACACACACACACACGCAAACAGAAAGAAAATATGATATGTGGCAGAGTAAAGCTAATGTGTTTTGCCTGACGGTGCGAGAAACAAATATTGCAGCCCCTTGTTGGTTCAGCTCTGATAAATCCTCCATTCAAGGGTCTCCCTCAGGCATTAGCATCCTTATAATGTATGTGTTATTATGTACTATTGTGTATTATTATATCTGGGTGGCCATCTTGTTCTCGTGTCTGACAACCATGCTCGCCAGAAAGTAAGTAACATTTCTTTTTCCAGACTTTTTTTTTTTCAGTTTATTTATCATTTATTCAACATTCATTCTTCCTGGATTCAGCGGAATGCATAGAATACAAATTCCAGACAAGAACCCTCCAATTGTGCCGCAGCCAAAAGCAGGAACCAATGGGGTGGCATAATCATGTTTGATACGGACCATTTAACATGCAGCCGCCGCTAACAGCGAGGAAGGCAGGGGTGGAAATATCGGTGAATTATGGAAATGCTACAGACTATATTGTGTCGTGGACGGGCAGTGTGGCTTGGCCCCGAAATCGGATCTCATCACTTATCTGAGCCACGACGCGCATTATCAGGAAGGGCGGTAATCACATTGCTGTTGAGGGATTGACCAATCTCACCCTCTAATTTCAGAAACAAGTATCTGCAGTCGGCCCACTTGCTTGAACGCAGAATTGGCTTTCTAATGGGCTGGGCGTATTCCACCCCCCCGAGGAAATTCCCGGGCTCCTTAACTGTGACTTGTGTTAGAGGACAAAGACGGTGTCGTCTTTTTATTTCACTTAAGGCCTAAAAACGGCCTAAAACCACCAGGGTAGCTTTATTTTCTTGCACTTTTCTTAAACTCCCTGGAACCTTGAATCGCACAAGTGTCCTCTCTCTGTAAATTCTGCAGATGTTAACCTGAGGTGCCTGAGAAAAAATATGAAACAGGATCCTGAATGAAGACCTACGACATTCACAGGCACAGTCAGTCCAGTTGCATTCACGAAGGCAACGCTAAGCAATGCGTGGCGGTGTTCAGTGTTCATGGTGTCATTAATGTTATATTACACCATTGCCCTTCAATGCACTCCAATGCACCGGGTCAACAGAGTCAGCGTTGGTTGCTTGTGTTTGTATGAGTCTTTACAATACAGAAGCGTTCCTAACATCACTCTCACTTCCAGTGGGTCTATTACCCACATAGGGTGACATTATATTCTCTAATGCGTGTATATATATACTGTGCATATATTTATATATATACGTTATCTCTTCAGCGCAGCAATAGTCATAAGTCATAAGAATTAGTCACCGTCAATTATAACAGAGGATGAGTAGCGTTATGGGGAAAGAACGACCCACACTTTGACGTCATACAAATGAATACAATATTTTTTTCCGGAAGGGCCTTTGAGCAATACGATCATTTAACATATTCCGGCACAAAGTTTAAACTGGATCACTTTCCAAATGAATGGCTTAAGGGTGTAAAGAGGGGACGATAAAAGAGAAGACTGGTGGTGAACACCGCTGAGTGGGAAGGGACAGACCAAGAGAGAGCATGAAAACCAGTGGTGTTTGAAGCAGGATTCTGACGTGGATGTTGGGTGGAACGAGATGGCACGGGTTCAGCACGACCTCATCCGTGGTCGTGGTCGTTATTGTCGAGAGATTCCGAGGGCATCAGCAATTCCCCGTCCGGTTAACCTAAGTGGGAAGATGACAGCTATTTCAGAATTTTTTTCTTATGGGGAGGGGGGGGGGGGGTTGTTTTTTTCTTCATAAACAGCCCTCAGGTGTCTGCATCAAGGAATGCACAATTGAGACAAAGCCCGGGAACAGCTCTAATTGGTTCTAATGAGGGGGGCTTTGACCCAGAGCGTGCCGGGGCGGCGTGGAGAGCGAGCGATGACAACGTCTTATTAATTCATCCTTCTGCTTTCCGCTCGCACGGCGCGCTGCATCATATGCACCGCGCCGCGTAACGCACTGAGTCGGCATTTTAAGCGGCACACTTTTTCTCAAGAGTTTTCCCCAGAAACACATCACCCAAGCAAAACTCTGAAAGTTACTGAACACAATTGTTATTTCCTTTTTCTTCTTCTTCTTCTTCTCCCGTGTCCACACCACCCCGGAGTGCTCTGGTTCAAAGCCCCCTCATTAGAGCCAATTAGAGCTGTTCACACAGACACAATTGTAATTTCCTTTTTTTTCTTCTTCTTCTTCTTCTTCTTCTTCCTCCTCCAACTGCAGGAAACTGAAACGGAAACCGTAACAACCAGTAAGCTTCCCCTGGTCTCCGGGTGGACCTCAGATGGTTGCGAATCGATGCAGGCCAAGTCGGACTCAAAACCTCAAACCCTGGCTCAATGTGTTTAATGCTCTGCTCCCCCTCCCACCCCTGACTTGAGCTCCACACAGAATCCATTCCAACAATGTTTACCCGCTGAGGTTCTTTTGTGTTCTAAGCTGAGCGACGGTTGATCAAAACGGACGCGAAGGTTGTGGGCGGGCGAGCACAAGGCTGTGTGTGTGTGTGTGTGCGTGTGCGTCTGTGTGTGTGTGTGTGTGTGTGTGCGTGTGTGTCGCTCTAACACGCATATTTTATGACGGTCAAATTAATTGTGAGACTGGTACTCTGTGGAGCGCAGCGAGAGGCCCAGCTCCGTGATTTGTTTTAATTAGCTTTTTCGGACAGCAATGAATGTCGCCGGCATTGAGATGTACGGGCCTGATTGTTATGCCCGACCCAGACTGCGCCTGTCTTCCAATGAGAAAGACCTGGTCGTTTCTCCCCGTCTTTTATCGGCGACGTCGCCAATAACAAAAACATTGAACTGCGCCAAGTTTGTCCTTCAAGGCTTATCAATAATATTGGCCGTTAAATATTATACGTATAAATATTAATGCGTTTAATTTTGCTGACTACTTTGGACAGGGCGATGTTTTTGAGGGTCTTGTTAAAGAAAGAAAAAAAAATCTAACAGTATCCTATCAAGCAACTTAATAGATTTTCAAAAAGGAAGAGCGAAAGGGATGCAAAAAAAAGAAGAAAATATTCAAGGGAAATAAAGAAGATGAACTGTTGAGTCATGATTGAATGAAATATCCGTGAAATGTCGGGCTTACTGCACAGTAAGATGAAAAGCGAAAGCAATTATGGACGGCATCAACGTTAAGCCCTTAAAGCGTCCGCCTCGGCAGCGCAATGACCTGTAAACATGCGGCATATCTTGGTCAAACAAATCGAAGGCGTTCTTGTCTGCAGGCACCGGCCTCTCACACTGCGAACACACAGAGAAGAAGAAGAAGAAAAAAAGGAAAAGTGTCGACTATTCGAGGACAACTATAAAGCCGACCCGCTGCCTAACTTTCCTCTCTTTCTGGAAAAAGTCCTTTGACGATCACCGTGACCTCATTTCCACCGTTTGAAACTTGCCGTGCATCTCCTTCTGTAGAGCTGGATTGCTTTATTATTTTTTTCTTTCCGACAGCCCACCCCGCCCCCCCCCCCCCACCCCTCCCCGGTTCAGTTCTCCATCTGCAAACGCACGCATCGTCCTGGATCCTGGCACCTATAGCTCCGCACACTTTGTGATCGCTGCATTATACTCGATTTGAATGTCGTGAAAGTGATGGCTGCCTATACTCCTATACTGCCTATAACCGGAAGCTGATGCCAGCGGCCAGGTGGCGGCGAGACGGAGCGAGAAATAAAAAAATACAAAATAAAAGATGGAGATAGAACGGTACAGAATCAGAACAGCCCAAAGGCACCGAGGAAATGGAGAGCACCTTTCTCCAAACTCTGTGCTCCGTGATTTCATCATCGCTTTCCCAGCCTGTCGTTCGCTCCTCCCGTCTCCCGCCATTCTGTGTGTGCGGACCCCTCAGGCGTCCATAGGCCCCTTGTCTTTCATTCCCGCTCGCTCCACTGTCAATGGGGGCCCGGGCGCACCGAGGAGGCCCCCCCCCCCCCCCCCCCGGTCTCTCTTATCTCACTTCCAGAGCCGTTGTTAAACAATGCTCATTTGACGGGGAGTTCATTCATTATGTATTTCCGCGATCAATTATTTATTGGGCAGAGGGAGCTCTCGGGAGCTCGCCGCCGTTCAGTGTGTTTAAGGCGCCGCCCGGCATCTCAACACCTTGAAACACAAATAGTCGTCACGCTGCGAGTCGTAACGCCGCTCCCCACGGGCCGCAAACGAGAGGAGAGATTCAGATCCTTACGGGTGAATTATGCTCGCCCACCTCTCTCTGGGGGGCGCACGTGTCTGTGTGTGTGTGTCTGTGTGTGTGTGTGTGTGTTTGTGTGTGTGTGTGTACTGTATTTGTATGCTTGTGGCAGTTGGGAGAAATTATTGGTACTTGTACTAAGTGTGTGTGCATGTGTCTGTGTGTGTGTGTGTGCATGCATGTGTGTGTGTGTCCATGCATGTGTGTGTGTGTGTGCATGCGTGTGTATCCATCTGGGTACGGGAGTGTATCCGTTGAGTGTGCATGTGTTAGCACCTGTGTGTGTGTGCGTGTGTCAGCATCTGCGCATGAGTGTGTGTGTCTGTGTGTGTGTGTGCATGTGGCTGTTTGGGAGAAATTAGTTAGTACTTGGGCTTTTGTATGTGTGTGTGCGTTTGTATGTGTGTGTGTGTGTGTGTGTGTATGCATGTGTGTGTGTACATGCATGTGTATCTGTTTGTGTGTGTGTGCATGTGTGTGTATCCATGTGGGTACATGTGTGTACCCTTGTGTGTATCCTTGTGTGTGCATGTGTTAGCACCTGTGCATGCATGTGTGTCAGCATCTGCGCACGTGTGTGTGTGTGTGTGCATGTGGCTGTTGGGAGAAATTAGTTGGTACTTGGATTAAGTGTGTGTGCGTGTGTGTGTGTGTGTGTGTGTGTGTGTGTGTCTGTGTCTGTGTCTGTGTCTCTGTGTCTGTGTGTGTGTACATGCGTGTATATCTGTGTGCGTGTGTGTGTCTATCCTTGTGTGTGTGTGTGTGTGTCAGCATCTGTGCACGAGTGTGTGTGCGTGTGTGTGTGTGTGTGTGTGTGTGTGTGTGCGTGCGAGCGTGCGTGTGTGGCATTTATAAAACCCAATAGATCCTGCGACCCTCAGGCCAAGAAGCGGTTGTAGCCGCCGGGCCAAATGAGCTGGTGCTTGGACCGGGTGTCCCTGCGCCCGCTCCCCTGCCAGCGCTTTGCTCGCAGGGCTCCTGACCTTAGCTCAATGTCTCCAGCGTTGTTTGCCTTCTCTGCGGTGGAGGTAGCCTATAGGAGTACAACAAAATATCACACACACACACACACACACACACACACACACACACACACACACACACACACACACACACACACACACACCGCTTGGCCTGCAGCCACCGAGTGTCCACTGTATCGATGCAGTCGTAGTTAATGCACTCTCATTGCAGCATTAGAGCCCATTAGTGTTTTCGTTCTTTTTGCGAGGGGAATTTTTATCGGGGGGGCTTTGTGAGATGGATTCATGTCTCGGGTGTCCGTGTCCGTGCCTGACGAGAGAGAGACGGTGAGTCTTATGTAAAGAGAGAACAACCTTCATGAGGCAATGGAGATTGGGAGTTCAGTTATGCGATTTGTATTCTTTTTTTATTATTTATTATTATTATTTACTTGAAACTTATCAGATAAGGTAAGATAAGATAGAACTTTATTCATCCCTAAGGAAATGATTGTGCCAGAGGTTGCTCAAAAATGGCAACAACATAAGAGTAAAAACAATAGAATAATAAATGTACAGTGTATATGCCTAATAGAAACAAATATAGGTAAGCATTCATCCTGGCTGTCCACATAACGCCACACACAGGACAAGACCTGAAAAAAAACCCCAACCTGAATGCGACATTACTGAAGGTTAAGGCAAAAGCCTACCCTGGAAATCCAGAGTTCTCACGAGAGCACAATTTGAATTCGCTCAGCGAGTCACTCTGGTGATCAGTAACATGCTCATTAGCAATTCCTGTTGATCCAACGTAAACCAATCACATCGGTGTATCTTATATAGGCGGCGCAAGAGGCCGGGCTAAACAGATGACGACAGCCGCTGCGAACGAATCAGTCGGAATAGCAAGTAAACATTGCAAGATGACTACGATGCCCATCATAGCTACAATAAAAAGAGTTAAAACTTGAGTATCTGTACAAACCAACTATTCTCATATTGCTACAAAAAACGGCAAAGTCGTTTAGTAGGCCTCCATTGCCATTAGGCTACATTTTCCGTCTCTCTGTCAAACTACTCTCCAAAACAAACTCGTTCGTTCGCTCTGGATACGTCACCCCGTGTATTCTTCTGATTGGTCGTAGTGTTATCCAATTGCGTGCAGCCGATATTTTCCACGGCATGCTTGTGCCGCCCTCAGTTGGGCCATTTTCATTACTCATTACCGGACCTTACAGCTTTCTAGATGTGGTCTGGATCTCAGAGCTAAGCAAAAGCAGAGCTGAGAGGGAGGTGGTGAAGAGCTGAAGCCTTGGGACAAATGAGGTGAAATGAAAATGCCTTCATAGAAATTTACACGCAGCTGCTTAGAATCGTCTGCGGCAATATTTTCCCCAAGGATTCTGCCGGAATATAGAGGACACGTTTAAGACCATCGACTAAAAAGATAAAATACATGAAAGTCATTCATTTCTTTCATGCGATTATGATGATGGAAAAAATGGATGCATTATTATCGCCTTTTATTCCAAAGCGCTAACAGTATTGCCCCACAATTGCACCATTTCATACACCCGACGCGTGCCAACCATGCAAAGGTAACGAACCAACAGTCAGGAGCAGTTAGGGTTAGGTGGTGTCTTGCTCAGGCACCTCAACCTATCGGGGAAACCGGTGATCGAACGCAACCTCCTGTTGCCAGAACACCGACTACTTACCTCCTAGCGACTGATTCACCACAGACAGAAGGGGCAGGCCAGAAGTTGCTCTTTGAGAAAAAAGTTAGGAGTTTGTGCCAGGGGTCGTGGAAGGAGGGTCGGTGTTGGTTCGGGGGTGGGGGCGGGGAGCGGCCGCACTATGGCAGAGTGAAGGCTACTTATTCAGGGGGGGAGACCAGGCACATGTCCCCAGCGGGACCGGCGGTGTGCCCCCTGCATCAAAGTCCCCAGAGGAGGCCGATCACCGCTGCTCCAACATGGCACCGGAAAGGCTCCTTAGAATGCTAGCCCAGGGCAACACACTAGTGATGTGTGTGTGTATATATATATAATATGAGGGAGAGGAAAGGGTGAGGGAAGGGGAGCAGTGTTCAAAATGGACCTGAGTGCTAAAGTGTACGCCACGTTCCGCGCACAGCCCCAGGAAGCAGCAGCCAGGGACTGAGATGACATCCGATGCGGACAGCAGACTTTAACGCCCACACGAAGATGTGGCCATCGGTGGAGACAGGAGGCCCCGTGGGACGGGTTCTTGGGCCAAAGTTTCCAAGGCACTGCCTGCAATATGATGTTCCGTGTCAATGGTGGTGTGGGTTGTATGTATATAATCTGTATATATTATATTATATATATACACTATTGACCTTCTTGTCATTAGCACTTATGCCAACCACACTTGGATGCTTTACTTTTGTCGAGTCCTGACAGGAGCAGCAGCAGACTTTCAAAGATTGCCTTTTTGAAGATCTTTGGAATTGAGAACAGTAACCGACAGGCCTAATCGCGGACACTTTCATTCGGATCTTACACTTCTGTGTCACAGAGGGGATGTCTGACAAGCGCCGCCGAATGTGGAATGGCTGCAAACTCCACTATCCTCTGCTTTCATTCACCTTTGTGGTTTGATATTTTCCGCGACTTTCGTGTTCTGTAAGCCCATAGGCCAGACGTGGGTTTTTTAAGGGGGTGGGGGGGTAGAACAACTTTCGACTCCAGAGGCTTGGGAATGCCGGGGCTGCGTACCATATCCTGGACACATTGATGTGTCCAAGGTCCGTGTCAGGCTCAGGGTAATGACATGAGAGAAGACCGTTCAAGAAAAGCTCAACTCAGTTTCACGCCAAAAAATCGTGCCAGATTTCTTCCTGTTAATTAAGGGAGTCGTTTCTTGCCTTAGTGGGGAAGGGCTTAAGGGGGGTGTCATAATCACTGGCCTATAATAATCTGGCCTGTGAAGACTATGACTTACTCTGGAAGGGGCCCTTCGGCTGGCCATTCCCAAGGTCTAAGGCTGAGAACCCAGAGTGACAGCAGGTCTTTGCTGTCAGAGCCCTAAGACTCTGGAACAATCTGCCAGAGGAGATCAGCCTTGCAGAGTCAGTCCCACGTTTTTATTAACTTCTGTACACATTTTTAATAAAAAAGAGTATTTCTCTGGGTCATGTTTTCTTCATTCTTTTGTGTGTCTGTTGTTGTACTGAACTGTTTGTTAAAGCACTACTTTACGTGTATTCCAAAATGCTTCACAAATAAAGTTTATTCTTGAGTTGGTCCTTTGTTTTTATATAATAATCATTTTTGGTAATAACTGACCATGCGTCCCCTCTCCCCGGTGTGGGGGTGCTGGGTCTGTGGACCGTTTGTAATGTTACTAAAATAAAAAATGAGTCCGATGATTATTGTTCCCGGCCCGAGACTCGTCGGACCATGGACTCATTATGTCAGTAGGACATGCAGAAGGAGGACATGCCTGTGTTCGGCTCCGCTGGGCCCCGGAGTAATAAAACACGGACTTAGTGGTGAAACAAGCAAACAAGGTGAAAAGGATGAAAAGTGTTTACTGTGTTGTGTGTGTTGTGTGGGTGTGTGTTTACCCTTCACTCTGTCCTCCCCGACTGTTGCTACCTGGGCCTGCTCTTGTGTTTGTGTGTGTGGTGTGTGTGTGTTGTGTGTTGTGTGTGTGTGTGTGTGTGGTCTTCTGTGTGTGGGTTTTCTCTGTTGTTGTGTCTGTGAGTGTATGTTCCTATTTCGATTTGCAATGTGTTTTAAATAGATGAAACACAAGCTCTCCACCACCACAAGTGTCCCAATCTGGCCCATCACACACACACACACACACACACACACACACACACACACATGGTTCAACAAGAACTTTTCTGCTCCTGCTGTTCCAATCTTGCACTCTGTGTAGATGTTGAACGCACACACACACACACCACACACACACACACACACACACACACACAACACACGCACACACACCACACACACACACACACACACAACACACCACACACACACGCGCACACACACAGATGGATGGACAAGACTGGCATTGAATATATGTGAAATGGGGCCCATTTATTCATTTCCATAAAATAATATATGACATTTTCTTTCTTTTCCAATTGTGCAGTTCACAGTAATAACACAACATTAGATGAGACCTTTTTGTTTCTTCTATTTGTCAGACAATAGTCCTGATATAGATTGATTCCCCAGCCCCCCAATAAAAAAAAATCACAATGTAATATACAGGTGGTGGAGCGAGTTTTGTGTGATGAACATGATCTAGCCAGATGGCAATATTAACAATCTATATTGCTGTAATTGAGATGAAAGTCACACATCTGTGAGGATTTCAACTTGGACTCCATTTTCCCATCATTTGTGGTTAACTGACTAATAGCGACAACAAAGCTGCAAAACACCCATCAATATGCATCCGTGCCATGTTGTAAGCTGTTTGCATTATGGAAGGATCCTAAGAGAAATACAGGTTTTACTAAAGCCTACCAGCTCTAACCCAGGGACTGTTAAGCAACTGCAGCTGATCTTGACAGTCCACCTACAGCACCGCTGGAGCCTGCAAAGCAACACAATAGTCCAGCGTTGCAAGATCTGAACAACTGAGTGTGTTAACTAAGCTAGTTGGGGTGGGTGATGCTACTTGTAATGGCAGACACGAGGCGCCTCTAAGTCAGGCCACAGCATGCGTGTCAACTGAGGTTTATAGTTATACTACTGCCATAGGTGTTGTGTCACTGCCCCGCCTGTCCAGAGGCGTAAAGCCCGCAAGCGAAGGCAACTCGCCACTCAGTGAAAGTCATGTTGTTTCCCCACATCTCCTCCTCCCTCAGAGCTGAGCATAACCACCCCTCTGATTCTAACAATAAACAGAGAGGCCAAATGGTTTTATGAATATCAGATCGCTTTCAACAAAGCGCTCTTGGTCCAGGAATCTAATTTGTTGAAGCATAGGTTAGATTTCCTGGCCTGTGGAACCTGGTTAAAACCAGAAGTGTATCTGACCTCTAAATGAAGCTACATCCACGCAAATTAATGTGAACTCACAATTATGAATCTAGAAAGTGGTGTGGAGTGGCGCAGATCTCAGCTCGAAAGCTGTCCAAGACCAAAGAGCAGTTACGCGTTCTCATCTTTTGAAGTTCTTGCTTTTAGCTCCTCACTCGCATTAGGCAGAGAGATCACAGCATTGCAAGAACTCCTTTCTGGGTGTGTTACCGCCCTCCGGGCCCGTTATCAATATTTTGTGGATGAGTTCTCTGAGTTTTGTGGCTGATCTTGCAACCTACTTCTGACAATGTTCTGCTTATGGGGGATTTCAACATCCATGTGAATACCCATGTGACTCTCTTGCGAAAGCTTTTCTGTCCATTATAGACACCTTTGGATTCACACAGCATGTTCAGCTACCTACCCCAACCGGTGGAAACACATTGACTTGCCTGAACTCGTGGATTAAGTTACAGATTTAAGTGTCTCTCCTTATACTTCAGCTCTTCTCGATCACTGTCTGCTCACTTTCCAGGAGGTTGTATTTGACCCAAGGGACGACCGCCAGGCTACCCTCTAGCTAGTCCGCGTATCACCCCTGACACCTCCACAGCCATTGGCAGATAAGTTACCCCTGGTACTTGCTCCTTTTGCTGACTTCAAGGGTTCAGTGGATTGTCTCACGCAATGAGTTTAACACCGCTTTATCCGCAGGCCATCGACTTTGTTGCTCCTCTTGTAGTTAAAAACGGAACGACTGCAGAACAAACTTGAACGTAAGTGGCGTTCGACTAAACTGAAGTCTTCTACCTGAATGCACGACAGCCTGCTTTAGCTACAAACTGGGGTGCCAACTGCTGGTGCTAGTGTTGGTCGAACTGTCTGAAGGATATTCCGTGACATTCTGTTGAATGTCAGCATATGACAATGTAATATTTTCAGTACATCGATTTATATTTGTATGGATTTTCTGTATATCCATTTCATTTAGATTTCATTTACTTATTTACATAGATCTATTTATCAGTTCTATTCTATTTTGTAGTTTTACTCTATTTTGTATCTTTTATAATTACTGTCTGGCTGTCGGGCGTTTTGCACAAAAAAGTTTTTTAACTCCACTGCTTATCACTCACGTGTAAACTTGTGAAGTTTACAGATAAAAATACTTGAACTTGAAACTGCGCTTAACGCAACTCAGAAAAGCCTACTTCTCCAGTGTCATCAACTTAAACAAGAACAACCCGAAGTTCTCTTTGACACTGTAAAAAGAGCTGACGCAAAAACAGACCCAAACTTGGACTTCCTCCCTCTCAGCGAGCAACTCTGGAGTTGCTTTGAATCACAAAGATCGAATCAATTAGGAAGACATTGAATGCTTCTCTCGCCACTCATCTGAACATTCGTCAGGTGCGGTGCCACGCATTCTCCTGAAGCGTACTTTCCACGCAGTTTTAGCAGCAAATCTGTTGGATGAGCTTGACAGTAAATACAGCATCTAACAGACTACCTGTTTGCTCGACCCTGTCCCTACCAAGGTTCTAAAGAACTTTTCCCAACGGTTTGAAACGGCTGATGCTCAACATCCAATGAACCTATCATTGTCCGACAGGGCTCATTCCCTCTAGCTTTAAGTGTGCTGTGGTAAAACCTCTACTCAAGAGAGCCTGGCCTGACCCCGAAGCTCTCAGCAGCTATCGGCCCATCTCTAACCTTCCTTTCCTCTCTAAGGTATTGGAAAGATTTTAGCTAGCCAAATATACATCTGACGGCAAAACAACTATTTGAACCATTTTCAGTCTGTTTTCAAGGAGCTATACTCTACTGAAAACCGCGTGACCAGAGTGGTAAAATATCCCTCCTCCTTAGCATGCGAAACAATGCAGCTCCCTGATGTGTTGCTTGAACCTCAAGCGCCGGCTTTTGACACAACTTGACCATCGCATCCTCCTTGAGCGTCTCGAACACTAACGTCGCATCAAAGGCACTGCTCTTCACTGGTTTAGATCCTACCTCTCAGACAGAACATCAATTTGTTGTCTGCAAATGGATCAAATCGACAGCAACAAACCCACCTATTTACCTCCTCGCCTTGGCTGCTTGGAGTCCCCTCAGCTCTAATTTCACAAGCTAAATCATATACCAATTAGCATAGCCTACCCTAGCGCTGCGATGGGTACTAGGTCTTGAGGATACTGTATGTGTTCCTGCTTACTGTTTGGCTCCATACTCACCTTCATGTTTCTCCACTTACTAGGGTTGCTGCTG
>PIJE02000738.1:46196-189718 GCA_002895965.2 Coryphaenoides rupestris
TACTGGAATGCTACAGAACCCCCCCCCAAACAATTGAACCTGCCCCAAATGACACCTATTGCCAGTCCATTTGTATTGACCCCTTGTCATTGACCTTTTACTGCGATTTCTGAGAATGGTGGACATCAATATACGATTTTTGATAGACACTTGACCCCCCTTGGCCATCAGGAATGCATGGAAAGGGAATGCTCAGAGAGAGAGAGAGAGAGAGAGAGAGAGAGAAAGAGAGACACACACACACACACACACACAATGCAGACAAGCTAATTAATAAGTTAACAATCAGTCCATGGTACTGCCAGCTACAAGTTACAATAAGTCAAATGTGTGTGTGTGTGTGTGTGTGTGTGTGTGTGTGGTGTGTGTGTGTGTGTGTGTGTGTGTGTGTGTGTGTGAGTGTGTGTGAATGCGTATGCTAACCACCGCTCAGAGTGTGGAGAGTTAGCCAATTATTAGCGGTGTTGCTGAGGCCACTTTAATCCATTCAGTAATCTACTCGATGCTAAGCTCCATCGTAGCTCCAGGGCTGCTTCAGTTGCGGGAGGATTCTAGGGAGTGCTTTTCTTCAGCTTTCTTAACTTAGCCCTCAAGTCCAGGACAAGCCTGCCTCTCATCACGCTATGCGTGGAAACTTGTTAAATACACTTTTCACGATTCAGGGGCTCCTGTTTACCTCACTCGGGCCAGAGTGCAGTTCAGTCGCTCCCTCTCTCTCTCCCAATCTCTCTCTCTCTCTCTCTCTCGCTCTCCCTCTCCCAATCTATATCTCTTGCTTTCCCATTGAGAAAGCAAGGGGTCCAGGCAGACGTGATTTTCTGAGCGCTCAGTGGGAATGACAGCACTTTGGAGAACTCGCCCGCCTCCCAACCAATGCTACTCTTTGGGCTTTTCCTACCACCACACACACACACACACACACACACACACACACACACACACCACCACACACACACACACACACACAATTGAATGGATAGCAGTGAGCCACTAAAGCTAGCAGGCTAAGCGCTCCTCCACAGCAGAGTCAACACGTGTGATTGAAAAGCATGTCTGTGAAAGGACAGCCTGTTGGGTTGCTGCTCTTTAGACGTCCAGAGTCCCGGGGTGCGGTGGTGGGGAGGGGGGGGCATGTATAGATTATACAAACACCCCATCTGATGCATCTACTCGGGGATGTTGCTGTTGCTGTGCTCCGTGTAAGAATCAATAGCATGGAAAACGGGGGTGGGGGGGGCGGCTGGTCGATTCAAGACCGTCTGCATGACTGCATGAGCAGACTGTGTGTGGTGTGTGTGTGTGTGTGTGTGTGAGGGGGGGGGGGGGGGGGGAGGGAGGAGAGAGGAGGGGGGGGACAGAGGGAGGGAAGGAGAGGGGTGGTGGTCCAACACTCTCACCTCATAACCATCTTCAGTCCTTACAATCTCTCACGGTCACCAGCAAGCCTTCACACTGGAACATGGACAGGAAGCAAATCACTCCTTACCTCCTCCTGCAGGGGAAGGAGCAGATGGATGGGGTGTTGTGTGTTAACAGGAGGAGAGAGAGAGAGAGAGAGAGAGAGAGAGAGAGAGAGAGAGAGAGAGAGAGAGAGAGAGAGAGAGAGAGAGAGAGAGAGAGAGAGAGAGAAGAGAGAGAGAGAGAGAGAGAGAGAGAGAGAGAGGGAGAGGAGTGAGAGATAGAGACAGTCCTGGGACGTGGAGGCGGAGAGGCAGCTGTCCTGAGCAGATGCAGCATGTGATTGGTCGGTTAATGGCCGGGGGGGGGGGGAGACGCTGCTAAGTGACAGGTTGGTGAAAGCATAGGAAACACTGTGCAGCGTTGCCGCGGCTGTGTTACACCACACACACCACACACCACACACACACACCACACCACAGCACCCCGTGTCCGTGATGAAGCGACGGCGAGACGGAAGGGGGGGATAATGGATGAGTCATCTCTGCCCCGAGAAGGGCGGTAACCCATTACCCCACATGGATGATAACATCTGGTAAGCCGCACGCCTCTCGTCCCGCCACCCGGATAAACAAGCCATTACATTCCTGACGACTGCCTTCTCTGAGCCCCCGACTCCACCGCCGCCCATACTCACAGCCTTACAGCGCTGAGGGGCCACTCTAATAAGCTATCAACACAGCACGACACTACGTTCATCTTTTTGGTCTTTCACCAAAATGATTGTTTTTAATTTGTGGTTGTCCATATAATCAATGCTCATCCAGGATCCGTGTATGTGTGTGTGTGTGTGTGTGTGTGTGTTGTGTGTGTGTGTGTGTGTGTGTGTGTGTGTGTGTGTGTGTGTGTGTACAGCAGCCAATATGAGTCATTAATCATATTTTAGCATCCATTTTCCTTGAATCGTTTGATGATGGAAAGAACATAATTCACACTAATGAGTTTCTCGTGAGGCTCTGCTTTGTGTTGCAGAAGCTAAGCTTTTTTTCTCCCTTTCGTTCGTCTGGCAAAACAGTTGATTGCCTTAAGAATGTGAATCGAGTCATACGCCCAACTCTGTTTAGCGTCGGAGGCCGCGGACGTGCTTGAAAAGTGACAACAATAACGCTGAACAATTAAGAAAGATAACTGAGTCGGATAATGTTGTGAATCAAACCATACGCATCCATCCGTATGACGTGGAGGTCAACAAACTGGATGTAGTGAAGTGAATATTAATAACAACCCAGAAGGCGTCCTTCTACGTTCATACGGATACACAGGAACACACGCAGCAAACATAAATGAAGCGCTCGAAAAACCACTATAATAATTATGCCGGCAATTATCAGACGATACAAAAATAACCGAAGAGTTCAAGTTCAAGTCCAAGTTTGTTTATTTGTCATTCATGATCCATCTCCAGCGCCATCATTTGTATTGCATTTTATTTTGTGCATCCACATCATATGTAAATTCACAGACTTAGGGTTGATGGTGAACTTGTGGGGAATAACAATTACCGGTAAGTGCTATCATAGAAATGTATTTTTGTGTCATTTAAAAAACCGTACTGCAGGTGCATATAGAGTTTATGCACAGCAGGATTCAGGGGGGGGCGGGGGGTTGGTTGGGGGGAGCGCTGCTTCAATTCAATCCCAGAGTGTGTTTATTCTCGCTGACAGACTCTGATCCTGACAAGAGTCTGCCAAGTACCGTCACCACCGCCACCGCTACCGCCAGCGCCACCACCACCACCACCATCACCACCACCACCACCACCACCACCGCCGCCACCGCCACCACTACTCATGTAGCAGGCGGCTCCTCAGCAGCCAGATAAAGTCTCCCCCTCGCTCTGACACTCCCATGTTGACCCCCAGCAGGGCTGTGTTTGCGAAGCAAGCCTTTGCTTGGCTCTGTCAGTTAAATCAGAGGTGCTCATGTGTGTGTGTTTGCCGCTCAGCCCCGTCTGACGAGTCTGCAGAGCGCTAACAGAGCTAACAGAGCTAGCACAAGCGGATGGCGTTCCGACCGTTCAGGGTCGATCCAGGACGGGAGGGCGGGCTAGAGGGTTAACCAAGCAACACCACCGCACCTCCGTCAATCACACCATTAGGTGCTGCGAGCTGTGGCCCAGCCAGCCAGCCAGCCAGCCAGCCAGCCGGTGGGCAGGTGGTGCTGGTGGGGCTGGTGGTGGTGCTGGTGGTGGTGGTGGTGGTGGTGATGGTGCTGGTGGTGGGGGGGAAAGCGGCTAAGCGCTCCAATGGCAGCCCTGAATGGCACCGCCTGCTGATGCGCTCTGCAAACGCCGGCCACTTAACCTGCGGCGCCTGCGGCCGAGACAAACGCAGCGCATCGGTAAACGCACTGAGGCAACAAGAACCCCCCCGCCTCCCCCCTCTCTCAGTGCCGCACTCTCTCCAGGCCATCGGGCTTCTCAACCAGCTACACCATTCTCATTGATCATATTGATCCCTTTCCTTTTAAATGTACATTGATAATATTTCGTTGATGATTCATCTACTCTGAATACATAGGAAGCCATATTCCCTATGCTATCATTAAATACATATGCATATGCTTCTAATTCACTATCTTTTGTATATCTCTGCTGTGCCATATTTCCGCTACTGCTGCCTTACTCACTGTACTTACTTGGACATTTAAAATACTCAATATTCAATCAATACTTCTGGAGTCAACATTTACATGTTATATTTTTATGAACAATATTTATTATGTATCTTGTGTATTATCGTATTATGTATATTGTGCAGCTCAATGTATATATATATATGTATATGTGTGTGTATATGGGTGTATACTTTCATGTGTGTGTATATAGATAAATATATATAGGTACATTTCCAATACATATATATTATATATATATATATATATATAAAATCTCTCTTCTTGCTATTTTATCTTTTATCTTGCTATTTTATATTTGATCTTTTTGACTACTCTGACTACTATTACTCTCACAAATCCAATTTCACTGTTCAGAGTGGCGCTGTGTTATGAAGAACACGTGACTTGACTTTGACTTGTCTTTGACTTGACTCTTTCTGAGAAGCCGAGGGCATCTCCTGTACCACAGCGCTGCCACCACCACCGCCACAGGTGAACACGTGGAGCGCCTACAGCTCCCTCAGCTCCCGTTAACGTGCACACAAAGACGAATTTGAAGCCTCGCGGTTCGCACATCTCCTCCTTTGTTACGGGTCTTTCTTCTCCTGTTAATCTCCACGTTTGCATTATCTCGTCCCGTATACGTTCGTATTCCTGGAATCAAGCACGTGAACAACACAGTGAGATTAGGATGTCTCCATATCAGCCCGGAATGGAGATATCACGCCGCCATGAAAACTGCAAGGAAACTATACGGGCTATACAGGGCCTTCCAGGTTCCCAGCATGCATTGTGTTGTTGTTATTTTGTTATTGTGTTCTTTAGTCCTATGTAGGTGTTATGTGTGGTTGTTCAGTGTTAGTAAGGGGGGGGGGGAGTTAGTAATCATTTCTGTTTATGTTGTGAGTGTTTTGGTTGAAATTAAGCACTGAACCACAATCAATATTGCCAGTCTGTTGGACGACCCAGCCATTCGGTTTTTGATTGGTCCGAGTAAAGCTTTTGTCTCCGTTGTTGTCAATAAACAGACTGAGAGCAAATCTTGTGTCATACTTCACAAATCGCCGCAATATAATAAGTAATAAGTGTATGCGTTTGTTATGTTCATATTGAATTCTGGTAATGAATGAATTAAGTCAAGCTGATTGTCGTGTGGTCATTGTCATGAAATTCAAAGGCTTGTTCTTCAATTGGTGGATGGGAACTCAAACCCAAGGCCATTTCCCTGAAGTGTGTAAGAGGGCCACTTTTATTTTTGTACCTTCATAATCGCTTGGTCGATTTTGCCAACTCACGTAATAGGCGCTAACTGTGTGAGGTGTGTGTGTGGTGTGTGCGTGTGTCAGACAGACACCCAAGTAGAACAACTTCTTATGGCCAAGGCTAAATTGTGCAAATTTAAAACATGAAAAAAAAGTGTGGAAGACGATGGGAAGAGCGGAATAAACGGATGTGCAACGCACTGTCAAAGAGCCCTAACCCGCTCGGAGTCTTTATTCGCTTTTCCTGCCCGATAATTGTTCTGCTATAGGCGGACAGACGCTCGCATTCACCATACACAGCAGAGCAGCAGTCCAAGCAGCCAGCAGCAGCAAGCAAGGCAAGTGGGAAGACCGGCTGGCAAATCCACGCATCATCAATCAAGAAGGACGGATACCAAACCCAGCCCTCAGTGGAGAGCCCAGCGGGCCAAGGTAGACCCCCCCCCCCCACCCACCATCATCACCTCGTGGCCCTGCTGGTGGGCGTATCAGAAGGCCTTGCTCCTCATTGCGTCTCATTTCGTGTTGACTTCAAGGAACTCTGTGATCGACAGATACCCCTGTTCCTTTCCAAGGGGGAGGGGGGGGGGAATATAGCGGAAGTTTGGCAATGACTGATTACCGTGTTCAAAGGAATGGGAGCTCGCAATCAAGATTACCTAAGGGGGTCGGGGTGTTAGGGGGCTGCTATTCTTTCATATTTGGGTTAATAGAGAGAAAGGGGTGGGGGTGGGGGGGGGGAGAGAGGAGGAGGGGGAGGATGGGGGAGGATGGGAGAGAAAACATGCCACTTTCAAGTTGACTACAAATCCACACGTGGAAAAAACAATAACTGGGGCTGAGGGGAGCTCATTAGGAGGAGCCTTTCTGTCAGGAGGAGGAGGACGGTGTCACCCAGCCAGGTAGTGCCTCCTGCTCCTGTTCCTATCTCCACTCTGGGAAATCTAAATGTAAAAATGTTTCTGCTCAACAATGGGCCCCCCCCCCCCCCCCCTCATCTGCATGGATTACGGCGAGAGGACAGCTGGGGAGCGGTGGGGCCCTTGTTTAGACGGATGCGTGATGGCAGAGGAGGAGCCCTTTAGCCAGCGCAGGGCCTGTATCCAGGTGCGCCAGGTGTCCCATGGCAGCGTGCAGGCTTTCTATAGAGCCAACAACACGTGTTCATATCGGGCTCCGCACCCCCCTGCTCCCCGAGGAGGAGGAGGAGGAGGAGGACGGGTGTTCAGGACTCCCGTCGCGTACCCAGCAGCCGCCTTTTGTCTTGCGTGTTTTTTCTTTTCCCGATTCCCCCCCCGGCCACACCAACACCACACCACACCACACCAACACACCACGCTTTCTTTCACACTAATGCCATTCGTTGCCTTTGTGTGTGTGTGTCTTTCTATTTTTTCTTTGTTTTTCTCAGGGTTACATTGTCCAGAGCAGAGCAGAGCAGAGCACAACAAAAAAGCCACACACATCCACAGTGAGTGCCGTGGGACCCAGCGGCACACACACACACATGCACACCAACACCACACACACGCACCACACACACTGCTACTGCTCCAGAGACTCAGTGAGGCCTGCAGCAATGCCACACGAGAGCGCCGGATTCCTGCCCGCTAACCCAAAACGGCGGTTGGTGGTGCGAGGCTTTGAAATGTGTGCCACACGGCCAGCGCCGCGGAGCTCGTTCTGTTCATCTTGCATACACGGCCAGGCGAAAGATTTCCTTCTACCATCATCATTCCGTTTTTTTCCACTTCCCCTGTTTCCGGTTTTCGGTCTTTCTGTCTCTCTCCCCGCCCATATGACATATGATGTGTGGCTGTGGACGTTCTCTCTCACACATGAGATTCGCTGCAACTCGGTTCTCGGTCCAGCGAATTAAGAGTGAAGCAGAACCCAGCGAGGTGGCCTCCAGGATTCAGCTGGATGTCCCCCGGCCCGTCGCGGCGTCCAATCACCCGGCGAGGTATTGACACAGGGGGGCGGCGCGTTTCCGACCCTTTCGTCAATATTTGGCGACAGAGTATTAAGATAACACCGAGCCCTAAAGATTGCGATGGGATCCCATGAAGAAATAACGGCGATACCTCGGATTCATCACAGAAGCGGGAAATTGACCATCGATTGGGCAGTAAGGAAGGATATGATCCATGAGAGACATAATATAGTTAATTTGCTGTGCTCACAAAACCTTAATTAGATTGTCAGCGCGCTAGTAGCCCTTAAGGGTTCTGAAGCGTGATTAGCGGAGATATAGGCACAGCCGTCGCCTTACCAATGAGAGATAGATGTATCTCGGATTAATCTGCTCCATCTGACCGTGTGGCAATCTCTCCGACAGATTACACACAGACGAGACCTTTAAATTGTGTCTTGGCTGCTCACCGGGAGACCAGTAGCCGCTGGGAGCTATGATTGGAGCCGGCCGCAATATAAGTCCGTGAGATGAGGGTACACTACACACAACAGTAGCGGTGCACACACACACACTTTTGCTGATGAATGGCTCCTCCGTTTCGGTGGATTCCTTCGGGTTAATGGGCATGCTGTGATTGCCCAGCACAACCCTTAACCTCCTTTCTCTCTATCTGCAACTTAATTACATTTGGGATAAGCTGACTCTCTTTTTCCCCCCCTTACATGATATACAGCCCACATCAGCCGGGAGATAAGATCATCTAGATGTGGGATCAAAACTGAATATCAATGCAGGTGTCGCCACTGGGGACACAAACAAACTAAGATACAAATGTAGACATCTTATATAATGGACAACATCTTTAAACACTCAACTATTAACACACGACCTCGCCCCATGCGCGCTGCAGGTATATCGCCCGACTCCCACACACACAAGCATAGGATACACACACTGATGGGGAAAACAGCTTGACGGCTTGGAAATCAGCATAATGGTAATGCGTCGTTTTGCTGCCTACTCTCTGAGAGCGCTCTCCGCTCCTCTCCTCCTTAATTTGTGTTCACGGCGGAGGGGAACTCTGCCGCATAACGCCTACCAACACCAACAGGTAGAACTCACCGAACAAATCAACATCTTCTTGAGCCCTGTGTGCAGACAGGCAACAGCTCATGGGGAAAATGCCAAAATGGCAGCCGTTCAATGCGTTACATTCGGTTTGCGTTGGCAATCCACATTAAAGTCACCTTGTGGAAGGACTATCGACGCCAGAAGCAGGAGCTGACTGACAGACAGGGGTTTGTGGGAGGAATCTGTGCCCTGAGAACCTCTGAATGTCTTCATTTAAACAGGGGCATGTTTGTGTGTGTGTGTGTGTGTGTGTGTGTGTGTGTGTGCGTGTGTGAGAGAGACTGCAATTTGAAAAGCCTTACGCACTAATCCAACCTCTGTTGTTGTTTTTAGCACAGGATTGAAAGCTGGGATATAACAGTCAATACTGTTATATCCGAGAAAAAAGTCAATACTTTTTTTTATTATGTGCTGTTGTTGTACCAAAACAACAAGTCTGGGACAAAAGGAATCCAAATCAATACATAATAATGCTAATGATTACAATTGGATTTTGTTGTTTAACATCATACATAATGTATGCTTTATTAAAAAATACATAATAGGGCTTAAAGTGTTCATCAAGGTAACCACACTTTACTGTGTGGTTAACTTGATTAACACATGAAGCTAGTCAGATCAAAGTTGGATCCACTAGTATTTGGTCAATTAGCAGCCACTTATATCCAAAGTGACTCGCTCTGGTCCAAGTGAACTCAGATACAGGTAAATTAAGGAGCAGCCAGGTAGAGATTTGGTTCAGCTTGGTCGGCCTCCACAGCTAACTCAGCACATTGGGGATCGAACCCAGAAGCTTTCAGTTGGGAGGTGAACACCCAGCCGGTATACAGTACACTATCATGCCCCACCAGCTATACTAGTGCTCATAATGTATGTGGAAGTGTTCTAGTAGACTAAAGTTATGCTTTGGTCTGTTCTGGCACTTGAATGGACTTTGCACTTTGACATTTGAGTATGATTTATTTTTATTATTATTATTATTCTTAATTATAATAATAATCCTAATCTTAATAAGTAGTATTAATATTATTAATATTATTAATATTATTATCAATAATAATAATAATAACCACAGAGGCTATTTGATTGGAGGATAGAGAAAGTCTGACACCTACTGGAAGATGTGTGCAAAAATAAATGTGTCTGCAGCTCGACAACGTAGACTACCGTCGTTACACAGCAGATGGCAGTCTATCCACACATTGTCTTCACTTGACGTTGACTCTTGATTTGATCAATAATAAGAATGTTTATTACTGTTCGTCATAACCCTCTGGACCTAATTAGTTAGTACTAACTAATTAGTACTCATTAGTTGCGCGAAATGAAAGCCAAGATAACCAAGAAAGAGTTTCCATTTGGTATGATTGGTAAAAATTCCATGCAGATTTAAATGAGGATATGAATGTATGGCACTCAGATCTTTGTTATTTCACAATTATTCCCTAATTATTGACTCTTGTTGTAACACAAGACTAAACACGACGTCGGAACACTGAACAGCAATTTAAAAACAACAATAAATACAAAACAGCGACCCTGCTCCACGACGCCCCCTATGCCTTGAGCCGCGGTACTACAGAAACAAGTCGTCCCGCCCCCGCCCATCAGCAGCTCCAGTCCCGCCACCGGAGCTCCGGGACCTCCACAGTCCACACACACACACACACACACACAGACACCAGAGAGCCCCAGAGAGGAGAGAGGAGTTCTCGGGTGAAGCTCAGCCGCAGCTCCCCCCAGCAGACCAGTCCCACCACTTAGCCATAGCCCAAGAGGAGCTGCTCCTGACGGCAGTGGAGGTGAGAGGAGGAGGAGGAGGAGGAGTAGGAGTAGTAGGAGGAGGAGGAGGAGGAGGAGAAGAAGAAGAAGAAGGAGAAGGAGGAGGTGGTGGTGGTGATGATGGCGGCGGCGGCTGTGGATAGAGGAGGCGTTCGGGCCGCTTTCCTGAACCCGAGCAGCAGCAGCATTATTACCGGCAGCAGCGGCAGCAGCAGCGGCGGCGGTGGTGGTGGTGGCGGCAGCGGCGGCGGCGGCGGTGGTGGAGGACCCGCGGCGCCAGCAACAGCAGCAGCAGCAGCGACCCTCCCGAGCGGGGCTTCGGCGGGGGCGGCTGTGTTCCTCCTGGGTTCGGGCTGCGGCTCCGGCTCCGGCTCGGGCTCCGGCAGCACCATGCCCGTGCCCATGAACCTCTTCGCGACGTGGGAGATAGACCGCTCATCGCCGAGCTGTGTTCCAAGGTAGGTAGAGTACCCGTACCCGTACCCGTACTGGTGGTGGTGGTTATGGTGGTGGTGGTGGTGGTGTCATGGCTCTGGGGGATTTTGCATAGTGAATGAATTAACGGCGCGGCGGCGAGAAGGTCGTGATCCGCGGTAAAAGTCCCGCTCGGCGCGACCAGTGGAGCCGCTCGAGCGCCGGCTAGCCCCTGTCTAGCTGGAGGATGCTAATGCTAAAGCTACATTCACCATGGTCCCTGATGATGCCTCCTCCTCCAGACAGTTACATATATATATATAATATATATAACTGGTTTATATATGTGTATATATACATGTGTATAAACCCCCGGGGTAAACATGGCATTCCACTCAGGCCTGTCTGTGCTTCAATGTAGATCATGGGCATGCATGTCACTACAATCCCATCCCATCCTCATCCCATCCCATGCAAACACACACTTATATATAAATACACATCATATAAATATATATATATACACCACACGCCTCATCTCTCAAGTAGTGCACAACAACACTACTCTATTACTCTTAAACCATTGCCATAATCCATTTAAACAAGGTTAAGGTGGCCATCCCCCCCCCCCCTGCCCTCTCTGCATCTCTGAATATCTATGACTTTAACACATGATGATGTTATACATAATATTGCACAAATTAAGCAAGGCCCTAGCCCTGTCTATGTACAGTAATAACACAGTGTAGTGTAGTGTGGTGTGTCTGCAGGTGAAGGCTACAGGTTCAGCCCATGTTGTTTTGACACGGTCAAATCAATCACACTGTGCTGTGATGCTGTGTTTTCTGTTGCATTGTGGTCTTCATCTTCATCTTCTTCAATGTTGGCATTCATGCATCGGCTGCCACCTGATCCAGAGAAGACCTACAGTGCAGTACAGTACATACACGGGAGCTGTGGGCACATTAATCAGCGTTGACCTAGATCTGCTGGCTCCCTGGGATGGGAGGTGAGGTGGGGCGGGCCACTGTAGGGCTTCCACCACACTGCGCTGTGCTGTATGCAGCAGCTTGTATACTTTTACGTATGTTGGCATGAATGAAATCCCACAGTGCTTGAATGAGAATGACGGCTGTTTTACGAGTTACTTGACACGGTTGAATGCTTCATTTTGCAGGGTGTTCGTTGGCATGTTTTTAAATGGTGTTTTATATGCGTTTTCATTTATATTTGACACCGTATAGTGCTTTGAGTGACACACAACCGCCAGATTTCATATGAAATGTGTCATGTCGTTTTGGTTTCGGTCGGAACGTTGATTTGTCATGCAATGCGACAACCTTCTTGTGTGCTGAGCGACTGAGGTATCACGCAGTACAGAGAATGGGCATCCTTTTAATGACCTTTCTCTCTGCCTGTATCCCCTCGAGTCCCAGCAGGGAGGCCTCCATGCAAGGTGCAGCCTGTATTAAAAATGAACAAGGTTGAGGCGGTGGTGACTGGATTATTAATGATAAGAAGTCAAGATTAAAGGATCAAGTCTCATTATTGGACAGTGAAGGCTTAGCTTGGCCGACGTCGGTCTTGGGTGATAGCCGAGATGATTATCTCCGAAGCGTCATGCTGCACCGTATCTCTGTCATTTGAATCGTTTGAATGGTGAAGAGGCTAGCTGTAGTGTTTTTTCAGGGTGACGTGTATTTGGCCTGCGGTTGCTCTCGTGTTTTCAAGTGTTTTTGGACGTTTTCACACGAGCCCCAGCCCAGGGCCTCAGCTTGGGGAGTTGTGTCTTGGCATTCTTTCAGGGGCTGGGTCTCATTGTGCAGCTCTTTGCTATGCAGCTATCCCTGGGTAGATAGGGAAAATGTATTAATTCATTTAGACTAGAAAACTGGCTATCCCCGATGATAGGTTGGTAATGATATCTTTATTTTGTGATTATACAATACCGTTCAAAGGCAATAAAAACGATAATATTGAGTTCTTGCCCAGCCCTATCGCTTGGCAAATGTGATCCAGGTCCAGCTGAACGGCACACATCCAAGTGAAATTATCTTATTCCCTTTGGATTTGTTTGTCCTTTCTTGCTGTGCCGGTACTTGGACTGGAGGAAACCACAAAAAAGTGTGCAATATATGTATGCATTGTGTTTTTGTTGTATTGCTCTTTAAAACAGTATTGCAGTGGCATGCAGTTACATATCTCTGAACTATTGAAATTGTGTGTGTGTGTGTGTGTGTTCTTTTGGGTTGCTGTGCTGGTACTTGGACTGGAAACCACAAAACGTTGTACAGAACAGTATTGCAGTGTGGCATGCAGTCCCGTCTCTTTGAACTATTGAAATGCCGGCGATTTGAGGTTATGGTGTAATGCGCTCCAGGAATCGTGTTGTCACTTCTCTCTGCACCCTTATTGTGCCTCCGCTCGGCTGTTTGACGGGCCCCTGGTGTAGGGGTAGGCTTACACGAGGGTAGGACTCCTTCAGGGGGGTGACCGTGGTCGGCAGCCCTCGGTCGTGCTTCTTTCTTAGCCAAGCTAGGAGCTTTAGGCAATATGCAACGATGAGTTTGCTGTTTCAGTTTTCAGGAAAGACCGTTTCCAATTTGTTTGTATGCAAATTAGTTTTCCTGGTGGCTGGTGGCTGGTTGCTTTCCCACCATGAGTATTTTGTATTTGTGTTTTTTTACTATGCTAATACTTCCTAAATTGGACAACTTGTTTCCCCTGTACCACATCGTAAACATGGTCTTTTAATTACTTATATTTGTGCTGTTATTACGGTGGCACTGGCGGTATTCCAATGCACACCTGTTTTCAATGATTCCAGTTATTAACAACGCTCTTTAGCTTTAGCGTGCTAATGAGGCTATATGTTCCGTGGAGCAGTGTGTTGGGTCTGCCGTTCGCTGAGGGAACTGTGCAGTATTTGGAGGCATGACACCAATGCCGGGGGTCAGGCCTCTGCTATGTTTATCGCTGGAGGATGTTGAATCTGCTGCAGCAGCTTGTGAGAGATGGATGCCTACCTACCGAGTGAATGCAATTACAGTATATAGGCTCGGCTACCACCATGGGTCAAAGTTGTTACCCCGGTCCCCTCATCTCTAATTAGATTGAGGCACTTCCTCTTTATGGGACTGGGGCTCCCAAATAAAACAAAAAAAACGACCGTATTTGGTGCACTTGACGCACGGTAAATTGCTTCTAATTATAATGCCGGCCTATTCTCAATGTGATTTTCCAAAGTAGCCCAAACGTGGTTCCGCGTCACGCAAACCACAAATAACCCTCTTTAGCCATTCACTGCTTAAAGTTTATTGTGAATTTACCCAAGTCATGCTGTCCCTATCGCTTGTCAACATGCAGGCTCACACGTAGGGCCCTATAAAATGCTTCAGGGAGCTTGGAGCCAGCAGTAACGAAGCGCTCCTTGGGGGATTAGGTTTCACAGCCTTGTTCGTGCCTTGTTCGTGGGCATCCAGAAAAGGTCTAGTTGGCGGCTTCTGGGAAGTTTCCGGTTGCTGGTTCTCAACTCTTCTCCTCCAGGCCAAACCAGCCCGCTAAGGGAGTTACGGTTAGTTTAGTTTAAGTTGTGGTCTCCACCAGCTTCAAAGAGATGCATCGTTTTGATGTTTTATCTCGGTGGAAGCCAGGCTTATCTCTGTGCATGTAATTCATAGGTGTCCCAAGATGAGTGTGTGTGTCCCATTGCATTGGGTAAACTGGGTCAAGTTGTGGGATGATTTAGAAGTGAATGGTTTGCTTTGTTTTCCCATACCCTATATCGTACATTCTAATACATTAGTAAATGAACAAGACAAAATGTAAGTCTTTATTTCAGTAACATTGTGCTTCATGGGTCTTGGGCAGTGGGGGATTCATTTGCTGTCTCTGAGATGTACAATCAAATCATCTATTTAGGCCTATAGTCTACCATTTCCTGGTAAATATAAATGTTGATTGTCAATATGCTGCATTAACATTCGCCCCTTCCTGTTAAAAAACAGTAAAGTGCTGTACAGTAAAGTTGTTAAAATGGATAAAGCCAAATCAGCATTAATTCTGCAGACCAAAGCAACTAATGTTGTTTACTATGTAGAAAAGACTGAAGGTACGCCAAAAACGTCAGACAATACCTTTTAATAATTATACGGTTATTGCTTATATCTCCTTTGAAGACACTCATAGTGCTTTTGAGCATTAGAGAAGCATCGATGCTTTTGGTCGTTTTATCCGGACTATAACAGTCTTTGACAAGTCAATATCAAGTCAACGTTAATGGATGCTAAACAACAAGATGTGTGTTGTTGGTAATGTGATTTTCATAAGAGGAAAAGAAGAGCTATAATCCGACACCGCTGCACACACACACACACACAACACAAGGCCCTGTTTGTTTAATCCCAGCGTTCCCCATGGATATCATAAACAAGGAGCCGTCAAAACCATCTCCCGGGGCCCCTCCAGGAATGTGACACACTGCCCTGTGTCATTCCTAATGGACATATTTTAAAAACCCTGGATCGGCTGCATCAACAATAGTTGTCTACCTCACTGCTTTTACAGCAGGGAAATAACCCCCGTGCTCCTTGACATTTCACAAATTGGACTTAAAGCTATTATTTAAAGCTTATGACACACACATAATGACAGATGTTTAGAAGATGTCATGATATAACTAATGATAATTCATTCTCACCTGGGCCTCATTTTGCGCAGTCTTACTGACTTTAAATAATTGTACATTTAAATTAAACCCTACCATTGAAAATGGCTTAAGGCCATGCCATGGAGTGCCTGCTCTGGGCTGACGAAGTTGTGTGGAATTTGTGGGTGAGGGTTTAATTTGGAGAGATGGTGAGGCTCATTGTAAACATTGATGTAGGCTGTATGCAGCGTTAGCTTGCAGCTTGCAGAACTATACTCTTGGGAATAGCCATACACATTTCAGATTTCATGAAGCAATTTCAGGGATTTCATGTCAACATTGTGTCTTGTAGTATTATATAGGTGCCATCCCATGCCTCTCCCTGCACACTCACTGTCTTCCTATAACAACTGGCCAGCCAGTATTGCCACTGCAGTAAACTTTTCCTCTGCTCACTCCCACCTCCTGAAATGTGTCAGGCCTCTCTGTGTTTCCTCCCCATTGCTTCCTGGAGAAGGAAGAGGAAGAATTTCCTTGCAAGAAATTCAAATTCCTCAACAACCAAAGAGTGACCAAATGCTGCCCCACACCGCCACCTCCTTTTCCTGAAAAAAAAAATAATAAAAATGCTGTTGTTGACCGACACCCTACACTCTCTGGGAGGTGTGGCAGACATGAAATCAAGGCTTGCTCAACTGTATTTAAGCTCTGCATCTGCCGGCCCAGTAAAACCCCGCAGCCTTCCCATCCATACCGGTCAGATTGTTGTACGGGGTGGAGGTCTAAAAGAGGGAAGTCCCCCCGCTTCTTGAGCCAAGAAGCACACAACAGAATCCTGTCATATTAAGCGCTTTAGGTGAAGAGACAATATCACACGGCCTGTCTTCCCGCTCTCTCCCTCGGTTTCCCCTCATATTTTCCACCTCTCCCCTTGCGGCATTTCCTGAGCTGTGTGTGCCAGCAGCAACACAGAAACTGTTTATTTCGGGGACAAAACACTCTTGCCTCTGCTGGGCCATGGATGGATGAATACGCATGACAGACCTTTTAAAAGCATAGAGGTCCTGCAGCACTTGGAGAACTTGCACTACAGCCCGTTTCCAGTAAATAAACACCTCCGTTATAAAAGGCTGTACGCACAGAAACGGAACCATTGCTCTGGTGTTGAGCACAGCCGTCACATGGTACTGCCAGCAAGGCCCTTTGCCCAAGTATTGTATGGTGCAACACAATGCTGGATGATTCATCCCAATTGCCAGTTAGTTATTACTACTTGCGTCTGTGTCTCTTTGTCTGTCAAACAAGGACTCCCTTAACTCTGAGAGTCTATGTTTAGGAGGACTGACAATGTTACTGTTAGTGTTTCATTCTTAAGTCTGTCTTTGACTTCAAGAATGCTTTAAGAAGTTATTAACACAACAGGTGCAGCCACGTAAGTGTTGAGTAAGCGCATCTGCACTAATGCAAAGTCAAGAGTAAAAGTAAATAGTTGCTTGGGTAGATGTTTCTGATTAACCAAAATGTATTAAAGGATTGACACGGATTCCAATGCACAAACGTGTTTGTGTTTAATCAAAGTCTATTTGCAGATGCTAAACATCTGCCATTGTTTAAAAGACGCAAATATGTCTGTTCTGTAATCTTCTAAGTCACTGATATTTACCACAATATCAAAGATTGTCTTTGTTTTTATAAAATCAACAGTTGGCTTAATATGTTGTGTAATTTGGTTTGCCTGTTTTGTGATTTACCATTGTAATTTTAATGGGTTCGATGTATAGATTGTACATTACTTGATGGTCTTCATTCATCATTATATGTGGATAAAAAATATTTTTATGAAGAAAAATTGTTTTGCTTGTGCAATTGCTCATGCAATTTGGTTATGTGACTCTCCTGAAGATTTTCCTGGTGCTTGACACTTTGATTAGGTCTGTTAAAAATGTACCTTCCTGCTGGCCAACTTCATTCCTCATGGCCACCAGTATTTGTGGGTTGAAGTCCTCCATTAACAGCATGCTATTTTAGTCTACGGCCGCAGATGTTTGCAAAGACTCGATTGCAAACTTTAAGCAGGCGTTTCCTACGCATAGCATTCTCCTCTGTCCACAATAGCATATATATTTTTACACATTACATTATTGTATTTGCAGTGCATTAGACATAACACATTGCATAAACATGCAGAACTACTAGGGCTTCTAACACACTGCAGAGAAGTCGCCTGCCGTTGTTAATTTATTAATTCACTATTCAAACAGAGCTGAATATTATCTCTCAATTTTACATTTCTTGTTGTTACGACTTATGACTTATTTTATCTTCTCCAATGCATACTCTTTTTATTATCTGCTGGACGTGGCACAATGTTTTCCATTAGAGCGTGGGTGGATGTGCTTCGTCAGTGGGCTGGCCATCAATGGAAAGCCCTTGATCTCATGCAAGTTTTGAAGCCTCCAGTGGACGGCATTTGGAGAACATTTAAGGTCACACACAATAAATCCACCTTAATTAGATTAGAGAGCTCAGTTGTGATGCTGGGGCCTCAGCGCCTTACACTGACCGGGGCTGGGTTAAAAATGGGTTCTTAAGGGCACACAAGACTCCATCAAGCTACCATTCTTTGACTAAAGGCATGTTGTTTCAACGTTTCCGTTCAGGGTTTGTGTCTACAACAAAAAATGGGCCTGCGTCAGTAACTTGGATAAAATTGCTCACCCCTGCAGAAAGCCATGTTGTGTCTGGTTCCCACAAGGGATTGTCCAATCGCAAGGACCAAGTTGTGGTCCGACGTGAAGCTGTCTTTAATGCAATGTCATCACGGTCATTAGGGCCAAGAGAAGACCACAATGCAGAGAGGCCCATGCTACAGCCAAGAGTTCAGTTGTGTCGCTGGCTAGATGTCTGTGTGTCCTATGTGATTCCTGGCTCTCACCCAACATTCAGAAATGGTGCTTTGACCTTACATTCTCTCTAGTTCAGTGTGTGATACTGAGATTGTATTGGAGTACATTTTAGGCCTGTGTGCATTGTTGCATATTCACATGTGGTACAAGACCTCTCATTAACACTATTTCTACCACTTCTTTCCTTTTTTGTAACAGTGATCTCACGCGCTCTCATGGGCCTGCCGCTGGTATTCAAAGACCTGTTGTCGCCAACTTTACCAGAATCTTTATCAGAAACTTTTATCAGAAACAATGTTTTGAAGGGGCTCTTCAAAGTCCATCTCGTCGCAGACCATGTGTTAGCCGTTAGAGCTCCACACGGTTCACATGGGACAGATGGAAACGATGGTCTACGTGTTGTTGTTTCCAGATAGGATTTCTCAAGAAGGTACACACAGGTTCCACTTGCCAAAACGGAAATAAGAATCGGACCGCACAGCTGAGCTCCGGTCGACGCTCTCGACAACACAGGCATTTCTGTGCCGTGAAGCACACTGGTAATCCCCCATCGCAGCCAGAGTGTGGGTCTGGAGGAGGCGGCGATGATCTGAGATTACGTCACAGCCGACCGTATTACAGATGAGTAACGTGGCTCTGCTGGGTGCAGCCATTGTGTCCTTATTTTCCTTCGCCTCGACGTGAAATGCCAACTGGTTTATCTGCTTCACGTATCCTCTTTTGGTTTTCACCTGGTGAAATCCCTCAGCGTACGGTCGTACCTGATTGATGACTCCTACTCGTCTCCTCTCTACCTTCAGCGTGACCCGCTGTTCTGCTGCTATCCTCCCGGCGCCAGCTGGCCTCTGAGACCCATCTCTCACTTGGCAGTGATGTAGTACGTGGAAGTCTAAAAAAAAAAAATATATATATATATATATACATCGAAAGGCCGTGCTATGGTAATATTATGACCCACATTGAGTGCATACTACTGCCTGCTACGCTTGTAATTCAATCGTAGCACATTTGATGCTTGCAACTGCGACTCCTGACTGAGGCTGATGATGTTGTTCTTATCGCAGAATCCCAAACATCCCGAATGAAATTCCCAAGCTTGCAGGGTCCTGCAGAGTGTATTGTCTGTCCAGTGAACAGCAGTTAAACCCATGCCATTGGTGCTGTACATTGCCATTGTTTGAAGTAGATCACAAACCCGTCCTGCAATTTTCTCTCTCCGTCTTTTCGATGTATTGACACAGCTCTGTATGAGAAGCCAACCAGTATAAGGCCGTCTGACACAGATGACCAGAAATATTGGGCAGTTAAAATAGGTTTTGTGAAGTGCAGACTACTGATCTTGCTCAGACCCATCCCTTCAATCTCCTGGATTAGTCCTCATCGCTCATAATAGATTGGATTGAAAGAATTAAATGAACGGCTCCCAAATAACCGCCCTCCTACCTACTAATCTCCCGTTGCTTGTCCCCGTCTATCCAGAGCACGTCGTCGCAATCGCATTTGCCACTCGACGCCGTTGTAAGCTCCCTGGATTTAAAAGAAAATAACACAAAGGAAGCCGGGCCGGTTCTAACCATGAATAGACTCTCCCTTAGGTTTTAATTTTTTTTTTCTTGTAAGGCAATTAAATATTCAGAGAACTTTGCTTTTGCCGAAGCACACACACACACATACACACACACACACTGGATTTAGTCTCGCTTGTGTTGCGCGACATGCACATTGGAGCCTAACTGGTGTTGCTCTGGAAGAAAAAAAAAAACCACGAGTTGTTGCTTTTATTCCGAGTGGGCTTTTACAGGCGTAGAGTGCCGCGTCCCTGGGCTTCAGACAATATCGGTGGCGGTCCATCTGAAGTTCACGCCGGTCGTAACATTGAGCCCGTTTGTATCCAGGGAACACGGTGCATTTTCGCTGCCGTAGGGTCGGCGATAACGAGGGTGGCGCATTCAGACGTAACAAGGGTAGCGCATTCATGGAGAGGATTGAAAGCATACTTTTGAAAAAGCGTTCTTTTTTTCTCCCCCCCCCCCCCCCCCTTTTTTCCCTCCTCTCTTTTAGCTCGGCGAACCCGGTGCACGGCAAGCAATAGGCCGTCTCTTTTCATTCATCCCTGGGTTACATCACTCATTCTCCATCTTCCACCGCCCACGCCCCGGCCCCCCCGCCCCCCCCCCCCCCCCACTGCTTTGTGCCTCCGACTATTGCTGTGCAGTGATCCGAGGGTATGAGGCTGGCAAAACATCATCTAGAATGCTGAGCAGGGGGAAAAGTTGCAACAGAGAGTTTTTGTTTAGGCTGCACAGCGTTTAGTTCAGTTTGAGGTTTTTTTTTTTTTCTCTCTGTGTTGCTGTTCTCCTGATAAGCCAGCCAGTTATTCTGTGTCGAATGTGCCTGAATGAAGACCAGGAACTGTTTTGGTGCTTAAAGTCCTCCCGCTGCCTCGACGAAGCAGCCGAGGCCGTATTTTTATTCAGACATCAACGTGTGTCGTTAATGGCAGAGGCGTGACTAGCTGGAGAGTAAATCGATTATCCATGTGTTTTAATATGCCGTCCCACAAACTAATCAAAAGTGCATAATAGGTCAGCCCTGCCTGACTGTAAATTTGTATTATGACCTGAGCACGGGAAGTTTTAATGTGGACTACATCGCTTTAGTTGATGGATGTGTACTATATTAATGTGCCTCTGTGTCTATTTAAATTATTATTTTGTAGTTTTGTCTTGGGGTTCGTGCATGACCGCAGGTGCAGAACTAATGGATCTGTCTGCGAAAGGTCAGGAGGGCCTGTGGTTCTGCCAGTTGTCAGTTAGCTCGCTGGAGCCTTGTTATCCTGGTGATGGACGGCGCTCATATCATGATGAGTCATAACAATTAGGAGTCGCTGTCTGTCACCGGCTGGTTGCTTTTATGTCTTCCATTTAGACAGCCTACAGTCTTCTTCACAGAAGCATCAATTAAATGTAGCCCCAATTCATGGAAAACAACAATGCATCTGTGTTATGATCAAAGCTAGCTTTATTTATCATATTGTAGGATGGAAAAGGGTACACTTATGAAAGGTACTTAATGGAATGGATTCTGGCCATAACCATTGTTGCTGGTGAAGCCTCTTTCTTGTGAACCAATGTATTTGGGTATGGATAATTACAATGCTGCTGTGTTTTATAACGTAGTCGCACACACACAAACACACACACACACACTCACACACACACACACACACACACACACACACACACACACGAAAGAAAGAAACGGGCATTTCTCACCAAACCACAATGACAATAGGGTGTGTGGGGAATGGCCTCAATCCAAAAATGTTCATGTGTTTTTAAGTTCCTGATTCAGTCATTTAACTCCAATTTGACACAATTCAGAGAATCTGCCTGCTTGCAAATAATGTGCGAGTCATCAGTAACTGTACACTGTTACGAGGAAGTGTAATTTGAATCTGTATAAGTCATCATGTTATGACTTCTATTTGGTCAGATCCGTTCCATTGTTCCGTTTTGTTTTAAATTAAACATTTTAGCTTTTAACGGCTTGGCTTGGGGGAGTGGTGTGCACCTTGCACCTTGTGTCGTCTGGTGGGTCCCTGCCTTGAATAGCCAATAGTGTCCAACTTGAGCGCAGAGAAGCTGAAGATGAGGTCAGACCAAGGCTAATGACGTTGATCATTCGCTGGGTGAACTATGCTTGCCCCCTCCTGGGTTCCTTCTCATGACTTCCCACCTCTAATCCGTCCACCCACAATGCATTTGGTGTCCTCCGATGTCAATAACAGCGGGTAAATCAGACTTCCGGTGATGCGGGGGGGCAAGAGATTTGACACAATTTAGTCATCCATAGAGCACATGTGTAGGAAGTGGGAACCGTTTCCGTTGTGGCAAAGGCAACGAGTTTCCATATCCATCTGGCATCGCCGACGACAACTTGTTGTGCAATTTTACAATGTAGTCTCATATTTAACAACCCCATCGCGGTGACAAAAAGTGCATTTTATTACTTTGCAATGGTATAGACCAAGTCATGGGTCGCCTCTTATCGTTAACCAAATATTTGGCCGTGGCTGTTTCAGTTGACTGCCTGATTACTTTTTTGTTTACAGAGTAAAGATAAGCATGGAAAGGATTTTGGCCCGGAGTCGCGGTAGGCAGCGGCAAGGACAAAGCAGCGTATGCCCTCATAAAACAGTAGCCTTAACAGTAGCCGTCTGCACCTCGCTGGAGTTAAAGCATTAGCTGTGGGCTTTTTTTTCCCACTCCCGTTTTTTGATTTTGTTAGTTTTAAACACAAATTCAATACAATGCAATGCAAAAAATGTCAAGTTTGGTTCCAGCTCTTTCGTTTCACCGTTGACTCTCCCTTATTATCGTGTTTGTCATGCAACACACGGATGGATGCTGGCGCCGTGTTAGCGTGCTATTACAGCCCGCTAATTGAATAGCCTCGCTCTGAACCTCGTCCTTGTGCGCGGCCGGTCCTGTGCGTGCGCTCGCGAGGTCGTGATTGCGAATGCACGGAGAGTGTTTACGCTGCTATTTTTACCTGTGTATTGTGCCCCGACCCCCATCGCCTGCTAATCTGCGTCTAGCCTGGTCCTTGTTTCCACAACAATAACTCCCGTCAGATGAAAAGTGCTTAAGTTGGAGCTTTTTTTCCAACCCCCAGGAGGAGTGCACCAGATCCCGCCGTGTCGGCCTCTTTTTTATTTGCGTGTGCAAGTTATGAGATATAAATCTATATTATTTTGGACGTTTTGATCATTGCATCATGCCCTTTGTCGACTGCCAGGTTTTTATGTTGTGAGAATGTTAACATGGAACTGCTGCGTCTACAGTAGTCTTCATATTTTCTTGCGTAAGAGGGATCATTGTTCAATGAATTGCTGTTATTGTTCTTGTTAAAAACATGGTGGACCATGATGAGTTCGCAGTTTAGTTGGTGAACACTTAAAAGCATCTCTCGGGGAGATTTTAGTTGTGTACTATCAGTAACAGTGGATAATAAAAGAACTAACTTTAAAGACTCCAAATTATGGTTTGAGGTTTTTTTGGTGAAAAAGCGTGTATAGCGTCTTATTAACCAGAACGTAATGTGAAACCAGGCGACTAAATGGAGTCTTGCTGCTGATGCATTCGATCTGTGCTGGAGGCCCTGATGAGACTGGTGTTCGCTGCTCCCTCTTAAGCACTTTGTAGTTTGATGTTTTGTCGCCCGGCCTGTCTGGTCCACAGATAGATAAGCCCCTAAAGTGGCGCAGGACGGCAGATAAGTGAGCCGTGTGTGCGCGTGTGTGTGTGTGTGTGTGTGTGAGAGGGGAGGATTATGTCTTGTTGTTGGTGCGGTGTGGAATAGAATACACCAGCTATGGTTTGGTGAGCTGCTTAGCTGGCCCGGTAGTAGGATGACCGAACTATGGATGCACACACCACGCGTCACGGTCACGCACACACGGGCCAAGCTTGGCTCGGCTTCTCCTTTACATTTTTACCTCTGCTTGCTTTGCTAATGGAGCAGACCAACCAAACACTAATTTCCCCTTTTAGGGTAGTTGTAAAACAAAACATTGACCCTTTTTTATGTCGGTGGTTGAGAGGAGAGCCGTTTAAAAGGGGTACCCACGCCCCCCCGCTAAGTAGCTCTGGTTTTCATTTAGAAGTCAAACGGTCAAGCTGACAGTTGCCGATGTTATAGTGGTTTGACTCGGACACACTAATGGACTTACGTCGAGCGGAGCGGCAGAGTGCTACTATGTAGGTTAAACCTATTAGGGGTCTGCTGCACCACCGGACCCCTCCCAAGCCGTCCACTTCCACATAAAATACGCCGTCCCGTCCAGGAACTTGATTAGTTTTTATACTAATTGCGGTGGAGAAAAGGGCCTCTAAATTGTCATCATGCTGCTGGTTTTCAGGCCGTCCTCCAACTGAACCTTGGAGGTCCTCGGTGTTGTGTGTGAGCTCTGCTCCCGGCCTCACTTGTTGAGTCTGAGGTCGTGTGTGTGTGTGTGTGTGTGTGTGTGTGTGAGGGCATGTGTGAGGGCGCGTGCAATGCACAAAATTGACTCAATGTAAACAACAGCGAAGGTCGATAAACCCCAGACTGCAACAATAATGACCCCCGTTGAAGCGGGGAGACGGGTGAGAGACACGTGCACAATACAGACAAAACAAGGCTTCAGCCCACCACCACCAACACCCCACCACCACCACCACCGGACATGAAAAGAAAATAGCAAATGACTCACTGCCTTCAGTCAAATATTGATCAGCGGCCCGCTTCACTGTTCACCAGCACAAACCAATACTGCGCATTAGAGCCAGTGGCAGAGCGGCAGATGCTAGCCGCTCTGCTGTGTCAAGTTAACCAGGCAGCCCAGCTCAGCCCAGCCCAGCCCCAGTTTTTACTTCCCTGCTGTGCACAGTGATTGGTGGAATGTGTCTGACACCTGGTCTCTGTGGCCCATCATCACTGTAGTGGCATGCCAGCCAACTCTGTGTGTACGTGCGCCAGCGTGTGTGTGTGCGCGCGCGTGTGTGTGTGCGCATGCCCGCGTGTGTGTGTGTGGCATGCCACACCACTAGCGAGCGGCCCCCCAGAGTCTCACTGTGGGCCGCGGCGGCGGTGGCTCGGCTCCGCGGGCCCCCACCGCGGTGGAGATAAAACACCACTGTCTAACGGAACAAAATGGAAAGGGAAGAAAAATGGCTCCCTAGGTGACCCTTGGGTGCCTGAAGCCTTTTTAATTACATGTGGATCCCAGTCGGCACAGGGAGAGGGGAGCCCGGGATGGAATAGAGACATTGTCAGCCTTGTTCTCTCTCTCTCTCTCTAGCTCTCTCATTCTCTCTCACGCTTTTGCTCTCTCTCTCTCTCTCTCTCGTTCTCTCTCACTCTACCTCTCTCACACTCCTCTCACTCCTTCTCTCCTTCAATTTCCTTTGCTCCATCCTCCATCATCCTCCTCCTCCTCCTCCTTCTCCTGCTCCTGCTCCCAGCACTGGGAACGGTGACTCACCTCTTCACCATAATCCACAGTGGAACGCTGCACTTACCAGTGTAATTACACTCTCCCCCCCCCTCCCCAAATTACCTGCGCTGTTCAACATGAAACCCTGATGGCTCCTTTTAAATTCTTAAACAAAACAGCCATTAACCATTATTGTCAAAGTTTTAACAGGCCCCAGAAAACATTTGAGCAATTAAGGGAGCTGGCATCGTGCTTGAACTTTAGCAGCGAACCGATGTGCTTTGCATGATACATGCAAAGTTGGATTTTGTGCGCTGGGGTGACAATCAAGATAGAAATGCTTGGCTTGCGTGTTCAAATGTGAACAATGTGTGGGTATCATGTTGCAGGGCTTAATGTTGTGGTTTTCCAAGGATCAAACCTGGAACACGGTTACATTTTTGTATAGGTTATTTTGTGTGTGTCTCAAGGGCACCATTGTGTAAGTGTTGTGATGCCTTGTAAAATATTGAGTGCAGCCAGTGGCAGTGGATCGCTGTGTGAGGTATTACCAGCTAGGAAAACCAAGGAAGCAAGCAAAATATTCAATAAATAGCCTTTAAAATCACGCAAGATAAGATGTGCGCTTCTTCATTAGAAAAATAAATATCATATATTAGTCCGGCATATTTACAGTACAGACCTTGTCAGAGAACTACGAGTTGTTAAATCTATAGTCGTTCATTCACCGTAATCGAGGTAAAATAATCGTGATATTGATTTTGAGTCATACTGCCCATACAGCCCCCATTACCAGCTGATGGAAAACATGAAAATCATTTAACTCTCTCAAAGAATGTGGCGGAGCACGCAGCGCTGCATGTTGGTGTGCTGAGCCAGCGAGCCCTTACCAGCCAGTCGGCCACCCACCCACCCTCTCCTGGGTTTGCCCTTACCAGCCAGCCAGCCACCCACCCAGCCACCCACCCAAGCTCCCCTGCGCTCCCCCGGCCACTGAGGTTGTTTTGTGAGAGTGATCCGAGTCTAACGCAACCGGACCACCAGAAAGTGGGTCAAGAGGAAGTTCTGCAGTCTTGGCGCAGCAAACTTTGTGAATGTCCCATGGGTGCCTCTTTGTCCATTTTTCATTATTCTGGAGAATAGAGCGGGAGAGAGAGAACCAAGTGAAATGTTTTTTACCCATAAAGGTCAAGATGATTGACTTTCTGATTCACCGCGGTTCTATTGTGCTTCCACAGGGGCACCTCATTCCTGCCAGCAGCATCTCCCAGATACCCTCAGACGACGCTCACTTCTATTTTCTCTATTCCGTCCAATAGCTCTCTGAGAAATCTTGCTTTTCTCGCTCGAATCAAACTTTTGCTACAAGCACCCCCGATGTTTCTGATTAAATTCCCGCCCCCTCTCCCCCAGTAAAACAACTTCTATACAATGTTATGAAGCCTGGTTGTACCTGCCAGCACATATGTCTGGTTTAATATTGATAGCAAGCCGTGAATTGCTCAAAGCTAACCTTGCCTCAGCAATTAAACATCTGAGTGTGTGTGTGTGTGTGTGTGTGTGTGTGTAGCGTGTGTGTGTGTGTGTGTGTGTGTGTGTGTGTGTGTGTGTGTGTGTGTGTGTGTGTGTGTGTGTGTGTGTGTGTGTGTGTGTGTGTGTGTGTGTGTAGCGGGATTCAGAAATGGCTTCCGAGTAACGCACTCTATTGCATTACCGCGGGTCGACGACGTGCTTGTTTTGTGAGACATCAATGCGGTTCTTCGACCACAAGCGCCGACAGGAACACGAATCGAGATTCGCCAGCGCAGCAGAAAAAACGGGAGTGTTTACCGCGAGGGACACTGGACTCGTTCTGCTTTCCCTGGGGATGCAATCACACTGTGTGACTGTACGTTACCTGGTTATCGCCACGCCCAGCAGCACCTAGAGTCGAATAAAAGAAACACACACACACACACAGGAATGAGTCACTGCGATAAAGGGGCAATTATTTTCCAACTAAAAATCCTCAGTCATGCTGTCTTCTCAGAATTTGCCGTGGATCATAAGTTGAGCCATCCAAATAAGGTGCAATAGTTTCGTCTTGCGCAAAATAAATCGAAACTAGGCTATCAATTCTCTGATGTTGCTGTGATCACAGTGTTACTCATGTGTCTAATCCCTCTCTTTCTATTCCCTTTCTACTTTCCGCTTTCTTTTCTTCCTCTTTGTCCGTCATACAGGCTCTGCAGTCTCACGTTGAAGAAGCTGATCGTGCTCAAAGAACTGGATAAAGAGCTGAACTCGCTGTCTATAGCTGTGAAAATACAGGTGAGCATTTAAGGTGTGGAACGCTTGCCGCTGTGCTGGTGCTGGCAGCGGCGGTGGAGGAAAGGTGGTATCTAATCGCAGGCTGATTATGCCGACACGCATCATCGTCGTCACAGCTTGCAGTCTGTCTGTCTGTCGGTTCCCCCCCGTATCGTGATTTGCTCTGTGCACAGCTGAGGCCGGGCACGAGCGTTCTAGTAGACATCACAAAGCCGGGAACGGTGATGCCGTCGCAATGCCGCTAATACGTTCGGCAGGTTGACTCAAGGCCCTTCTTGGCGCTAGTCGAGCGCCACTGAGTCACGTCCCCCTCAGGTGCTTACAAAATGAGTAGAACAAGCATTAGCACACTGGCCAGGTGTGTTAACGACATAAGTCATCCCAGGTTCTTTTGTGTCATGGGCTAGATTGCTAAATCATCTGTCTGACTGAAACTTTGTTATTTTCTTTTTTTTCCTTCTGCCTTCCTTTTTTCCCGTATGTGGCACAACTCGAGGTGCGGGGGCATGTACCGTCACACGTCCTCATGCTCGCTTCACCTGACTGCTCTCTCTCTCTCTCTCTCTCTCTCTCTCTCTCTCTCTCTCTCTCTCACTCTCTCGCTCTTTTTAAGGGCCGCGGGGATATTGCGGCTTATTTTTAATGCGTAGCCGAGCTTCCGGGGGCTTTATGGAGTCGTCAGCTTGCGGCCGCAGTGGTTGTAAACACGCCGGTCCGCTGGCTCGGATGTGGTTTCGCATTAGCAGAGATCTCAAGGGCAGCGGATACACACTGCGTTGCACCTCACGCACACTCGACGCGAGCGCGCACGCAAAATACGCGCTAAGCCCCAAGGTGTGCCCACGGGGGAAAGCGAGGCCTGCCCGGTCTCTGCGGATCGTTGTGGGTTTCGACCATGCGTAGAACAAACAACAACCAAACTCGTTTAAACCGCAGGTGCAGCCAAGAGGACCCCATGGCAAATAGTGATTGTTGTGGAATGTTTTGTCTTCTTTGTACAAATGGACAAATATAAAACACAATGAAATTGACTACAATGCAACGGCCTATGGAAATTGGAAGAGGGAAGGTGGAGGACAAAAGTGTAATTTCGGCCAAATAATCAGCTTTCGCTCTCCCCTTGCACAAATCGGAAATGGTGGCAAAGTGAGTAGTCTACCACCTGCGTCCACTCTGGGGGTGTGTATTTTGTGTGTGTGGATATGATAGAATAGACTCCTGTGATGATAACAAACAGGGATGTCTGGTCGGGGGGGGGGGGGTGTAGAGGACCTTCTCGCGAACGACAAGTTCGGGGACAATGACAGCCAGGTATTGTTGTGCCGTGATTGTGTGTGCCACAGTGACACCACTGCGCTTTGTTTGTCCCCGCGTAAAGCAACACTGTCAAGTCGACGGTCGTCCGTGGTTAAGAAAACAACTCGAAGGAGAGAGGGGGGGGGAGCTCATTCATCTTTTGGAAAATTGACCTAGATTTCTGTAGCCATGCCTGCCTTTGGTGTACTGCGAAGGGATAATTGGAGTTTAAATATGGCCCTGTACTCAGAATGAGTTAATTTCATGCTGTATTATCTGAGGGACAGGGCTCTTGTTATGAGCAGCGGTTGTATTTAATGTCACAGCTTGATTAACCACTGGGATATCTCACATGAGCCCTTCTAACACACACGGCTTATCCATCACGGGGGGAAAAAAACCCCATTTCTTAAGTAAGTTGTCAGTCAATTACAGTGGATGACAGCATGAGGTGAAGGATTATTCTTGCACTGCAAAGCAAACATCAACAGAACTTTGAGCTGAGTAGTACCGCTCCAGCCAGACTGGTGCGGAAACGGCTTCTTTCCAGTCGCATATTACACCTCTCACACATGTTCAGTGTGTTAAACGTAAAGATTCTAAGCCTTCCTTTACCGCTACAACACATTTGTGATCATTAGCCGACAGCACAGGGCACCTAATGAGCACATTAAGGGGAAGTCCACATCCCCTGTAGAATTAATGAATCGGTATTATTCATTCTGCTGTTAAAACTCAATTGCTGAGTCTCTCTGTGTGTAGAGATGATTACGAGTTATGATCACGAGTCTCCACCTCCGGTACAACCGTTCCGCAAGCGCGAAACAAATCGGCTACACATCTGCTGCTGGGGCCGCCAAAGCGTGAAATCTCTCCATTCTTGCCCAAGGTGCCCGGCGGGTGAGCCAGCAACGCTCTGTCCACTGATGGGAGAGAGAGAGGGAGAGAGAGACCTCATTACTGCATGTCATCACTTCTCCTTCCAGCATACTCTGGCTGTCCCCCGTCATGCTTCCTCATATACTCACGTCTCCTTGTTTGCCCAATGCCCTCCATCTCCCATTGGCTGCCCGCCCTCCCATCTCCCATCCCTCTATCTCATCGCTTCCCCTTCTCTCCCCTACACCGAGCGCATTAGATTAAGTGGCCCTACATGCCCTGTCGCTCCCAGCGGTCGCGGAAAACCAACCTCTTGGAAGATGGCCCAACCCGGAGCCAGTATGCAGACTGGAGGGCGAGCGGTTGATGATGATGATGAAAGAGCAGCTGAATCGCTATTTCTCAATTGTTCCAGTCAGACTTTATATATTAATACCTAAAGTCTAATGTCGGGTCTACCCGTCCCGAAACCCTAGGATCCGAGACCCCGACCGGACCCTTGACCAACCACAATCTCATTGTGGTTGGTCAATTGGGTCCGGGTCGGGTCCCTTTCTATTCCAATACTGGCGACCCTGGGTCTGTTTATCATTATACGTAGGCCTGATAATAACCAAGAGCACGAAATAAGGGGAAAAAACGTCGTCAGCACAGCAGCACGGCGGGTTTGTCCTGTTCATAAAATGCTCAACGTCATAATCAACGTCGTAACGCCAACTCGAGGCGAGCGCCGACTTGGCGATCGGCATGCTGTGTCAAGCTCCTGAGGGTGTGTCTGAACTTTTCCAAAAGGAGAAAGTGCAAAATCTCCAATTTGGCTCCAGGTGAAGTAGTCTAAAGCCGCTTCCTTTTACAATGCCTGACACAAGAGCCGGTTGTTGGTTTAGTGTGTCAGTGTGTGTGTGCAGTAGTTCACAGCGGACGCCCTAACATGTCTCTCGGAGTAATTGTATACTGTGCTTGCGGAGCTCCTGGTTCGAAAAACGAGATGAGTGTGTGTATACTGTGGGCATCCTATGTGCTGTTAACAATCTGCTGAGTTGTAGTGTAGTGCAGAGTCGGCTGCGCTGCAGACGGGCCTTTCCCACACATGCCTTGGGGAGCCTGGTATCTTGGAGAGGAGCTGCTTTGCGAGGCTACATCCCTTCGTTTGGCCCCCTGAAGGAACTGCGAGTGGAGACGCTCCAGAGTGATGAGACAAAGAGAGAGGGAGAACGAGGCAGAGAAGGAAAGGGAGAGAGAGAGGGAGAAGGAGGGGGCGGAGAAGTTCTGCAGACCATTCAGGACAAGTCTTTTTGCCTGCCAACACACTACGGTATTGTTAGTGGATGTCAGGTCGCTTGAGAGCGCTTGGCTTGCAGCCCTTGATTCATTTGAGCGGACTGCAGCGAGTGAGTGATCATGTTGACGATGCAAGAGTTCTCGTCTAAAACCTAAAATGGTTTCATCTGCATTTTCTTTCTTCCTCTTTTCTTTTTATACATGGTTTGATCTGTGCACAGGACAACAAAGCAGAGTTGTATTTTTTTGTGTCGTACAAATAAAACATCTTTACTGGGTTTGGGCGTAATCAGATGAATATGATGTGTGTGTGTGTGTGTGTGTGTTATGTTAGGCATATGCTCCAGAAACGTTAAGTATATAACGTTTTAAGTATAGTCTTGTGGTTAGGGTGTTTTACCAGCCATGAGATATTACTGGGTTTGATCCCCGGTGTCGGTGTAGGCTACTTGTAGGCATCCTAGAGCAGATACCCAAACCCTACCTGCTTCTCAATGTATCTCAATTCACTGCAAGTCACTTTGAATAACACTATTGGGTTTCTCAATGCAAATTTGTCATGAATACCCACTGTGTGATTAGGCCATATCACAGGCATATTTGCGTTACAAATTATACTTTGCTTTTATTCCAAACTCAGCTTATTTTGACACAAGTGCGTTCCCATTTGCGAGAGTGTCCTACTTTTGTCTGCTGGGTTTAAAAACCTGGGTATGTGCAGCAGCACCGCTGTGGCGGCTGGCATTTCATCTGCTCCGGCTTTAGCCTTTCTCTGGGGGCGCCGCTCGATTGATCTGAGGAAGATGGATGATTGAAGTGTGTGCGCTCCACGGCTGTGTGAGCCCTCCTCCACACGCTCCCCCTCAGCGCCTCATTAGCGGAGTTGATGACAGCCACCCATTGTCTCAGATGTGCGACGGTATCGCCGTCTCCCACGCTGTCAGCAGTTCAGTCAGACAGAACAAGCAGAACAGAACCCTTCCCCTTTCTCACTTCACGTCTTTATATCCGTGACGGCGAGTCACGACTTGTGTCAATACGGTGGGATACGGTCGGTGAACGGCCGGGTGGGAAACGTGAAGGGGGCTGATTAACACAGCCGCCACCACCACCCCCGAATAACTCTCGCCTCTTGTGATCCAAAGCACTCGAAACATAGGTGGACATTCTGGCTAAATGGATGCCGTCGTGCAGCCTGTTCCACGTTGGTATAGTGACGCATCGGATACAACCTAGTATGGTAGCGTGATTTGGATGGGATCGTTCCCCTAGATCCATATCGGATGCACACCCACAAGGCTGTGCATGTTGTGCCATTGCGTTGAACTCTGCACGTTTAATTGTCGTACTTCAGCGTGATGTTGTTGGCATGCAGAGGTACGAGGAGACGTCCTCACATGACACCGTTGTCGTAGACCCCCTCATGCAGCCTTTTTACAACCTCTTCGCTCCATAAGTAACGTTGGTGGATCGGTGTCGAGGTTATAGGAAGTCCCGGAGGGTTGTGGGGGGAAGTCACCTCACCAGATGGAGTCATGATAACCGTGAACCGGCTCCTAGATACAGCGCAGATCTGCGAGGAGGACCGCTGTCGCTTTAGATCACAGTGCAATCTAACACAGCAGACATGGCCCTCTGTGTTGTGCGCAGGAGCCTTCGGTCCCACCGGTTCTCTTGTAGCGACAGGTTAGCGTGTCTCTCTCGCTCAGCCTTTTCATTCGATATCCACCAGATGATTCAGCAGCTTTCGGTGTGTGGCCAGTCAAGCCAATGTCATTAGGATCTAATATCGTATCCGCTGGATCACACTATTAATGGATCCGTTTCCCAGGCCAGGTCCGACACGGGATACCGTGCTCTTGCAGGGAGCGCACCAAATCCCAGCTCGACACAGTGATACTAGTTTTTACCCAGAGACGGGCAACGGATGCCAGCTGATGTCAGTCAAACCTGACTTTTTCCTAAATGGAGAGTGAACAAGTTCATGAGTTCAGCGGAAAGCACCGGTGTCTTTTCATGACAAAGTTTTATAACGAGGTAATAGTCAGCGACTGCTTCTCGAAGCAATAAAAAGATGTAGGATTGAGCTAACATTCTTCTGAGGAGGAATGGTCCTGGACACATTTCAAAGGAGTGGATTAGTGGAAAGAACTCCCATTTTACGAAAATCAAAGGAGTTCTGTTTTCCCGCACGCAAGGCAAGCATATTTACAAGTGTTCACACTTCATGGACGCTCACCTCCTTCTTCCAGGGCTCCAAGCGGCTTCTGAGGTCAAATGAGTATGCCCTCCCTCCCAACGGCCTCATGGAGACAGACCTGGAGCTCACCTTCTCACTACAGGTGAATACACATTACACCTGAGCATCAGGCCTTCACTACTCTATTCCATATACAGTACTATTGGCCGTTTTATTTTAATATGCGAACCTGACTACTTTCTACAAGGACTGTTTCATTTTCTACAAAATGTAACTTTAACTTGGGTTGTTAAAGTTATGTTTTTAAATGTTGCCATGGGGGTAAGAATGGTCCAGATGTCCGATGCTGTATGCTGAATAACATGAATATATAATCTATCTGTAGAAACTGCGGACAAATTCTGTGCAACTGCAGTTGTATCTGTTCTGAATATATTTTTGGATGGTGTCCTTGTTTGTAGGCCAAACAGGAGTTTAAATAAGCTATGCTGAGCATGTCAGGTAGCTGTCGCGTTGTGCTGTGCACTCCTGCTACGACTGTCGTTAACCCTGTGTGTGTTTTTTTTAATCTCTTTTCATTGCCAGTACCCCCATTTCCTGAAGAGGGACGCCAACCGACTGCAGATCATGCTGCAGAGACGAAAGCGCTACAAGAACCGCACCATCCTGGGCTACAAGACGCTGGCCGTGGGAGTCATCAACATGGCCGAGGTACCGCCGCCGGGGAGCGAACGATCCTCGAATTATTATCACCATTTCACACCGCCGCCTACGCCGCCGCTCCAATGCTCCCGAGAAAACACACTTGTATGTTTGTTTTGTTTGTTTTGGTTTTTTTTCCCCTCTCTGATGGCGTGATTGCGCTCAGCCGTTCTCTGGAGGATGGACACGGCCATTTTTGCATTCATGTGACGCCGTCCTGTTTTGAAGAGAGAGCAAAAGGCTCTTCGGTGTGTGTGTGTGTGTGTGTATGTATATGTGTGTGTGTGTGTGTGTGTGTGGCTTGTCATATATTTTTTTTCTTCTTCTTTTCGATGAGTCATGCCTAATCATCACACACATGCTGTTCGGGAGATTGTCAGCCATCTGGGGCCCCCGGCTTTCATGCGCACTTATCTGAAACAACAGTGTTTTCGCGCGGTGTTGTGCACCGGTGGCTAAGCGTGGCGCCCGCCGCGCCGTGTACCCCTGTGTAAACAAGGGGCCGCCGCTTTATGCAAACACGCATTGTCTGAAACGCGTGCGCGGGATTTTCTTTTGGAAACGGAGCGACGGCAGATGTTAATGCTATGGTTTTTGAATCCCCGCACGCCTCGTCCGGGGCTGTCGGCGGCGGGGTCGAGGCGATTGGTTCGTCGACGTCATCGCAGGAGGTGATAACTAAGGCATGTGAAGGAGCACAGCTACATCTTGCTGCTCACCGCGAAGACTGCAGCTGTGAAATCTCCCACTGCAGTGGGCCGGCGAGCCTCGCACTTTAGCGTCTGGTATTCACAAAGCCCGATTGGCCTTTCAATCCCTGTGTCCTGGGAAATGATGCGGCCGTCAGCTGTCTACAGTGTACAGTCTCATTTCCGAGCCCTTCTATTATACGGTTAAGAAGTCAAGCCCCCTCTCCCCCCCCTCTCCTCAATATTTCAGCAAAATTGCCCCTGCTGCGCTGAGAGCAGCTAATGAAATAACATATTAAAACGAACCCCCTCCTCTCAGGAGAGCACTGAAAACCCAAAGCATTTCTCATCCCCATCCCCGAGTATTTATACAAGCTGCGTTCCAGTGTTTTGACTCGGTGGTGGTGGTGGTGGTGGTGGTGATGGTGATTGAGACAGAGCCCAATTAGCTCTGTAAAGGATGGCGAGGGCGTTCAAAGAATTATGAGATTAGAGAGGGTGCAATTATTCGAGAGTACCAAGAACACCACCCGTTTAAAGACCGCGGGGGGGGCTGTCGTGGTGGTAAAGGTCAGCAGCGCAGTCCCTCTCTCTCAGCTCCGTCAGTTCCTCTGGCACGTCCTCCATGCTGGCCCATGTTGGTTTCGGAAGCTAATTTAAGCGCCGCCATGCTACTATGAATTGTGTAAAAAGAAAAAGTGACACGGTGACGGCTTCCACAGCAGAATGGTATTTTTTTTCCATGTTTATATTGAGCCTGCGGGGTGATCGTCAGTGGAGCAGTTTTCTTACCTGTGGTGCCATGCAAAAAAACGCACAATTGTGTTTTTATGATATCGCTGGATGGATGGAAACGGACCAGCGAGAAGCGAGCGGTCATTGGTCATCCTTTCACCGCCGCGAGTCCTAGCAGATCCTTAGGGAACAACGTTATGTATAGGTACCTTACCCATAAGCGTGGAAATATCTGTCTTCTCATTTGCTCCTTGGTGCAATGGTGTGGAACATATCCCACCGTAATAGTATAATAATGAACTGCATTGACGTCATGGCGGTTACGCGGTTAACATGACAAAAAGACATCACTGTGTGACGGCGATGTAGTTATTCATGCGGCCCTAATTGATGCTAACGGTACATGTAGCCTAGCACTCGCTCATGAATTAATACGGCAAAAAAAACATATTTCAGGCCGTAGAGCGAAAATCAGCTCCATTTAAATCCCCAAGCCGGCCCTCGACACTGTCGCTCACATGGCGTGTGTGTGTGTGTGTGTGTGTGTGCGTGCGATTTTGTGTGTGTGTGTGTGTGTGTGTGTGTGCGCATGCGCTCCTCGCAGGTGATGCAACATCCCACCGACGGAGGACAGATCCTGGGTCTCCATAGCAACGTGAAGGAGGCGCCGGTGCGCGTGGCAGAGATCAGCGTGTACTCCCTCTCCAGCCAGCCCATCGACCACGAAGACGGCAGCGGCCAGGCGGGACGCAAGACCAAGGCCTCAGGTGGGCACCCCCGTCATCCCCACCCCACCCAACCCCAGCCCACCCTACTACCTACTACCCAGATTCTGGACCCCCATCGGAGGGGCTGGTACCCACTTTGAACCCTGGCATGAAATGACCTGGATTGAAATTTCAGGAGGTAGCCGACCCTACCCAGGACCTGTATGTGACCTCTCTGATGTCTCCTGCCAGGGACATAATATGCTCTTCTAATTCAGGGGGGGGGGGGGGCATGTGACAGCCAGGGCTATGTAATGCTCCTTTCAGCCATGGCTGAAATGTTGATTTGAGAGGCCAACAGATGCACCAGGCTATTGGCTTTCAAGTGCTCTCGTTCTGGAATTCTCTGAAGGAGGAGGGGGTTTCGGGAGGGGGAGGGGGAGTTGAAGGGTCGTGTGTGTGTGTGTGTGTGCGTGTGCGCGCGTGCGCTGCGGGGCCTCCTCATCCGGCAGTCCCTGGGGCTCCCTGTTGCAGCAGGCCCCTGTCCCGTCACGTCGATCCCGACCGGCTCTGGTTGTTATTAAGGGGGCAGCCCAAACACAGAGCATGAGCTCATGCGGCAAGTATTAGAAGAAGGAGCACGGCTCTGAGAGGGAGAAGGTTTTCCCCTCTTGTGCTCTCAGCACTGATCCTTCATAATGTCCAGATCAGGGACGTCGGACAGCAGAAAACAGGGAAGTCTGTGCAAGACTAAGCAGTCTAAAAGAAAGGAGAGAAAGTCCATCCTTCACCAAACACAACTGAGAGCGAGAGCTGAGCTTGTATAGCAAGATGTTCCCCACTCTTAAAACCCAGTCGAGACGCAATTTTCTCAATGGGTCCTATTTTGTGACTCGAAGGGGAACTTTTACCATATATCTGAAATTGCTGAAGCCTGTATTTACTTGTGAAAGGGCTACTTGTCAAAGGGTGCCAAATTCTCTGACGAATATGCTACTACGGCATGAAATATTTTTTCGCTTTGGCATTTGGCACTTTTATTTGCGCCCACCTGGTGAAAAATGTTTGAAAGGGCATTCTCAGTCCTCGTAAATAACCCTGAGGACTGAATTCGGTTTCCTTGGCGTTCACTTTGTTTCGAGGTCAAACAGTTAAAGGGGGGGCGACTTTACCGCGTTTCTCACCCGTCTTCGTGATGGGTAGTGTATGCAAATTGGCAATCCTTCCTCCAAGCTGCCGACACCCAGACCCAGACCCATATCTTACCCCAACCCCCTAAAATGACAGGAGTTGGGAGAAGTTTTTGCATCTGCACTCCAGAGACAGAGAGACTGTGGGTAACAACTGTGCAGGCATTTTTCCACACTGTCCCTGCAGTGTCCCTGCAGCAGCCGCGACCCGGCCCCGGATAAGCGGATGAAAATGGATGGATGGATGGATGGTCCCTGCAGTGCGATTTATACTTCTGCGTCTGTACCTACGTCGCAGGCTACGCACCGTTGTTTGCATTTCTACTTCTGCGTCGGTGTTTGCCTCGCTCTGCAATTGCACCGCAGTCAGGAGGGAATGCCATGCTACCAACAGGACCAATCACAGTCCTTAAGGTCCGCGTTGACTTGCATATGGACGCAGTATAAATCTCGCTTAATGCCGATAGATGCTCGAGGTTCCCCTGAGACTATACTCTTGTGTTCTCGGCTTAACATTTCGGAATCGTCACGATGTAGGGCATCTTTAAACTAAAAATAAATGTGGTCACGTTCTGACTTGTGTGTGTGTGTGTGTTGTTTTTTATGTCTGTGTGTTCTGGGGTGGGGGATGGCCGACAGACCGCTCGCCAGACATGGATAACTATTCCGAGGAGGACGACGACAGCTACTCATCGGAGCAGGAAGCCAGCGACGACGCGGTGCATGGCCAGGTCAGTGTGCATGTGCCACGCAGGCCCCGCCCCCCCAAATAGATACGTCGACAAAGGGCGTGGCTAAAACCCCAGAGGTCGAGATGATGTACCTTTCGTATGCTGTCAATTCTAATGAAGGTTAATGGAGCTTTTATATCAATGCCCTTTTTCTTTTTTATTCCCGAAGTTATTTTACATTTCGTCCTCTATATTTCACATTGAGACGGCAGAGAAAAAAAACCCTATAAAAAAAAAAAAAAGACGACGAAGTTTGCCAGCTCAGACAACCAAATAATTTCGGGCATCAGTGAGAGTTTGCGTTGCGTACCAAAGGTGACATTTCGGTATACTCTACTGAGCACAGAATTGTTCTTTGAATTTCAAATGCAAATTATTATGGCTATATTCAAGGTCCACGGAAGACAAATCTTCCACATATTTTCCCCCGTGTAGGTGTGAAGTTATGTTGGCAGCTAATGCTACGCGGTGCCAGGTGTTGGCTGGGTGGGCACCGTGGCTGGCGTCTGTGTTAACACAGAGGGTGAACTCTTAATCTACCCGCCTCTGTTACCAGGATCTCTACGACGAGGATGACGAGGTCAGGAAGCCGAAGAAGGCCAGGAGGAAAATGATCCGGACCACCTCCATGACGCGGGTAGGCTCCCCCACCCACGCACCCCTCCACCTTTCGGTCGCCTGGCGATCATTGACCAGGGAGGGAAAAACCCCCCCCTAGGGATTTGTGTTTGCACTGGGAATGCTTTTAAGGGACGGTACGCTGTGTTTCAGAGCGCTCCATTTGTTTGGAGCCATTAAGGGCCTGGGGTTGGAACGCTGCAATGTGTTCACCGGAGCGATTATAATAATAATGTGTCCTTACTGTGAATGAGTAATCCACGACGGAGATTATATAAGTTTAAAGTGTGCCGCGATGGAGCTGATGGTGTGAGATGGTTCTTTACGTTTATTTTTGTGTTATTTCGTGACAGCAACCCAACTTCAAGCAGAAGTTTGTCGCTCTACTGAAGAGGTTCAAGGTGACCGACGAGGTAAGAAAATGTCCCCTGTCCTCCTTTCTCCACCGCTCGGTGTGTGTGTGTGAGTGTCTGTGCGAGCCGTGATTGGCTTGTTTTCTTCAGTCTGTCTGCAGTGGAACATATCCGTTATTAAATTGGCCTGCGGGGGGGCTGTTGGGGGGGGGGTGGTGGTTGGTGGATGGATGGTGGTGGTGGAATACATCCCATTATTGACTCTCTAAACAGCAGCGCATTGCCACATTGCTTCTAGCGGCCGCCGGGCCCTAGCTAGCGCTCCCCAGAAAGCAGCTCGCTGCCTCTCAGTGCTGTTGTGGTTTTTCCAGCATCATTATGCCCCCCCGCCCTTCATCCCCGCGATGATGCATGCGTCGCCACTGGCAGTGATTTGCATGAAGAGTCCATTAGCAGCGTGGGCCGCGAGACCACTCAGTCGGATGGCCAACGGAAGGCGATGGGATCGTTCTGTTCTGCTCTGCTCTGCTTTCACCCGCAATACAGCGGCATGTATTGTTGTGTCCAGATTCTATTCAGACAATGCGTCTCCTATAGGATGTTGGTGGTGATGTAATTTAAGCCAACAGAAGGATCACTAGATGTTTCTGATGTAATCATGGCCGGATGTAGGTCACTTGTGGGTGTGCATTATACAACAACGTCAGTAATTACCATAATATTGCTATAGATTATAGCACTCTCATTGAGATTTTCTCAGGGCAAGCTGTTTTTGAAAACGGTCCTGAATGAGTCTGAATCCGGGGACCGGACTGGAGGCCGCCCAGTAGTCCAGATGTCTGCCATAAATATAGACGGAGAGATTAGTGCAACAGTTGGACAGTTGGATGGAGCATTAGGGTGTGAGAGGTTTATCCTCCTGTTTTAACCTGCTGGCTCCACCACCACCACCACCACCACCAGCAGCAGCAGATTCCACGGGCTTCCGGCTTGTGGCCACAGGCTTCCAAGTGGCCTAATCCCCTCGCTTGCTGTGTTCTGTTGCTGTGGTGGTGGATGGTAGTGGTGGTGGAGGCAGTGGTGGAGGCGGTGGTGGTGCTGGTGGAGGCGGCGGCCGTGTCAAACATGTCCTCTTAAGTACATGGTCATCGGGAGGGGGCGGGGACAGACGGCCTGGGAGGGGGGCGGGGGGGGGGGGGGGGGGGGGCGTGAGGGTGGGGCCGTGAGTGTTTTTCCCAGCTCCTGTGCACCCACTCTGCTGGTGGTGGTGGTGTGGCATTAAATCACCTGATTAGGACAACCTAGCCCCACCCCCGTCCCTCCACCACCCGCTATGACCAGACCCCCCCTCCCCCCGCCGCCGCCCTCCACTCTCCTCCGGCGCCCTTTAGCACGTCGCCGTTAATTATTTGCTCGCTGAGGGCCACAACAAAACACTGATGTATTTACAGCAACGGCCCCCCGCTTCAGTTATTTATTTATTTTTTCTGTTATTTACAGCATTATCCACATCCCCCCCCCCCCCCGCCCGTTCTCGAAGGCCCATTAGCCGCTCTGTAATTAAGCCTCTGGTTCATGGCGTTCGTCGATGCCTGCCGTCCGACTCGTGTCCCCCAGGGTGCCTGTCTCCCGTGATCAACCGCACTGCTGCTGTTGCCGTTGGTGAAGAATTATCGACAGCCTCTCGCTCACCATGTGTCTGTGTGTGTCCCTTTGTCCCTGTGTGTCTGTGTCCCCGTCTCTCTGTGTCCCCGTGTCCATGTGTCCCTGTGTCCCTGTGTCCCTGTGTCTCTGTGTCTGTGTATGTGTGCGTGCAGGTCCTGGACTCTGACCCGGTGGACCAGACCCAGGAGGTGGAGGAGGACCTGGACCTGCTCTACGACAGCCTGGAGGTATACAACCAGAGCGACAGCGGGCCCGAGATGGAGGACAACGAAAGTGTCCTCAGCACCCCCAAGCCCAAACTCAGGTGAGTGTGTGTGTGTGTGTGGGGGGGTGTGTGTGGGGGGGGGGGGGGGTCCAGGGGTGGAGTGGCTCTATACAATATTTGCTTTTTATTGTGTTAATAACATAGCATTTAACATATTAAATGCATATTACATTTAACATATTACATACAATGTAATATGTAATATACAATATAATTTGATATAATATAATGTAATGTTAATATGTAAATGTATATACATCTATATACCTAGATACTGTATATACCAGACACATTTGTGATGAATTGCTTTGCAGAATCAAGCATATCATTGGCCTTTTGAGATCTGTTCTGCGCTGTGCCTTTAACAGTAATGCATTCAAAATGCATTTTGGAAGGTCACGAGCCAGCCAGCCTCGAACACAGGTGTGAGGACGGAGTGTGTATGTCTCGTCGAATCCGTACGCTGCGACTAATCACACTTGTCACACTTGACTCACCCTTCCCTTCGCATTGCCACACGTCGCCATGGAAACCGCGGCGCCCTCCCCCACCCCACCCCCTCGGTAAAACCATCGTTTTGCATATGGCGGCTCGCTAGTCATGTGAACATAGCGGTGTGCCTGCGTCCCCGTGACGTCCCCGTCTGTTATTGTCTCGTCAAGTCAGTCACTTGAGTCACACTCTCTCTGCTCCGTGCTTCCAGGCCTTTCTTCGACGGCATGTCCCACTCCAGCTCGCAGACGGAGATCGGGAGCCTTCACAGTCAAAAGAGCCAAAACCGGGACCTGTCCTTTCTTGTAAGTCCACCACCACCCTCCACCGCCACCACCACCATCCACCGCCACCACCATCCACCACCATCTCCTCCTTCTTCTTCTCTCCCTTTGGGGAGGGGCTGGGGGTGGTGCTTTTCATCACAGTCACTCCCATACACCCACAAAGCAAGCTCTCAGATCTCACTTTTACTTTGATTTCTTTTTAGCTTTAGGTTTAGGTTTTGTTCTTCTTCTTGTTGCCTGCCATGTATTTTATTTAAAAAAATAATAATAATTTGTGGCGCGAACTGAGTGCCCCCCCAGCCCGGCCGGGAGCACCTGTCGGGATGCAACCCGGCAACCCATTAGCCACGTAGCCACATGTAGGCCATGCAGCCACGCCCCATGGGCAATGCATTCTGAGCACGAGAGCAATGTTGTCCCCAGACACACACACACACACACACACACACACACACACACACACACACACACACACACACACACACACACAGAGAGAGACCCCCACTCCCACCATGCAGGACGTGGTGTACGACCACCCCCCCGTCCCCCGCCTTATGTATTTATAGGGCCTGACACCAGATGACCCCCCAAACCCCCCCACCCCCTCTACACACACACACACACACACACACACACACACACACACACACACACACACACACACACATTCCGAGGCTTTGCCGGGAAGAGTGTATAGAGCGATCTCTGAAGATTCCCGCTCCCGCCACTGATTTATGTCGCATTAAAAGGAAGGGGGGGAGGGGGGGAGGGGTGGGAGGAGGTGGGGGGGGGAGGAGGAGGAGGAGGAGGAGGAGGAGGAGAAGAAGAAGACATTGTTGAGTCTGACCGGCCAAAGAGGGAGAGCTGTTTATAAATATCTGGGAGTCCATCGGGGGGGGGAGGGGGGCGGGGGTGCAGTGCAGTGCAGTGCATTGCATGCAGCTGTGTGTGTGTGTGTGTGTGTGTGTGTGTGTGTGTGTGTGTGTGTGTGTGTGTGTGTGTGTGTGTGTGTGTGTGTGTGTGTGTGTGTGTGTGTGTGTGTGTGTGTGTGTGTGTGTGTGTGTGTGTGGTGTGCTGTCAGAGAGCATTGGGGGGGGAGGGGGGAGGAGAGGGGCGGGGCCAGATTCAAAGTGCCCTGCGTGGAGATATTTATACACCTGCCAGCGCCACTTGTGTCACCGAGCTGCGGATGGTCTGCTGGTCTGCCGCGCTGCGACGTGATTGGTCCCTTCTGGTGCTGGGTGGGGGGGGGCTGGCAGATGGAGCCAGACGGCGCGGTCCCCTCCCTCCGGAGCTGCCAAATGTTCGGTGTGTGTGTGCGTATGTGTTGTTGTTGTTGTTATTTATTTATTTGATTTAACATGCCGTTACAGCCCACCCCCATCCTCCCCTCTCCTCTTAGGTGTATATATCCACTCATGTGCGGTTTGTGTTTGTTCACGTGTTAGTTTGTTTGTTTGTTTGTTTGTTTGTTTGTGTTTTGACGGCAGAGCGGAGAATTCCTGACCGTGGACAGATGTAAAGTGACACCGGGCGCTCGCTATCCGGATGACATCATCCCAGACCCCGTCATCGGGGTATGTATGTGTGTGTGTGTGTGTGTTTGTGTGCGTGTGTGTGCGCGCGCTTGTGTGTGTGTGTGTGTATGTGTGTGTGTTTATGTTCATTTCCTGCAGCTGGGCATCTCCCACCTCTCCTCCTCCTCCTCCTCCTGCTCCTCCTCCTCTTCCTCTTCCTCTTCCTCCTGTGAAAGTTTGTTTGTGTTGGCGTTGTTTGTTTACTACTTTCTCTACTCCTCCCCCCCCCCCCCCATGCCCGTGTCCCTTCCTCACCTTGCTGGGTCTCAGCACTTTGCTGTTTCCGGGGGAACTGAAGAACACAACCGCAAACAAACAAAAAAGTACTTTCAGTCAGTCGGGGATACGCAGAGGCAGGCAGAATGAATCAAAGTGCACCGTCATCCATTGTGGAGCCAAGGAGCAGCCGGGTCCCTGAAGGAGTCCCCAGAGAGGGGGGGCGGGGGGGCGGGGTGAGAGAGAGAGGAAGAGGGGGTGAGAGAGAGGAAGAGGGAGGGGGGCGGAGAGAGGAAGAGGGGGTGAGAGAGAGAGAGAGGGAGGAAGAGTGGTTGAGCGAGAGTGAGGGGGGGAGAGAGAGGAAGGGTGGGTGAGAGAGAAGGAGAGAGAGAGGAAGAGGGAGAGAGAGAGAGAGAGAGAGGAAGGGTGGGTTAGAGAGAGAGAGAGAGGAGATGAGAGGAGAGGAAGAGGAATGGAGAGATCAGGGAAGGGGAGGGGGGAGAGAGAGAGAGAGAGAGCCCTGCTGCTGTTTTTCTGTGTCTCCTGGTTATGTGTTTAGAATCTACATTATGACCCTTATCCCTGTCCCCCGACATGCCCTGACCCCGCAGTATGGCGATCGGCCCGCTAGCCCAGTTCAGACCGGACCTGGGCTGGTTTTTATTCTTTCCTTTTTTTCCCCACTTTGTCCTCTCACCCGCTGAGCAGCCATGACCCCCCCCCCCCCACACACACACCACACACACACACACACACACACACACAACACACACACACAACACCACACACACACACACACACACAACACACACAGCACACACGTTCAGCAATGCATCATTATGCCTGCCACAACAAGCTGTGGTGCCCATCCCCCCCCCCCCACACACACACACACTAAAACACACACTAAAACACACACACACTAAAACACACGTGCCAGCCCAGCTCTGCCCTCACCCTGCTGGGCTGGCCTTGGCGCCGCCACCGCATGCTAACTCACCAACAACAGCAGCATAGTGTTGTCCTGTATTTGCTGTATCGTCCTCAACTTCACTCTCTTTGCTTCTGTGTATGTGTGTGTGTGTGTGTCTGTGTGTGTGTGTGTGTGTGTGTGTTGTGTGTTCATTTCTCTCCCTCCCCCCCCCCCCCCCCCCCACAGGAGATGGAGGCGGACGACAGTGGCCTGGGGGGCCAGACCCAGACCCCGGGCCCCGAGGTGGGCAGCGGCGGGGGGGGCTGGGACGTCGTCGGCACCGAGCGGCTGGTCAGCAGCAGCACGGTGGGCAAGCTCTGCAAGACGGAGTCCCAGAACCACATGTCCCCCAGGTGGGTAGCCGCCATGACATCCACTCACCCACCCACCCCACCCACCCACCCCTGGCCGCCTTGGGCTACGCAGACAAGAGATTGATTGCTGTGGAGGTGGGAGTTTTGTTTTTTAATATCGACTCAAGCCTGCAGATGGATGCCAGTATTATAATTGTTATTGTGGTAAACATGAGTTCCAACTTTTTCGTACTTTTCGCACATAGTTTTCTTCTCTTTTTTTTTTGCCGTTGGCAGATTTAGTTTTTGTGCATTTTCGCCTGACGTTGATTGGCCCCTTCCAGCGATGCTGCTTACTCCGCTGTTTTCCTATTCATTCATTCGGACAGCTTGTCAATGGAAGGGGAGCCCAATTATTTGTTATTCGCTGTCGTTTCATTACGCGTCGAGCAAGCAAGTCGGCGGTTTACGCAAAACCAGCAGCAGAAGGCAATTCTGCAACCTCTCCCGAATCGCCCTCTCCTCTCGGTTTGAGCTTGGACCTCCACAAAACCTTCCCCTCCGGCCTTCTGACTGTCCTGTCTGTCTGTCCTGTCTGTCCTGTCTGTCTGTCTCTGTCGTCTGTGTTCCCGCCGCGCAGCAAGGCGGAGAACAAGCTGCAGCGACGGACCCGCAGCACCTCCATGAAGGACCGGCAGAACTCCAAGGCCCAGAGCGACCGCACCAGCAGCATGGACAGCGAGTGCTCCCCGGAGTCCCGGCTCGGAGCGCAGGTACCGTGCGTGTGTGTGCGTGTGTGTGTGTGCGTGCGTGTGTGTGTGTAACATTACAGCAGTACATAGGTTTGTGTGTGTGTGTGTGCGTACGCAGCGTGTGTGCAATGTACAACATTACGTCAGTGCATGCGTGTGTGTGCATGCGTGTACTACAGCAGTGAATGTGTGTGTGAGTGTATACAGCGTGTGTACAACATTATGTCAGTGCATGGGTGAGTGTGTGTGTGTGCATGCAGTGTGTGTGTGTATACAACATTACGACAGAGTGTGTGTGTGTGTGAAGCATGTGTGTACAACATTACGACAGAGGCATGGCTGTGTGTGTGCGTGCGTGTACGTGTGCGTGTGTGTGTGTCAGGGGTTACGGCGGGAACATGCGCAGGCAGGCCTGTGCACACCCTCTCATTCCTGCCGTAACGTTGTCATGGCGCCCGCAGGTCCCCAGGAAGTCTGTGTACGACCAGCTGAACCGGATCCTGCTGTCCGACGAGCGCCTCCCCGAGAGCATCATCCTCATCAACACCATGGAGTGGCAAGGCCAGGTGTGTGTGTGTGCACGTGCCTGCATGTGTGTGTGAGTCTGTGTGTGTGGATGTGTGAGTGTTGTGTGTGTGTGTGTGTTGTTTGTCTGTCTGTCTCTCTGTGTGTTGGTGCACTAGTGTCTGTGTGTGTCTGTGTGTGTGTGCGCATTGTTGCCTGTTGGTGTGTGTGTCTGTGCCTGTGTCTGGCCTGTGTGTGTGCGCGTGTGTCTGTCTGTCTGCCTGTCTGCCTGTCTGTTTGTCTGTCTGTCTGTGTGTGTGCACTAGTGTCTGTGTGTGTCTGTGTGTTTCTGTGTGTGTCTGTGTGTGTCTGTGTGCGAGGCAGAGTGTGCTTTTTGATTTGTGGGGACCTGCATGTCGATTCCACCTTCTCTCTGCCTGACAGAAACGTCTGTATTTACTGTCGTATAATATTTGCTTATGATGCCTCAGAGCCCCGGGAGGACAGGACAGGAATGCACTTGTGATTTATACGCTTATGATTCATTTACTTTTTAAAATGAGAATCAAACGAGAGCTGCTTCAAAAAAAACAACAACAGGTCTGTCTCATACGTCATACGTCATGCCTCGTGTGTGTGTGGTGTGTGTGTGTGTGTGCGTGTGTGTGTGTGTGTGTTGTGCTGTCAGTACGTAGCAGAGGTGCTGCACGACCAGGACCAGCCCATCGTATCGACCTGCTCCGCCGCGGACGTCCAAGCTGCCTTCAACACCATCATCACACGCATCCAGAGATTGTGAGTGTCTCTCTCCTCTCTCTCTCTCTCGCTCTCACTCTCTCTGATAGCAATAGTAGTAACCCACTGCCATCACCTGACCTGGACCCAGTATGTGTGCTGTGGTGTCTCCGTCAGATCAAACAATGTTCAAGACATTCATCTCAGAGTTGAGTTGGCCATTGTCCTGCTGCTCTAGATCTGTGTCTCTGGACTGGAGGACACCTCGTCTTAAGCTATTTCATCGTGATTTTAAAAACCATTGAGTTGCAGTTTTCCATGCGGTTCTCCTTGATTGATTGCTTTTCCCTGATCGATTGCTTTTCCCTGATTTATTGCTTTTTTTGTTGTCTATCTGAGCTTCGCCACCATCTCCTGGGGCAGTGGTGTCAGCTGCTCACACCGGCAGTGCCCATCACCTCCTGTCCAGCCCAGCCTGTCACCTCCCTTCCTCTGTCCAATACAGTGTCACCTCCTTTCCTCCTCTGTCAAACCCAGTCTGTCACCTCCTTTCCTCTGTCCAAGTGTCACCTCCCTTGCTCCTCTGTCAAACTCCGTGTGTCACCTCACTTCCTGTCCATCCAAGCCCAACGGCATCCCTCCAATCACACAGCTGCGCTCGAGTATGAAGCCACGCCCATCTTCCAAGCGATAGAGTTCCAGCGCTTAACCCATCGAAACATGTTTGCATCTTCTAAAATCCATCCAAAATAAATATCTTCTGGAACTTGGACGTCCTTTAGTCGATAACCTGAACCAATTACCCAGAACTCGACTGTGTGTGTGTGTGTGTGTGTGTGTGTGTGTGTGTGTGTGTGTGTGTGTGTGTGTGTGTGTGTGTGTGTGTGTGTGTGTGTGTGTGTGTGTGTGTGTGTGTGTGTGTGTGTGTGTGTGTGTGTGTGTGTGTGTCCTTCCACTGTCAGTCTGCAGCCAGTCGCTCAGACACCTCCTCCTCACACATTCCCTGCTCTCACTCTCCATCGTCATCCTGACAAGTTGGAACTCGAACACCTACCCGGGCTCACTCTCCCTTTCTCTCTCCCTTTCTCTCTCTGCCTCTCTGTGTCTCTCTCTCTCTCTCTCTCTCTCTCTCTCTCTCTGTCTCTCTCTCTCTCTGTTTGTGTGCTTCTCTCTCTCTCTCTCTCTCTCTCTCTCTCTCTCTCTCTCTCTCTCTCTCTCTTTGCTTTTCTCTCTCGCTCTCTCTCTCTGCCTATTTCTCTCTGTGCTGCTCTCTCGCTCTCTCTCTGTGCTTCTCTCTCTATCTCTCTGTTTGTGTGCTCCTCTCTCTCTCTCTCTCTCTCTCTCTCTCTCGCTCTCTCTGCCCCTCTCTCTCTCTCTCTCTCTCTCTCTCCATCTCTCTTTCTCTCTCTCTATCTCTCTCTCTCTCTCTCTCTCTCTCTCTCTCTCTCTCTCTCTCTCTCTCTCTCTCTCTCTGCTGCAGCTGTAACTGCAACGCCCAGATGCCGCCCACCATCAAGGTGGCGGTGGCGGGTGACCAGTGCTACCTGAGCACCGTGCTGCGCTTCTTCGTGGAGCAGCTGGCCAACAAGACGCCCGATTGGCTGAGCTACATCCGCTTCCTGGTCATCCCCATAGGTGAGGTTGCCGTGGCGACGGCGGAGATTCAAATGACAGTCGCGATAACCACGGCAACAAAACAAAAAACGGCAAATCGTGTCCCCAGCGTTGTTATCCCAGTCGTAGTCATGAGGGCTCATATCAATATTGTGATATGAGATATTATCTTAGATTTAGCATATCTTAATATCTTAATCAAAGTGGTTTTAAAGGCTGCATTACAGAAACAGGTTGTAGCAGGTTGTGGTTGAAGTTAAAACATGAGAGCTTCCCCGACTCTCTCTGTTGCGTAGAACAGCTTTTGGGTGATTGTTCTTCTATTTGAGTCGGGTCGGATTTCGCAGAAAAAATAGAACGAAGTGAGATGTAAGCGTGGATAATTAAAAAATATATATATTTCATCGCTTTTTTAAATGTGTACAATGTTTAATTATGATTAGAACTAATATTAGTTTCTGATTGTTATTGTCTCAACCCACGGAGCTCAGAATGCACTTCTGATTCCTACATATAGTACCTTTAAATGACCTATAATGGAATACAAGATTTATCAACCCTGCCTAGTAGTCATGCTCCATGTCTGTCCCCCCGCCAGGCTCCCATCCGCTGGCTAAGTACGTGGCGTCATTCGACAGCCGCTTCAACAGCACCTTCATGGACACAGCATGGCGGGATCTGTTCTGCAGGACGGAGCGGCCTACCTCAGGTCAGAGGTCACGCGCCTGCATGCCATACACACACACACACACACACACACACACTGCTCCCTGCTAACATTAGCATTCATAGCACCGACTGCATGCTAAACCACAGAACATATCGTCATCGGAGCCGCCTTGTATGAGAAGCTATCGGAACGACCTCGTAGCTAAAGAAAATCCCTTTTAATTTATTTTATTTAATTTCAATCGCAGCTCTCATGATCCCCGTCGGTCTCTCTCTCACACACACACACACACACACACACACACACACACACACACACACACACACACACTCACACACTCAAATACCCACTCATGTGCACAGTTGAGACTTTGATCCGAGCTAACTCCTCTCTCTTCTCTTGTCTGTTCCCATCCCTGAAACCAAACCGAACAGGGTAAACCCCGCCCCCCCCCCCCCCGCCTAGACGCCCTCCTCTGATTGGAGGAGGAGGAGGTTGCGTTTTATTTATTTTTTATTCTTTGTTCGCTCAATTATTTGAAACACAATGGCGAGCGGGTTCACGAGAAACGACGATTCTCCCAGCGGGGGGTTGCCAGGGGAGGAAGTGAACTATGGCGACAAGAAAAGCAGTTCTTGTTCTTCAATAGCTCCTGGTCGCCTTTTTACTTTTTTCCTGTGTGTGTGTTTGTGTACTGTGTGTGTGCGTGCGTGTGTGTGTGTTTTTGTGTACTGTGTTCGCCACACAATGTGAGTGGTGGGAAACGCTCCGGGGTCTGTGGGGGGTGGCGAGGCGAGGCGGGGGGGGGGGGGGGGGGGGGTGGTTCTGCTGGACCGCAGAACGCTGTTCAAATCCTTCAGCCTGCTGCCAGTCCAACAGCGACCAGCCAATTTGGATCCCCGACTTACCCAACACACACACACACACGCGCGCGCACACACACGTACACACAAACAACAATCGGTCTGTTTCCACTCAGTCCGATGTTTCCCACAAACTGACATCAGGCTGGCTCCGCATGCTGGACGTAACTTACCGCGTGTTTATGATATTCTACACGGAACATAACGCAACGCAACGCACGCCCGCCCACGCCGTTCAACCGCTCTCGGCCCCCAGATTCCACCAAACGGGAATTATTTATATGCACACACAATTCTCCAGCAACCTATATTGCGACTATGGCATTTACACACACACACACACGCGCTCTTTCTCTGTCTCTCTCTCTCTCTCTCTCTGTCTCTCTCGCTCTCGCTTCTACTCAGTCTCTACGTTTGCGTACGGAGTGCGTTCATACATGAACAATGCATACTCAAAGCCTTGTTCCTCTTCTCTCCGTGTGTACAGATAACCTGGACGTAGCGGGCCGCGTGGTTCAGTATCTGGCCGGCGCCAACGTCTCTCACCAGTTCCCCATCTCGGAGGCCATGCTCACCTACAAGCAGAAGAGGTAAATGCCCTCCGTGGGGGGCGTGGCCACTGTGGCTAGACTGTGTACAGGTGTAATCTGTACACCGCGTGGGGGGCGTGTCCACCACTACGGCCAGACTGTGTACAGGTGTAATCTGTACACCGTGTGGGGGCGTGTCCACCACTACGGCCAGACTGTGTACAGGTGTAATCTGTACACCGCGTGTGGGGGCGTGTCCACCACTACGGCCAGACTGTGTACAGGTGTAATCTGTACACCACGTGGGGGGCGTGGCCACCACGACTAGACTGTGTACAGGTGTAATCCATGGTTGCACGTTTTCTGTTCTTTCTTTGACATTTTTTTCCGTGCTTGATGTGTTCAATGTGAGCGGTGTGCCCGTGGCTCTGTGAGAAGCGTCCTTGTGAACAGTGTGCGTCATCTTGTTGTGAGTTTATTTATTTTATTTGGTTTGCGTTTTCCTTTCTTTTCCGTTCTTTTGTGAGATGAAAGCATACGGCCCGGCGAGAGGACGTCTCCGCCACATAACGAACCCACTTGATTAATGGGTCCGACCGCATGCTTGTAGCAAAACGCATGGGTGCCCAGCATCTATAGGCACAGTCGCATGCAGAGTGTGTCTTAACGCACACGTGTGCACACACACATGCGCACACACACACACACACACACACAGAGACACACACACACTGATTGCACCAAGAGAGGCTCATGCAGGCAGACAGAAAATGATGAATACAACACAGTTTTGAATATCCAAGGCTCCAGCCTGAGGCGACTGAATACAGACGACGAGGGCTAACTAATTAATTTTAACGCTGTTGCATTCCTTCTTCTGCCCCCCCCCCTCCTTCTCCTCCCCCCTCCCTCTTTGGTTTGCATTCAAGGAAGAGAAGTTTGTATTTTGATTTTTACATCAGGTATCTGAATCTCGGCTCTTGTTTTTGTTTTTCCCTCACTCTTTTGAGTTCTTCTTCTTCTTCTGCTCACACCACCACCACCACCACCACCACCACCACCCTCCTGGTGTCTGGCTTGTTCTCCATGTCTGCCTTCTCCACCTCCTCTTCGTCATCACCACGCCCCCCCCCCCCTCCCCACCCTGCTACTCACCGTCCTAATAGTGTACCCTAACTTTTGGTTTGCTGTGACTTGCAGTGTCTGACCGTGTGTCCGTCCTGCGTGTTGTTGTTGTTGTTGTTGTTGTTGATGATGATGTTGTTGTTGTTGCCGTGACAATATGATGCCTAACAACCTAACTGAAAATACCAGCGTGCAGGAATATAAAGTGTGTGTGTGTGTGTTTTTGAGTGGTTTAAAAACGTCTCTAAAATCATCTTCTTTTTAGCTAATTCCTGAGAACGATAACACAATAACAGCCCGAGGAGCCACGCGGAAAGTTCTAGGCTAAATTAACTTTCAAATTAAATGATGCATGTTAATTTCTCTTCCAGCATGGTGCAGAATTAATTAGCGCTGCAATATTTCTCTGTTGCTCAGATTGACTGTGGTGTAAACAAACATAAAAAAAAAACACGTTCTTGCTCTAAATTTGATTCTGTATTCTGTATAATAACGAACCCTCCTAATCATCTTCTAGTGTTGTTTATTCTTAGCGTTTTTCCCACAGAAAGTCGTTTATCATTTTTAACATCGAAACGGAAATCTGTAATGCATAATCTGTCTTTTTGAAGTGGCCGGGCGTCCTCTGAAACCACCTAGACGCTAGGATGAGCACAGCGATGCAGGAATGCTTCAGAGAGGCGAGGAGAAGCAACGTTGCCTTTCCCCGAACCCTTCAAACAAAACATAATCCAATAGGATGAGAGCCATCTAATGGTCTCAAGCACCACCAAGGGCCCGACCTGAGTCACCACGGGAATTCGGCGAAAGTCCCTAACATTCCGAAACCGCAATTCTCTGACCCACCTTTTTAAAGACGGCCCCTCTATGCCTATACTACTACTAGAACTAGAACTAGAATATAAAAGTGGTTGTAAGGAGCTCCGCCCCCTTTCTTCCATCCATCTCATCGTAGCGTGACACCCTCTCCCTAACCCCACAACCCCCACCGGAGCCATTCCACTCCGCCAGCCCACCCATGTCCCATCCCCGCCGCGATGGGACATGGGCCCCCGACCCCTCCCTCCTGGGTCAGCCCCCACCCCCCCACCCCCACCGGGACCATGACTGACCATGAGTGTTCTTGTGTGCGTGTCCCTGGGCTGTGGGGAGGTGTCTCCATGTGCTGCTCCTCCGAGTCGTAGTACAGCTGCTGTACTCACACACTTGTTGTTGTTCTTCTGCTCTCTCTCTCTCTGTCTGTCTGTCTGTCTCTCTCTGTCTCTCTGTCTGTCTGTCTCTCTCTCTCAGCCCCGATGAGGACTCCTGTCAGAAATTTGTGCCATTCATTGGGGTATGATATGCTTTGTTTCTTTTGTTTAATCTAAACTAATACACAAATACACAAAATAGTATTTTATATTTGTGTCCAGAATGTTTGTATGTAGAATTGATAAGCCGATCACGATTGCGTGTGATGGATGTGGATGGATTTATGAGGTCCACACACCAGATAAGATAAGATGTGTTCTTTACCCCCCCCGGGAGGAAATCCTATACAACAAGGTGTAACATTTCCAACGCTACCGCTGCCATGAGCGGTCTGTAAGCCGATAGCTTTCCCCGTGTCGCTTGGCGGAAATGCACCAACAACAAGGGAGTTTTGTTGGGTTATGAAATAAAACAATGAGTGGCGAGTTGCACAGCAGGGGGCTTTCCTCTTGTCTGTTTGCTTCCTGTTGTCTTGATATCTTGGCTGATCTTGCTTTTGGTTTCCCCCGTGCAGGTGGTGAAGGTGGGGATTGTGGAGCACAGTCTCTCCACCTCAGGTGAGCGGGACCAGGCGGTCGGGGGTGTGTGGGGGGGGGGGGGGGTCGGGTTACCTCAGGTGTCGGCGGCGGAGGCGTCACAAGTGTCACGCGCAAAGTGATTGTTGTCCCGTCTGCCTCGAGTTTCCATGTCATCGTGGGGTGTGTGGTGGGGGGGGGGGGGGGGTCGTGCTAGGGCCAGGCAATCGACCGAAAGCTTGTTAAGAATGTCTCACCGAATTAATCTTAATCTCATGTAGGTTCATTCTGTTAATTCCAATAACTGTTCAAAAGATTCAATAAATAGTCATAAATACGTCTTGGCATTAATAATAGTACTTAGCATTGTTTCGCATATTGTATGTTCTTAGATATTATTAATGCACTCAGAATGGCACGTCTGCTATTAGCCCAGCTATTATGCAGGCAACCTAGCAATTATGAAACTCGTTCTATTAGCCTTGCAACTATGAATGCTTGAAACCTGCTCTATTCTTATCTTTATGTACCACAGTGATATATTGCTGTCTCCTTCAATAAATGTACTCTTTGTGAGTCGCTTTGGATAAAAGCGTCCGGCAAATGCCCTGAATGTAAATGTAAATGTAAATGTCAACAAATAGGCCTTGAAGAATGTTCAAATCACAAAGATAAGTTATGCACTTTCGTTCTCGCAAGCACATTTACAGCACAGACCTCGTCAGAGAACTATGGAAAAAAAAAAAGCGTCGAGAATAAATGAACGTTCACTAATCGTAATGTAGGCGGAAAAAAGTTGGAATAATCGTGATATTGATTTGAAGTCATGTCGCCGAGTCACATGACCTCGTTCCACGCATGACACACGCGTGACGTATGACCGCAATGTTTGTGTCACCATTGCCCACACAGCAGGAAATCAATCCTGTCAATCAGCATCCTGGGGGAGCGGGGGAGGAGGGGGGAGGAGGAGGGAGGCCATTCATTATGTTGTATTATTATGACATTTCATTTTATTGCCTCTGGTGACGGTGATTTATGACCGAGCCTTAATTCTGACATCTCTCTCCAAGAAATGGTGAAACGGCAACGTGTAGTTAACAGTTCGGTTAAACTGAAACTGAAACTGAACCTTTAAAAAAACAAAACAAGGGAATAGTTAATAGTAGGCTAGATGATGGTCGTTCAAATGAACCTTGCAGGGGAAGAAACGCAAAACGTTTTTCATATAAATGTCGTTTTTCAAATGTATTTTTGCATGGTCTGGTCTGCAGTGGACTCTGACGACGCCATGGTGGTGAACCCGGGCGTGCTGTCGTCGCCCACCCCGCCCGTGCCGGGCTCCTACGGAAAGGAGATCGGCAGCACCCCGCCGCAGTCGCCCTCCGTCTCCACCGCCCTCTCCGGAGCTGGGTGCGTACCGTGGTCACCGGTTTAGTGTCCATAGGGGGCGGGAATCGGTGGGGATCACTGGGGGTCCCGGGTCTTGTTAATGAGGCCAGTTGCTGTGGGGAAGAAGCTGTTCTTGTGGCGTGAGTGGCGTGAGGTTTTGTTTCCTGATGGACAGGTGGCGTGAGATTTTATTTAACTATGGAGCAGCAACCGGCTGCCAGGGGGGAGAGTATAAGGCAGGGGTATTATATACTTATTCGCTATTCATCTTAATTCAGTTTTTGCTCCAGTGTCGGTGGGGTGGGGTTTTAGGTGGTGTTGTGTGTCGTGTGTGTGTGTGTGTGTTGCTCAAGAGTTCTACCTACTGGCAGACTGTGGACGTTGGGGTTTCGAACCGGCGACCCCGCTGGCTAACTCGCGAGCTAGCTCGCTGCTAGCTAGACTGTACTGCCCTTTCCAAATGTGACATTTAAATCCAATTCAGCGGCGGTGTTAACATTCACTTGGCAGCGGCTTGTTTTGTGTGCCTGGTCTTTAGAAGTGACCCATCTCCTGAATGCCATCGTGGACACCCTGTGATATTTTCATATTTGCCGTGTGGACGTTTATACCTAAACACCCACGGCTCTGTCTCTGGCTTTCTGTCCGCTCTCTCTCTCTCTCTCTCTCTCTCTCTCTCTCTCTCTGTCGATCTCTTGCTCTCACAATCTCTCTTGCGCTCTCTCTCTATCTGTCTGTCTCTCTTGCTCTCATGCTATCTGTCTCTCTGTCTGTCTGTCTGTGTCTCTCTCCTAAATGCCATCGTAAACAAACGTCCGTCCCTGTGTGTGTCTGTCTCTGTCTCTCGCTCTCTCTCTCTCTTTCTCTCTTGTTCACACACTCTTTTGCTCTCTGTCTATCTGTCTCTTTCCTAAATGCCATCATGTCTGTCTCTCGCTCTCTGTCGCTCTGTCTCTCTCACGCTCTCTCTCTATCTGTCTGTCTGTCTGTCTCGCTCACTCGCTCTCTCTTGCTCTCTGTGTCTCTCTCTCTCTCTCTCTCGCACTCTCTCTCGGTCTGTCTGTCTGTCTGCCTGTCTCTCTCTCTCTCTCTCTCTCTCTGACTCTCCATATATGCACCCCCCTCCCCCCCACGTGAAACCCCTCCTCTTAAACAAACCTCTCGCCCCCCCCCCCCCCCCCTCTCCCAGTTCTCCGTGTGCGGGCGGCGAGGTGATGGGCCTGCAGGTGGACTACTGGACGTGGCAGGGCCCCGAGAAGAAACGGGAGGGCGAGCGGCGCGACGTGGGCCTCAAGAACACGCTGAAGAGCAACTTCCGCTCGCTGCAGGTCAGCCGGCTGCCCAGCGGGGGGGAGCTCATGCCCCCGCCCAGCATGGCCATGACCGTGGTCACCAAGGAGAAGAACAAGAAAGGTGGGTGTCTGGTGTGTGTGTGTGTGTGTGTGTGTTGTGTGTTGTGTGTTGTGTGTACAGTTGTGGTCGAACATGTAAGTCATGTCAGTCCAGAGTTTCCAATCATTTCTACAACTCTTATTTTTCTGTGATTGAGTGATTGGAGCACATACTTCTTTGTCACAAAAAACATTCATGAAGTTTGGTTCTTTTATGAATTTATTATGGGTCTACTGAAAATGTGACCAAAAATATGCATACAGCAATGCTAATATTTGGTTACATGTCCCTTGGCCATTTTCACCTCAATTAGGCGCTTTTGGTCGCCATCCACAAGCTTCTGGTTTGAGTGCTTTGACCACTCCTCTTGACAGAATTGGTGCAGTTCAGCTAGATTTGTTGGCTTTCTGACATGGACTTGTTTCTTCAGCAGTGTCCATATGTTCTCGGTGGGGTTTAAGTGAGGACTTTGGGAAGGCCATTCTAAAACCTTAATTCTAGCCTGATTTAGCCATTCCTTTACCACTTTTGATGTGTGTTTGGGGTCATTGTCCTGTTGGAACACCCAACTGCGCCCAAGACCCAACCTTCAGGCTGATGATTTTAAGTTCTCCTGAATAATTTATTCCATTTACTTTCTGTAAAGCATCAGTTCCATTGGCAGCAAAACAGACCTAGAGCATAATACTACCACCACCATGCTTGACGGTAGGCATGGTGTTCTTGGGGTTAAAGGCCTCACCGTCTCTCCTCCAAACATATTTCTGGTCATTGTGGCCAAAGAGCAGACTTTCCTCCAGAAGGCCTTTTCTTTGTCCATGTGATCAGCAGCAAACTTCAGTCGAGCCTTAAGGTGCCGCTTCTGGAGCAAGGGCTTCCTTCTTGCACAGCAGCCTTTCAGCCCATGGCGATGTAAAACACGCTTGACTGTGGACACTGACACCTGTGTTCCAGCAGCTTCTAATTCATTGCAGACCTGCTTTTTGGTGGTTCTCGGTTGACTCTTGACCATACTGACCCATTTTCTCTCAGCAGCAGGTGATAGCTTGTGTTTTCTTCCTGATCATGACAATTGTTTGCACAGTTGATCTCAGGACCTGTAGCTGCTTTGAAATTGCTCCAAGTGACTTTCCTGACTTGTTCAAGTCAATGATCCACTTTTTCAGATCCGTGCTGAGCTCCTTTGACTTTCCCATTGTAGTGTTTGTGTCTGAGTCTAATGATCGTATCAAATGAGTCATATTTAAATAGCTCAGATAAGTCACCAGCTGTAGTCAATCATAATCACTCACAAGAAGTTAAGAGGCCACAAAGATAATTTAGATTGACACAACTTTCTACATCACCTAAATTGAATCATTCATGTTGCTGTATGTATATTTTTGACCCAGCAGATTTGGTCACATTTTCAGTAGACTCATAATAAATTCTTAAAAGAACCAAACTTCATGAATGTTTTTTGTGACAAAGAAGTATGTGCTCCAATCACTCTATCACAGAATAATAAGAGTTGTAGAAATTATTAGAAACTCTGGACTGCCATGACATACATGTTCTTTACAAGTGTATGTAAACTTTTGACCACAACTGTAGCTGTGTGTAGTATGTGTGGAGTATAGTGTGTGTGTAGGGTGTGTGTGTGTGTGTGTGTGCGTGTGCAACAGAGATAAACATGTAATCCAATGTGTGTGTTCATGATTATGTCAGGCCGGATTTCCACTTAAAAAAATCAAGCAAAAGTTACGAAAATTGTGAATTATGTAAAATGTGGCAAAGAAAGCGTCTAATTATTAGAGCACTATTGATTCACTGGGTCAATGACGCATTCTTCCTCTCGCTATTCAAAAGAGAATAGGTATTGTTACGTGTGTGTGTGTCTGTCTGTCTGTCTGTCTGTCTGTCTGTCTGTCTGTGTGTGTGTGTGTGTGTGTGTGTGTGTGTGTGTGTGTGTGTGTGTGTGTGTGTGTGTGTGTGTGTGTGTGTGTGTGCGTGTGTGTGTGTGTGTGTGTGTGTGTGTGTGTGTGTGTGTAATTTCAGTGATTTTCTGCAGTGTGTTTGAGCTCTGTGTTGTTGTGTAGCTGTGTTGCCACCGGCTAGCCACGACACGGCCCCACTGCATGTCAGCTGACATAGTGCCGGTCCCAGAGCACCATGGGTCCCTGCTTGCTTGCTTGCTTGTTTGTCGTTGGCTGTGGTCGGCTGGTCTGCTGGTCTGCTGGTACTTCATGGTGACCTTTCATTCCTCCACAGTGATCTTCCTCAGCAAGAAGCCCAAGGAGAAGGAGCTGGACTCTAAGAGCCAAGTGATCGATGGCATCAGCAGGCTGATCTGCACCGCCAAGCACCAGCACACCATGCTGAGAGGTGACATACACAAACAGACGCACGCACACACACACACGGACACAGACCACACGGACACACACACGGACACACACATTCTCATATGAGGACATGTGACGCAAATGTTGAAATGTTTCGCTGCCATCTAGTGGTCGAGAAAGGTACTATTATGCAAGAGATGAATTCGTTCTCATTACTGACCCCTTTGGCCAGTAAATGAACTGCAGCCTGGAGTTCATCATTGGAGCATTATACTGGCATGTACATTGATTCATGCATGTACAAATCCGACGCATAGTCCCTTCAATTGCATAATCTCAGCAGAGTGTATGCATACACACATACGTTTGTTTGGACTTCAACTCCCCACGCTTTAAATCTTAATTCTTCAATCATTAAATACATTTTCTCCTTCTTTAGTTTCTATCGACGGAGTGGAGTGGAACGACGTCAAGTTTTTCCAGCTGGCCGCCCAGTGGCCGACCCACGTCAAGCACTTCCCGGTGGGCATCTTCGGCTACACCAAGCCCATGTGACTCCGGGGGCCCGGCAGACAACCACCCGGCCACGCCCCGCCTCCCCTCCACCGCTCCATCCCCTACCAACCCCACACCCACCCACCCATCCACTCCCTACCACCACCTCGTCCACCACCCAACCCCACCGGATTCTCTCCTCTGCACTTGTGTCTCCCCACCCCCACCCACCACCCAAGAGAGAGGTCCGGGTGGGGGGGGGGGCTAGGGGGAGGCGGCTAGGGGTGGGGGGGGGGTGAGGTGGTCTGGACAGTTCTAGTTTTCCTGTGGAAACCCCGCTGGCTCGCGCTCCGCCCGCACGCCAGTTTCTTCATGTCGTCAAGTTGCTGCGTTTAAAAGTTTCAATGTCGATGTCGTTAAAGGTTGTCGCTGGCTGTTTTTTTTTTGTTTTGTGTTTTGTTTTTGTTTTATTTACACACTACAAAAAAATGAGAGAGAGAGAGAGAGCGAGAGAGAGAGAGAGAAAAAGAACAAGTATCTATTTTGTGAGATTTGTGCTGCCGCCTCGGAAAAACCTGATTTTTGAGGTGCGAATGAATTACCACATTTCGATTTAAACGGCAGCTGTGTTTGCACTTTGGTTTTTGTTTTTGTGTCCACATTTTATTATTTCTGTGAAATCCTGGGTCTGTTGTTACTCTACCGTATGGAGGCGTGTGACAGTGACAGTGCCGTGGTGCATATGAGATTGCGCGAGACCGTGTTTGCGTGTTTGTTTTATCGACGGTTGGAATATTGCTGTGAATCTAGATGGAGTCCTTCCCTTCTAATTAACTCAGTGTTCTGGTTTTTAATATTATTTTTCACAGTAAAGTAAAACAAAAAACAAAAAAAGAAGCAAAAAAAAAATATTTTATAGCGACAATACATACTACACTGTTTTGTTTTTTTTTCTGCCTTGTTGCTTCGAAGCACCCCGTTTACCTAACAAGCAAAACGATAAAAATTGAAGTATTTTTATTCTAGATGGTAGCTATTATGAATGTAGCTATAACGCATATGTAACACATATATACAGTGCATTAGCTCAGTGCTTTGTTACATCGATGTAAGCAACGCGGTTCTTGTGTGGGGTCGTTTATTTGGATGAAAACTGCGTCGTCGAACTCTTACAGCTGAACGCCAAATGTAAGAATCCCTTTAGTTCCGACATGTCCTGTTCGGTTTGAAGGTTGTTGCTTTGTTTTGTTCTGTTTTCTTGGTTAGAATTCGCAAAATTCCCGTGTGTTGAAATCCAGGCCTCCCGTTTCACAACAACTGGGGCAACTCCGGGGGGGGGGGGGGGGGTTCTAACCATACATCAGTCTCTCCAGTTTGTGTTTCTGAGATATATCGACTCCCATCGCAGATTTGTCACGTTTCGCAAACCCCCCTCTTTGTGGATGTTATGGTTGGACAACATGAGTGGATGTGTGGTGATGTGCCAAAAATCCAGTTGGTCTTCTAGAGGTTTCCACGATACATCACACAGCTTGGGTTAGCTTGGATGTTGGTATCCCCCCCCCCCCCCCCCCCCTGCAGAAATCAGTTTTAGAGTTCACCGTTTCCAGAAATATAATTTTTCTCCTTTTAGCTGAGTGGCTCATATTGGTCCAAACATGTTTAAAACGAGAACATCTCAAATATAATAATCCCTACGTGGCTTGATTATGGATTATAGTGCAAAGAAAATGTTAAATGTTATGTCGTTCAGACAAGTTACCCACTCAGTGTTGAATATGCCTATATTAAGAGATGTCTTGTTTTTTGACTTTTTGAAAGTCTGACTTTAAAGGTGGTTGCGAGGAACGCGATACGACGGGACGCAGAGAGGGTTCAAGTCACTGCCTATGTATGTCTGTGTCGGTGTGGTCAATATTTTATGGTACGCCCTGAAGTGTGTTACTCATGTGAACTTTTTGCAATAGGAAACCTTTGAGAGATAGCAAAAAAAAAAAGGGCCTTCTGGTGATGAATTACCTGTTGTTGCTTTTTATATAAAGTGAAGACTTTCGAGCTTTGATAAGCTGGCTTTTATAGTATTGTATATAAACTATACAAGATGTACTATTGTGAATTGCAAATTCCCCCTCCTACTAAATTTAAAGCACAAATAATTAACCTTTATTTCTAATCTTCTAGATGCCAAATGTATTTCAATAGTCCATGATTATTTTTTTTGTTTGATTTCTAAAATGCGAACACTAATCCAATATTTAAATTTCTTGTACATTTCTCTCCCACTGTGTAAAGCACTTTCTTGTGGTTCAATCCACTGTTCAGCTCGACATTCAGACACACACAGTTTGGCTCGGAGGCATTGGAACCCATGTTTGATTTCTAAACCACTACCTAGTCATCAGGAGGCTTTTCTTCCTGTTATTCAAGTTGAACACGAGCCCTCGAGAACAGGGCTCCAACGTTTCACATGGGATTAAGCGCTCCAAGTCCGACAAGTATTTTTCTTTCCTTCGCGCTTTTATTGTGTCTTTGCTACTTGATGTTAAAAACAAAAAAATCGTACTCAACATCTACCGCCACGTGTCTACCTGTGACTGTACACTCGAGCTGTTCCATTTCGCTCTATTTTAACAAGTATTTGCTCAATTCTCAATTAAGAGATGAACCCTGGCCCTTGTACATTTGTAAGCCCCGTGCCGTGACGTGCTAGCCAGGGCCCGGAGAAGGCTGTACAGAGATAGCCCTTTAAAAACATAGCATAAGAGCATAAAGGTGTATTTCAATGTATTTGACCTCAGTTCTATTTTACCCTAGATTTAAAAAGGTAGCAATGGGGGTGTTTTACAAGAATGGATCAGTGAGCTGGCTTCTGGGCTTTTACAGCAATTCTTTTTCACCAAACTTAAAAGCACTGCAGTGAGCAAACTTTAAACATAACTTAAGCTTCATTTTTTCTTAACTGGTCACACTCCATGGGCTGCCGAGCGCCGCCTCATTGATCCTGTGACTTGAAATACCGCCCAAGTGTCTTTTGCACAAACCCTATTTTAAATGACATGACAGTATTTTTAAATTTACCACTAAGAAAATATGGTTTACTCTTTGCATGTTTTACTATAGTTGTAAATACGTTTTGGATTTTTTTATATGGTTTTGTTTCTTTCCATGCTGTCACAGGCATTTGTGTTAAAATAAAATTTGTAATCTTCTGTACAACGAGCATTTGTCGTTTGGTCGATTTGCCTGGGAACCAGTTTCCATTATGAGTCTGATGCATGAGTCAAAACAGCCCAAAAACTTGACAAGTTCCATTTTTAATGTGGCGCACGCGCTAAACAGATACAAAAGCAAAACACAATTCAGTCACAGACAAGACAAGAGCAACGTTATGTTATCAATTGGCTGAGATGGAGGGGAGGTTGATGTAACTCTTCATGGGGGGCAGTGGTTTGATCTTCCGCCCGGCCCAGCCTCCCTTCCTCTTCCACAGGCCGCTGGAAGGCCGGATGCCCAGCCAGCGGTTGCGGCCGGCCTTGCCGATGATGCGCTTGTTGTGGTTCACGTTGGAGACGCGTCCCACCGTCACCATGCAGGTCTCTGCCACCTGGGCATCAGAGCGGTGGGCGGGTTAATGAAAAGGGAAAAGATCGTTGTTGTGCGACGACGGCGGTTTGACAACGCTCACCTGAACCTGGTGTTTGGAGGGCAGCTGAATGATCGCGGTGCCGTTCACTTTGCGGACCAACTGTCCGCTCGTGCCTGAATAAACAAAAACCACAACACAAGTGTTGGCTTTGGTTGCGGCAAAACCAGAAGTATCTCATTGGCGTGATGACTGTTAACATTTCCTAGGGAACACGGTCATGAACATCATGACATTTACCTGCAGCGCGGATGAAAAACCGATCCGGACCCTGGTTGTAACTCCAGGTTGTTCACCAGAGTGCCCACGGGAAGAGCTCCTAGCGGGTATGCGTCGCCCTCATTGGCTGCAACTATGGCGGTGGTGACATAGAATTGCAAATCAGGTCAATAACCAAAAGACCTTCTGGCCACACAACCTTAGAAGAACAATCCAAATCCTACACATTGCATCTTTGACTGAGCCTCGTGAGACCATTCCAATCTCGCGAGTTCACATTCTGTTTCTTTCTTAAGATCGGTCGGGCCGGGCTTCAAGCCATCCGTTTGCCTCCAAATCACTTGTGGTTTGGACCAATCAGCTTCCTACTGGCAGCTACGGGGGCGTGGTTTAGGTGTGATGACAGAAAAAAACGACGGAAACAATGATGTCGATGGAAAGATGGTTGCCAAGTAATTTTTTGAAAGCCCAGCCCTTTTCCAAACAGTTTTCAATGACGACTTCCCAGATGGGTCTGTGAAAGAAACCCTCTGGCGTGTAAGGTTATCTTTTGACCCAACATGCAGGCCAACTAGAGAAGAAGGGTGAGCACAGACCTGCCATTCGCCCGATCACTCCCGAGGTTTTGATGATGTCCCCAACCTCCATGTTCTCTGTAGCAATGATCCACCTCTTCCGGCTTCCTCCGGCCAGGAGAGCGATATCTGCAGACCTGTCCGAAAGAATAAACAAAGACCAGGTATGACGTGTTGATCCATACAAAAAGGGAGCTTAATATAGCTAAGAAGTACAATGGAATGCTTACTCCCCATTCATTCCTGCAGTATTCAACATAAATTCTAAAAAACAGCTCTAAACAGTATTATTAAACATACATTTTAAAATAACTTAACAATTAGAAGACAGTACTTACAGTAAAAAGTAAAAAATTACAAGAGTAGCAATACTCTGGCTGGTGGTGCAAAATGTAGTAAAAGTGTCTGCATGCAGTACAGTAATATTCTTAAAGGAGCATTAAAGATAGTAAGGGATGTTTTTAAATGAAATAGGTCTATGACAACAGCATCATGCAAATAAGAAAGTATACTTCCAATGACTGAAAAACACACAGCTTCAGTGAAGGAAGTCCTTACCTGCACGGATCATACCGCACCTCGATCACCTTCTCCTCGAAGGGCTGGTTCTCCTTTCCCGCCTCGAAACGCAGTCGCTGGAAGTCGATCCAGCGGTACCTCTGTTTGTGGCCCCCGCCGATGCCATGTGTCCGCACCTTGCCTGTGTGTGTGTGTGAGACAGGGGAAGGAACATGACCCAATGGCGAAAACAAACATCACACCACAGATACATGCAAATAACATGCACATCCTACATGTTGTGTTTACATGCCTATGCCTTGCTGTTTATATGTTTATTCGGTTACATTTCTCATTCCTAAAAAATAAGGACTTTAAAAAGCTGCTCTTTTTTTTTGCTGCAAAGACAAAATAGTGTGGCGATTCTGATCACCCCCAATTTGTGATATTTGTATTGTTCTGTTCTGTTGCACATTCCACCATGGCATCACCACGTTTCATTTCACTGCATGTCCTGTATGTGTACGTGACAAAATAAAGTTATTCTTGATCTTGAGTAACACATGCACATTCCTTCACCGTAAACATCCCACCCATAAAACTAAACACATTTGTGGGATGGTTGCTGCTATGTGTGTGTGTGTGTGTGTGTGTGTGTGTTATGCTCTTGGACCTGTGTGGTCTCTGCCACCGGTCTTCTTCATGCCAATGGGCTTGATGGTGTACTTGTCCCGCTGCTTCCAGAACGTCCTGTTCTGCTCCAAGGAGGCTGTGGTTATGAATCCTCTGCAGAGCTGGATGTTGATCCCTGGTCTCAACTGAGCCAGGGTCTGTGGGGGGAAAGGTAGGGGGGGCATTGACATGTACAGTAGATGCCTGGTTGCATGTATTCTGCCATATATGACAACACATGAGTTGACTAACAGGTGAGGAGCTGTAGTGTGTCTCTGTCTGGTGTACCTGTGAGGACAGCAGGGGGGTCTGGGACAGAAGAGACAGGCTGCTCAGAGCCCGACTCAAACACGCCAGCGCCATGGATGTTTATTTCTTGTGCACCAACCAGACTGTGGGACGGAAAAGGTTCAAAAAAAGAGCTGAAGTATACACACTGTGTGGGTACAGTTCCATGTGTACAGAGAGCGCGTACTGGACTCACCTGAAGGTCTCATCGCCGGCTGCTCGTCCTTCAGTCGCTCACATGCCGTCGCACAGTGATGACGTCATGAGTCTGGCAGGCTTCTCCCATGACGACAAAACGTAGATATTATTCATACTGTTTTTACTATTATTATTATTATTATTACAAAACGACAAAACGTAGATATTATTCATACAGTTTTTATTATTATTATTATTATTATTACAAAACGACAAAACGTATACATTATTCATAGACTGTAAAATATATATGTTATTACGTTTTTGTTTTTTATTATTATTATTATTATTACAAAACGTAGATATTATTCATACTGTTTTTATATTATAATTATAATAATAATAATTATTATTATTATTACAAAACGACAAAACGTAGATATTATTCATAGACTGTAAAATATTGATGTTATTACGTTTTTATTATTATTATTATTATTATTATTACAAAACGACAAAACGTAGATATTGTAACGATCCCCGGGGTGAGAGAATCAATGTCCAGCCAGGAGAGTTGAACAACTTGTTTATTAGTAACGTTGGTTTCCCAGGTTACTGTCTGGCCGTAACCACGACAACCAAACCCAGACGCAACTAAACTCCCCCTTTATTACGAGCCCCGCCCACTTCATTATGATTGGCCACACACCCAGATTGACAGGTAACACCTTCCAAACAACACAGAATACACATAACAAATGTCATTAACGTCCAGGGTCGCTACATTATTATTATTATGATTATTATGATTATTATTATTATTATTATTATTACAAAACGACAAAACGTAGATATTATTAAGGTGTTTTTTTTGTCATCAAGACACATTATTTCCAGTGCCCAGTTGTATTTATAACTGTTAAATTCACTCTTGCCTCTAGGGGGCGCCGACACCTCTTCTATACCAGAACAAAGTACTCATTCATGTCATAAAGAAAAGTACAACAATTGACAGCAAAATATATATTAAATGAAAGAAAGGATAATGTTAGAAAGTAAAAGGCAGAAGTTGAATATATGATACACTTGTCTGTACACTTTTACATTGCCGTGTGTATCTGATAGAATAATTCAAATACAATTATGTAAATAAATATTTAATATTTCATCATATACGCACACTGTGTATGTCTCAACTGGCAAGTTATCACCAATGAAAGGATATGTAACTTTTTAAAGACTTTTTTATTGTTTTATTAGATTTTTTTAAATGTAATTATTATAAAAAGTAAACAACATCTTATGAATACGATTTATGATAACTACGCCAGGGAACAAACACAATAAAAACAATTACAAAAATAAACAATAATTAAAAGAATAATAATAATACATAAAAAGCAATAAAAAGCTATAAAATAAAAAGCAATCATACCCCTTTTTGTTAGTATGACACATTGTAGAAATGTCAAGTTTCAGGCTTCCAGTCAGCAAAAAAATGTATCACATATAAGTAAGAGCTGCTGAGAAAAAAACACAAAATATTTTCCCAAAGCAAGAAAGGTCAGGGTGGAGAACAGATACGATCAGCAATAAAAGGTTAATGTGTTTATAACGTTCATAACTCTTCATAAATTACGTCATACTGTACTATTTGACTCCGGTGCCGCAAAGGCTGCCGGGAGATCCTCGGCGGTTCAAGGAGACATTTTGGATTTAAAGGGGCTGAGGAGCTAGCTGTCAGTCTGCCTAGCTCTCGGTAAGTAGTACGCGTCCTCACATAATAATAATACAAATAATAATAATAATAATAATAATATTCCTCAATAATAATAATAATAATAACAACAGCGACACTTTTTATGGCAAATACGCTAGTGCTAAAATAGCTCGAGCTAACCCGATTAGAGCGCTATTGCTAAGCTAGCTCGAGCTAACCTGGATGAGAGCGCTAGTGCTAAGATAGCTCAAGCTAACCCGATGAGAGCGCTAGTGCTAAGCTAGCCCGAGCTGACCTGGGTGAGAGCGCTAATGCTAAGCTAGCCCGAGCTAACGTGGATGGTGACGAGATCGCGAAACACATCAACAAGCAAAACAAGGCTGCTGCTCGCTCTTCTCCTGCGTGTATCTGAGTCGTTTTGACTTCATGTTACACGTGTTAATACTCTGGATCGACGGATCATGGCCCAGTAGTCTGTCTTAGGCGGATCATTGGGATGGAAATTCAGATATATTGAGACATATTATGCCTTTATAGGGAGCCTAATTGGCAACTGGTTGATTCTCTCTCTCTCTGCTCTGTTGTTGTTCTCTATTCATCATGTATTTGTTGTTGGCGTCCGCACCCAAGCCGATACATAATACAAATAATAATAACAATAATAAATGGTGCCCCCCCCCCCATGTTATATTCTATTACAAAAATATTACAATAATGCACTTGTATACAATGTGTTGCATACGTCATGTACATAGAGAGTAAACAGACATGTCCCAGTTTGCTCATGGTTGTATACAAAGGAAATCGAGGCTGCAAGCAACAAGCAATTCAAGTCACAGCCGGCTTCCTCAGTCCCCCCCCAAGCCATCGCTGCCACACCCTGACAGTTGCCTGGTGCTACTCTTGTTTCTGGTTGGGCCAGTGAACTGAACATGTACAGGAAATGGAAGACAGAACGTGAATTGATTTGATGGGAGTCCAGTTTCATCCAGTGGACAGGAAAGGCCACTCCCTGGGGCAACGCCGCAGAGGTCTATTAATCTGTCTGTTGTGTTAGTCCAAAGGCGACGATGTCAAGCTCTGTGTGGTTACATGAGGAGCACGTTGGGTTTGGGTTTCTTGTCATACGTGTGTGTGAATTCTCCATGGTCATGCGGTGACGTTTACCAACCTGTATTCGTTTTGTGAATATTGGCTTGACGCTTCAGGTTTGTTGTCTTTCTCTTGGTAGGCCTATTTGTTTCTTTCATGGCTGCAGGATCATATTGTAATGAGCTATCGTTTTCTTGACTGACATACAATACATCTCCAGACATTCGCTTACAAAGAACAAAAAGCAAGTGGAGCGAGAGCGCCTGTATTCAACCTGTTTTATTCAGCAGAGTTTGCATGATACCTGCCTATATTCAAACAAATACTCTGCTCTGCCCACATAGAGATGTCGTTTTTTACAATTGTGTTTACCCGCAGCAATTGTTCTAATCCCTTACAGCATGATTCATTTGGGTTCTTCACCCTCCTGATCCAGTCAGTATGTTTACAGCTTTACGGCGCTCTGTGGACACGACGGTAGACTCGGAACAGTTATGAGTCATCTTTAGTGAGGTGGCAGTCAGCTCCCTTTATTTGTTCCCATGACAAAACGTGAGGGCATAAAAAGATTTGAGGTGCCACACTGTACACATACTTCCCACTCACACTGCATTGCTTTCATTTGTATTATGCTAATTTAGTAAATACTTTATCAAAAGCAAAAGCAACGTGCCTGTGAATGCAGATGCGTCAACTGGAGCAGGGAGAGGTGGGGACTCTCTCTCTCTGATGCAGACATGTTGAAGAGACTGAGGATAGAACCCAGGGACATTTGCCAGCGAGTCGACCACCTTGGCCACTAAACTGTCCTCCCCCCATTTGCTATATTTTACAGCATTTGCAATGTTGCAATGTTGCAATGTTTACTGCAATGGTCCTTAAACTTTTAGCATATGCCCCAGTATTTATTTGTTTCTAATTTAACATCAATTAGTTTGAAAGTGAAAATCTAGCCTAATCCAATCTATTCCCACGATTTACCGTAAACTGGGGTGTTTTGGAGGGTGCACGCACTACAGTGAATTGTAGTGAACATCAGCCATTAGTTCTCATAGTGGGCCATTAGTTGAATTACTGCAGATCCAGTAGGTGGTTGCTGATGGTGTTGAATCTCTGTAGTCTTTCGCTGGGACAACAGCTTCAATACAAAAGCCTGACACAACAATATCGAAATAAATCTTATTTATAATGCTTTCAATATAGGCTTGTTGGGTTGAACCGTTCATGTGGCTGGAGCAAGATTTTGCCAACGATTACCATACTTTGTGTTGCAAACCTATGATATGCTTTAGTCAAGTTAAGTAATCATCATCTCATGCATACTGTGGCTGGGTTCAGGTGATTACCCCCACAAAGCAGAGGTCATGTGATGACTGGTGTTCTGTCACCACAATCCAGCCCTGCTGGCTTAAGATTGACTTTTGCTAATGTTTTCATTCCTGCGTTTTCACTCTCACTGGAAAGTCCTTAAGTCACTTAAGTCCTGGCTGAGGGCAAGTCCCGATGAATGAAGTCCTCCGTTGAAGTAAGCGCAATGTTAAATGTCCAGAGATCTGCTGGGAAGAGAAGAATCCTTCTCCATCTAGTGTCTCATGTGAGTCCAATCAGTCAAACCTGGTGACCAAACCTGCCAATGGTCAGGATATAAAACCGGGTTAATGTTCAGTGCTTGGGGTTAAGCTGCAGGCAATGTGTGGGAAGCATTAGAGTAGGCTACTATGTTCACATGTATGGGGTAATGCTGAAACCTTGAGCTTGAACCTTCCGGAATGTCGTGTGTGTGTGTGTGTGTGTGTGTGTGTGTGTGTGTGTGTGTGTGTGTGTGTGTGTGTGTGTGTGTGTGTGTGTGTGTGTGTGTGTGTGTGTGTGTGTGTGTGTGTGTGTGTGTGTGTGTGTGTGTGTGTGTGTGTGTGTGTGTGTGTGTGTGTGTGTGTGTGTGTGTGTGTTTAATGTGAGCACAGTCTAGATGAGGACGGATCCCTCCACCTGACCTATCTTGCTCTCTCTGTCTCTTGCCCTCTCCCTCCCCCCGTCGCTCTCCTGTTTTCTCCCTGTCTCTCTCTCTCCCTCCCTGTATCTCTCTCTCTCCCTCCTCTGTGTGGGTGGGGCTCCCCGTCGCCTCTGAGCTAATGTTGTTCTGACTGAGCAGTGAGGAAGGTCACCATTTCTGCAGGCGGCAGCCTCTGTCCTCCTCCTCCCCCTCTCCTCTCTGCCCAAGCACCGCACTTTCCCTACTGCTGCATCATCGCCATCCTGTCTGGGTTCCATTTATCACCTCCTCCGCCTCCGAAGGAGAGTCACGCACGCTCACAAACACTCCTGTTCGGCAGAATAGCCGCTAGATAATGCCGTGTGCCAGGGTGTGAGCCTATTGTCGCCGGAGGACTCCATATTTCATCAGCCTCTTCTCCGGGGCCAAGCGACCGACGATCTGATGTGCTGCTGGAACTGAGGTTAGGGTTGCTGTAGTCTGTGTGTGTGTGTGTGTGTCTGTGTGTGTGTCTGTCTCTGTGTGTGTATTCTTCAATTCAAGTTTTGATGTAGTACTGCGGTACCACTTGGAAGCAATGCTGCTGGCGTAGGGGATGGAAAAATGCTTGCATGCTGCATCATTCGGTACGCATCATGCCAGCTCTCTTTTAAATTGCAGGCATTATCAATAATTAATTTAATTGCGGTTGACGTGGACATTTTGTTTTGACAGACGCGAGCATATAGTGTATTTATTAATTTATCCGAATTTGAGATTGTAGGCCTAAATGGACACAATGAGATGAGACCCCCATCTTAAAGAACCGTTAGAGGCATGTTACTTGTCTTAATAGCCTATATTGCCATTTGTTTCTGCTTGCCAGCTCATGAACAACACCTGTGTGTTAGCTGGCTGCTGACTTGCTGTTGCTGCTGTTAACCATACACCGGGATCACCATTGTTATTGTTATGATGACATGTCACACGTTGGTCGTTCATAAACCAACACACCGCATTGTAGCCTAATATGGCATATTAGTATTTAGCCTATTATAGCCTAATATTAGCTGGAAGATGGGTTATTTGAATGTACTACTGTTATAACTATATTCATTATAACTTGTATTATAGGTATTTGAAGTTTTCCTGTTTTACACAGTGCCTCTATGTTATTCATTTACACACATAGAATCCAGAGTACAGAAACAACAGCTCCAGTCAGGAAAGGGCTTTGTTGTGGTGGACTTTAATCTTGTTAAAGTAAAGAAAATATTAACCCTTTCAAGAAGACGACAATCCTGTTCGTATTGCTCCTGAGGCGTCCTCTTTCATATCCGCACTCCTTGTCTCACCGCTGAAACACCGGCGAGGAAGTCGGTGACGATCATCTTTTCAAAGAGTGTGTATAAATATTGGATGCATGAAAGGACTATGCCCACAGGAAGGGAACCATGGCAACATCTGGCCTAAAATCTACCACACACACACACACGCGCACACCACACACCAACCACCAGGCCTCAGTCGCTTTGGTGTTCTTCCAAAAATATTAGCTTTAGCTTTGGTTCATGGTGATTAAAATGGACACTGGGTCAACATTGTTCTTTGGCAATTATTACACACAGTAGGGCCAAATTGTTGCTAAACTATTATTTCTGCTGACATATTTGTCTTCAGTTTGTCTTCCGGCGATTCAATCTCGTCCTAGATACAGGCCACTTTGGATTGTAGTGTATTGATGTCATCTTATGATGTCACTCTTTGGTCATTGGTTGGGAATTTTGAGAATTGAGAATTGATCATATTACAATCTCGTATGACGCACACATACATCCATGCTTTCTGACTCACTCGTCTTACGGTTGACAATGTTTTCCATATAAAACCGGGTCCCAGGCTTTTCACATGGGTTTATTATTCAGCCTTCCATGTAACGAGCAGCAACTGGTAGGTTGAGACTTATCATGACGTATCATGGTGGTGGACAAACTGGACATGATGACTTTCTCTCCCTGCTGTCCAATTCCCCTCAGGGGAACACTGGGTACAGTGTGTTAGTGGTGGCTTCACCCTGAAATGCAGTTACATGTATTTCAGGGGGTGAAACCTGACATTTTTCCTCCCAGAGTTGAATAGTGTCCGTCTGACACTCTAACCACCACAGGATTTTAGACTTTGAAGGATTTGTTTACCGCCTGGTTGGTGCTTAAGGGGAGACTTTGTGTAATTTCAATGTTGGTAGTAGTTTATGTAAATGGGCAATGTTTACCTTTCCACCATGTTGTCTCTACCCAGATCGCCCTGCTACTTTTGTAGGCCGGATGAGGGAGGGAGGGTTCGTGGTAAGATTTAGCATCGTTGAGCTGCACCCCAGAGACACAGAAAGCGTCACTGCAGGCGTATTTCACACACTGTATCCCGAAATGCGGTGAGATGGAGATGAGGGAAGGTTGAAAATCTGCAACGTTCCCAGGCTTTAATGTATGCCTGCTCCTGACCATGATGGCCCCGGTGTCGAACATGACCCCCCCCTAATTAGATCTGACTCAGTCCCTGTAAAAAACCTGCTGGCTCAATTCCCCGTCTTTTCATTTTGCTCTGTCTGTGTACATATTGATTTAGATTTATGCTGTGGCTGTCAATGTTCAAACTTTGCGTTTGCAAGACATTTAACGTTCGGTCTAAAGTCCACAAACTTTAGACCGTCCCTCCCTCCCTCCTTGCACCAAAAACCTTGTGTTTATGCTGTGCTGTTAGTTACCACCTTGTTCTGTCGGTGTCCTCTTGTGTGCCACCTCCCCGGTTTTATGTAAAGTAGAGAGTTGCCAAGGTAATGCAATGTTTTCAAATGGAGGCAGTGAGCAGCATAGCCTTGGTAGGCCGATTTAATAACAGCAGTGTGGCTGTCTTATTGTGCATCGCTGCACTGCAGCAGGATCAGAGAAGGACACAGCGCAGCCAGGCCCACTCCTCGATTCTGGGAGCTCTGACAACATCCCTCTGAGCAATATCGAGATTGAGAAGTGTCTTTTTTTGAGCAATGTGGTGAAATATGAAGCGCACGCCAAGAATGCACAAAGCTGCAGTATTGGGGAAATTCTTCATACCTTTTCCAATATCATTGTTTACCTGGAGGGGGGAGGGGGAGGGGAATGCAGCGTCAAGGGACAAGGGACTCAGGCTTGACAGTGACTTTAGTTTGGTGTTGAATCCCGTAACAGAAGTAAGACTTATCCGTCTATCGATGCTCTCCTGCTCTCGTACCTCTGCCGGGCTGCTGTTACCTGACCCTCCCATTGATCAGCCTCCCACTTAATGTCCCTCCAGAGGGCTCCGGCTGTACCTGATTAGATTCATCCTTCCTGCCTTCTTCCCCCACAGCCACTGGGATGCCATGCAGTGGGCTAGTAGCTTCCCATAGTTGAATAAATGCACATACAATAATAATAATAATAATAATAATAATAATACTAACTCATCCTCTTCCTATTGGCAGAACTGTGCTTCGTGGTAGACTTGCTTTTCAATGCTGCACTGGTTGACCTGAGGAAACACTGCAGGAATGAAACAAATCCTCCAAAATGGCTATATTACATTTCTCTACTTTTATCATGGACAGCCTTTATATGCTGTTGGATTCCAGCTACACCATAATTCTACAACCACTGCTATTGTTCTGTGAGCCCTGCTGCTTTGCCTATTCCCACATCCCTGCTGCAATGTAAGCTATCTATCAAGCCCTGGGAACAGTCAGATTTCCATATCGCAGCATGCATGCATCAGTCGTGCCCCATGTCACACTGGAAGCTCTGGAGAGCTGCTCTCTAGGGCTCATTATCTGCAGCGTGCACACTATGCCACATTCACGGCTGGATGGCATATGCCACACAGCAGCCATTTTATATGTAGCCAGGGCTGGGCAATATATGGCTATAATATTGTGATATGAGGCTGGATATCGTCATATTGTAATATCTTGATATGGCATAGGCCTAAGTGTTGTCATTCCTGGTTTGCAAGCCTGCATTACATAAGTAGTAAATTAATGGAAATGTCAACTTGCCAGTCTGTTCTCTCTGTTCAATTATTTGCCTTTACCAACTTAGTCATTATGTCCACAACATTACTGCTGATTATTTATCAACAATCACATTGTGTAGGCCTACACTCTACAGGAGTATACCAAAATAGGCTTTACAATGTTCTTATTTCATAGGCGAGACAATTTATTTCTTGAATTGCCAGAAAACATGCTATATCGTGATGTATATCATTATCAAGATATTGTATCGGGATTCGTGATAGATTTCGCCCAGCTCTACAGATAGGCCTATCTGTATGAATTCATTAGGCATATTAGTTGTTATGAAACACACACCCTGCTGTTATGGTTCTGTGTATTTCGACAATCCATCATCAACATATACAGGACTCTTCTCCTGATCTCGGTCATGTAAATATGTATTGACGTCGGGTAATCTTGGTTAATTCCTTGTTTCCGATGGCTGCCACTTTTCACTTTTCCGCACACTGTGCTGTTGTTGGGTGAGAGGCTGAGGTGTTCTCGGTGGAGGAGGAGGTGGTGAGATGACGGCACGTGGTGGTGGATCTGTGTGAGGCAGAGACAGTGATGTCTTCAGACCGGAGCGATGCATCATTCCCACCACCCCGCCCCACCCTTCACATCTAGCAGCAGGGGCGTTGTCTTCCTGCTGCCAGAGGAGCCCTTGAGGTTAAAGACGCTAACAGTCAGCACTGTGTACGCTAGGCTAAATATACTGTACATAATGTTATTTATTTGCTCCTAGCATGGTTAAATTTCATGGGGCGTTTTTTTTAATGAGCCCAGCGGCAAGTGTAAACAAACGCGGCTGACTGTACGCGGCTGGAGTCTCTCGGCTCTGACGCTGCAGGTACATAAAACAACGTGTGATCTCTCTCTTTCTATTTTTCTCTCTCTTTGTGTCTCTCCCGGGCAGGTGTTGTCCCTGAGCTAGCCGCGAGAACAAGATGTCCGCCATGGTGTACCCACGGGAGGAGAAGCTGGAGAAGCTCTCCCAGGAGGAGATCATCTCCAACACCAAGCTGGTGATTCAGGGGCTGGAGGCGCTGAAGAACGAGCACAACTCCATCCTGCACAGCCTGCTGGAGACCATCAAGTGTCTGAAGAAGGACGAGGAGGCCAACCTGGTGCACGAGAAGTCCAACCTGCTGCGCAAGTCGGTGGAGATGATCGAGCTGGGGCTCGGAGAGGCACAGGTGAGACCGGGGGTGGTGCAGCTCGGTTAGAATTAATGAGCAATTTGCTCCCCGTTTTTGCCCACGGCTTGAATAATTGTCTGCCTCTGAAGCATTCCACGTCGGCAGCAGCAGCGTTGCTTTAAGTAATTTATTCTTGGCCAAAAACTACTAAGCAGTTTCCCCCCCCCCCCCAAAAAAAGCTGCCCTTGCATACTGAGTCGCTGATACATGTTTGTTAATCATGGTGGTAGACATGTGCTTTGGAGAATAAAATGGCTCAATCGATGCCAACATTTAAATGTGGATTATTCAATCTATTATTCAATCAAAAACCTAAATCCTTATCCACACAATTGAAGGATTTTTTGACAAAGCGTCTTTATTTCCATCAGTGTTCTTTTCTCTGAGTGTACCACCACACCGTTTCCACGAAGCTTCCTCCTCCTATAACAGAGCCAGGAGGGCTGATCATGACTCATCAAGGCTCAGCCTCTGCCACCGACACCACTCCACATCTTTCATTCCCCCCCCGGCCCTCAAACGCAGAGCTCTAACCCTCTTCTCCTCCTGTCGTCGTCGTCCTCCTCCCATCCATATGCCCCTCCAGGTGATGATGGCGCTGTCCAACCACCTGAACGCCGTGGAGTCTGAGAACTGCGGCCCTCAGGTGCGCCGGGTCCACGCGGCCGACACGGTCCTCTTGGTCACCGACGCGCTGCTCGACCGGTTGTGGGTCGTCTTCGACGTCTTCTCGCTCGTCTCACACCGCGTCGACCTCCTCCTCTTCTTCGTGGACCTCAAGTACTTGGTCGACTTCTTCATGCTGCTCCTGCAGAGCGGGTGCCACTCCCATCGGGGCGGGACGGACCCCAGTCGACCCGAACCCTAACCTCCTAAATAAAATAGAAACAATCTAGACCACAGACACAACCCGTGTTATGCCCGTAGTAAAAATAACATACTAGGAAAAGGTATAACCATGTAACACTTTAACATTGTCCACAACATTACTGCTGATTATTATCCAACCAATCACATTGTGAGGCCTACACTACACAGGGAGTATACCCAAAATAGGCTTTACGATTCTTATTTCATAGGGCGGACGAAATTATTTCTTGAATTGCCAGAAAACATGCTATATCGTTGAGTGGTATATCATTATCAAGATATGTGGTATCGGGATTCGTGTGATAGATTTCGCCCAGCTCTACAGATTAGGCCTATCCTGTATGAATTCATTAGGCATATTAGTTGTAGAGTGAACACACCACCCTGCTGTTATGGTTCTGTGTATTCGACCAATCCATCATCAAACATAGGATTTTCAACAGGACTCTTCTCCTGATCTCGGTCATGTAAATATGTATTGACGTCGGGTAATCTTGGTTAATTCCTTGTTTCCGATGGCTGCCACTTTTCACTTTTCCACACACTGTGCTGTTGTTGGGTGAGAGGCTGAGGTGTTCTCGGTGGAGGAGGAGGTGGTGAGATGACGGCACGTGGTGGTGGATCTGTGTGAGGCAGAGACAGTGATGTCTTCAGACCGGAGCGATGCATCATTCCCACCACCCCGCCCCACCCTTCACATCTAGCAGCAGGGGCGTTGTCTTCCTGCTGCCAGAGGAGCCCTTGAGGTTAAAGACGCTAACAGTCAGCACTGTGTACGCTAGGCTAAATATACTGTACATAATGTTATTTATTTGCTCCTAGCATGGTTAAATTTCACGGGGCGTTTTTTTTAATGAGCCCAGCGGCAAGTGTAAACAAACGCGGCTGACTGTACGCGGCTGGAGTCTCTCGGCTCTGACGCTGCAGGTACATAAAACAACGTGTGATCTCTCTCTTTCTATTTTCTCTCTCTTTGTGTCTCTCCCGGGCAGGTGTTGTCCCTGAGCTAGCCGTGAGAACAAGATGTCCGCCATGGTGTACCCACGGGAGGAGAAGCTGGAGAAGCTCTCCCAGGAGGAGATCATCTCCAACACCAAGCTGGTGATTCAGGGGCTGGAGGCGCTGAAGAACGAGCACAACTCCATCCTGCACAGCCTGCTGGAGACCATCAAGTGTCTGAAGAAGGACGAGGAGGCCAACCTGGTGCACGAGAAGTCCAACCTGCTGCGCAAGTCGGTGGAGATGATCGAGCTGGGGCTCGGAGAGGCACAGGTGAGACCGGGGGTGGTGCAGCTCGGTTAGAATTAATGAGCAATTTGCTCCCCGTTTTTGCCCACGGCTTGAATAATTGTCTGCCTCTGAAGCATTCCGCGTCGGCAGCAGCAGCGTTGCTTTAAGTAATTTATTCTTGGCCAAAAACTACTAAGCAGTTTTCCCTCCCCCCCCCCCAAAAAAAGCTGCCCTTGCATACTGAGTCGCTGATACATGTTTGTTAATCATGGTGGTAGACATGTGCTTTGGAGAATAAAATGGCTCAATCGATGCCAACATTTAAATGTGGATTATTCAATCTATTATTCAATCAAAAACCTAAATCCTTATCCACACAATTGAAGGATTTTTTGACAAAGCGTCTTTATTTCCATCAGTGTTCTTTTCTCTGAGTGTACCACCACACCGTTTCCACGAAGCTTCCTCCTCCTATAACAGAGCCAGGAGGGCTGATCATGACTCACCAAGGCTCAGCCTCTGCCACCGACACCACTCCACATCTTTCATTCCCCCCCCGGCCCTCAAACGCAGAGCTCTAACCCTCTTCTCCTCCTGTCGTCGTCGTCCTCCTCCCATCCGTCTGCCCCTCCAGGTGATGATGGCGCTGTCCAACCACCTGAACGCCGTGGAGTCTGAGAAGCAGAAGCTGCGTGCCCAGGTGCGCCGGCTGTGCCAGGAGAACCAGTGGCTGCGCGACGAGCTGGCCAACACCCAGCAGAAGCTGCAGAAGAGCGAGCAGAGTGTGGCGCAGCTGGAGGAGGAGAAGAAGCACCTGGAGTTCATGAACCAGCTGAAGAAGTACGACGAGGACGTCTCGCCCACGGTGAGGGTAGCCCCGCCCTGCCTGGGGTCAGCTGGGCTTGGGATTGGAGGATTTATTTTATCTTTGTTAGATCTGGTGTCTGTGTTGGGCACAATACGGGCATCATTTTATTGCCTAATTGTATGATCCTTTTCCATATTGGTACATTGTGAAATTGTAGCATTTTTGTTTTGTTTGTAATTGTATGCAGTGGATATGAAACCCAAAAATATTGCCTGCTTTCCGATATTTTGTGTTAATAAATTGTTGCTTGATTAACTTGAGTGGGATCTCTGCAACAGCAGAGTATTTCCAGTTTGGAGGCCATTTTGGATTTGGCTGAACAAACTGCATACGTATCAGCTAATGTCTTTAGCAGGCAGGCAGCGCACGCGGTAGGGTGGGGGGGCGGGGCCCAATCTTGAATCAGATGATTGATGTCCGGCTTTAGAGCGGCCAGGAGAAATCTTCCAGGAAGGGCCCCCGTTGGTCGGCTTCTCATTGATCTGCTGGCAATTATGAATCCCTGCCCTCCCTGACCTTCTCCTCTTAGCCACCCAGAGACGCTGCACCAGCAGCAGGATGGGCTGCTCACCCATCCAGCTTAGCTCAGCAGCATCCGGCTCCCTTGGCCTGGAAGACTGGTCCTTTATTGTAGTCTGGGTCCAATATTAACACCTGCCACCACCAGCCAATGGCTGATGGATTTGAAGAGAAGATGCTAAAAGTTAATGTTAGACCCAGCAGCCATTTCCATCTATGTCTTCAGTGGGACCAACTCTGCTAAGAAATGATGATGCTGATTATATTGTGTGTGTGTGTGTGTGTGTGTGTAGCAGGAGGAGAAGGATGGAGAAACCCCCAAAGACTCCCTGGACGACCTCTTCCCCAACGACGAGGAGGAGCAGGGCCCAGGCAGTAAGAGCAGACCTTATTAAAACCCTCATGCTTTACTGCCACGCTGTGTATTGTGCCATTGTGTTTTCCCCCTGAAAAACTCTCATAACTGTATTTACTTCCACACACTCTAAAGCACTGCCTGCCATTTCCACTGAACTGTTCTTCATTTTGTTTTATTAGCTGAACTTATTGGAGGATAGTGTTTAGTATATTGTTTCTTCATCGGGGACCATGCACAATTGACAATGCACCAGAATGATCTTAGATAGAAATACAATAACGATAATGTATCTGCATGAGCCTTACTGTGGTCACCCACATTGGATGCTCATGAGTGTCACCTTGTTTAGTGACACGATGGTACAAGCATACAGTATTATTCCCAGGTCGTTGACCCCTGACCTTGCGCACCCCCCCCCCCCCCCCCCCACAGTGCAGCACCAGCACAACAGCGCGGCGGTGGCGGCGGCCCAGCAGGGCGGCTACGAGATCCCGGCCCGCCTGCGCACCCTCCACAACCTGGTGATCCAGTACGCCTCGCAGGGCCGCTACGAGGTGGCCGTGCCCCTCTGCAAGCAGGCCCTGGAGGACCTGGAGAAGACCTCCGGCCACGACCACCCCGACGTGGCCACCATGCTCAACATCCTGGCCCTGGTCTACAGGTGAGGGGGCGGGGGAAGGGCGTGCTTTAACGCTTACCTTAACCCTTTTTATCTTACTGTTCTATCTAGCTATCATTATATCCTAGCATCATATCCGAGCATCTTAGGCGAGCTATCTTGCTGTTCTTCTCCTAGCTATCATCTTATCCTAGCATCTTATCGTAGCTAGCATCTTATCCTTGCTATCTTGCTGTTATCCTAGCTGACATCATATCCTAGCGTCTTATCCTAGCTATCTTGCTGTTCTTCTCCAAGCTAGCATCTTATCCTAGCTAGCATCTTATCCTAGCTGCCTTGCTGTAAATCAGCAAGGGGATTTACAGCAAAGCTAGCAATTATGAGCACTTGAAACTTGTTCTATTCAAACCGTATCGTGCCGTCAGCAATGTATTGTTGTTTTCCCTCTTTCGACAAATGTACCTATTGGCAGACGCGTTTATCTATTGCAAACACGTCTGCCAAATGCCCTAAATGTAAATATATTATTGATCCAACGCTTACGACCTGGGCCCTGCCTAGCCTGTTTTTTATAGATTTGAACCCATTCGCCCCTGGTTCCTTTTGCGGTTTTTGAAATATGCTCTGTACTTCTTAAGATACCGTGCTAATCTCTCCATCCTGCTCCACCCTCACGCTACAGGGACCAGAACAAATACAAGGAGGCAGCCCACCTGCTCAACGATGCGCTGTCCATCCGCGAGAAGACCCTGGGCAAAGACCACCCCGCCGTAAGGGTCTTAAGGCTGTCGATATGGCAACCACATCTTATCGATTTTTTTTCTTTTTCTTTTTTTTATTTTTTTATAAAGGAGGCCGGAGTCACCTGGTATTCAGGTGCTAATCTTCCAAGGACTCCTGTCCACGGAGGGGAGCGATAACCTCCACACGCTGCAGCCATATTTATTTACTCACCTGCACAGGGACACTTTGAGCCCTGCCTCTATTTGACTATGGATTTTAAACCAGCTGCATACTACTTCCAGACATACGACTACATACTACTTGCATGCATACTCCTGCACTACTACTTACAGACACGGGAAGTCGTCAATCTCCACTGCTCAACACCTGCTCATACGTCTAGGAGGACTAACTGGATTGTTTAAAGGATGTATCGGATGTATGAAGGATGTATCGGATGTATGAAATAAATAGAACTGTTCAGTTAGTTTTTATAAGATTATTTTAAGCTAAAGGTTATGTCCATGCTGCTGTTGGGGGCTTTGCATTGAGGCTGTAACAATGTGTCAAGATGTCCACTTCAAATTCCTCCCAGTTACACAAACCCCTCAGTAATTCGTTTCAGAAGTGGCCAACACAATTGCCTTTTTTGCCAGTGCACCAGACACACAAACTCCTTTCTTGACTTTGTTTTCTTATTTTTGTATTTTTTGTCAAGTGGCCAGGGACACATGCAGGGCCATGCGGTAGACAGAACATAGTGTGCTTGAAGTGGGGTCCTGATTATATTTCCTCTCCATCACTCTCCCCCTCTCCCCATCCCTCCCTCTCCCTCCCCATCTCCAGGTGGCGGCCACCTTGAACAACCTGGCCGTGCTCTACGGCAAGAGGGGCAAGTACAAGGAGGCTGAGCCGCTGTGCAAGAGGGCCCTGGAGATCAGAGAGAAGGTAGCCGCTGGCATCCTCTCCCCAAACCTGTCTGTTTGTCTTTGGCCTCAAACCATTATCACCAATCTGTTTATACGATAATAATTATAATAATCTTTATTTATAGAGGCACTTTTCAAAATCAATGTTGCATAGGCAGCTAAATAAAAACGGACAAGTCATAAAATTAAAAAGCAAGTGGTTTTATTTTACCAATACAGTGAAAGCAAAAGATGATGTCTGCGGTGCAGGGGGAGAAACGGTCTACTCGTGATGGAAAGGGCAGGCTGAGTGTGGAGTGGGCAGGTGTTGAGGGGGGCGGGAGGGATGGGAGGGAGAGGAGGGCATGGAGATGTGGCTGGTGGTGGAGGCAGCCAGCAGCGATGGTACTCCGACTAGAGGCAGGGTGTAGTCCCCCTGGGCCTGCGACACTATAATATCAGCACCCGCTCCCACTGGTCTTTCCAGAGTGCTGATTCATCTGAATCCCACTGCTACAGGCCCCACGTCCATGCCACTTAAACATAGGGCACTTTACCGGTAGCATGTTTATCCCAGCGAATGCTTGCCTGTTTAACCACCAAGGGTTTACCTAACAATTATGCAGTTGCGTTGAAACTATGTTCTATTGCAAATCTTACAGTAGCCGGGAGCAGGCCTGATATAAACGGCCAGCCTCAATGCCACCTAAATGTAGATTTAAATGTAATGCCCCTTCACAATGAGACCGATGCGTTCTTCGCACTCTTCTCCACCACCACCACCACTTCTGCTGATTGTACCACGTCTGTCCCCCACCCCCCATCACCAGGTCCTGGGCAAGGACCACCCGGACGTGGCCAAGCAGCTGAACAACCTGGCGCTGCTGTGCCAGAACCAGGGCAAGTACGAGGAGGTGGAGTACTACTACTGCCGCGCCCTGGAGATCTACGAGCGCCGGCTGGGCCCCGACGACCCCAACGTGGCCAAGACCAAGAACAACCTGGTGAGGGCCCCCTCTCTCCCACACCCCCCCCACCCCCAGGCTCCATGTCCCCACGTTCTGTGTTTATATCTGGTCCGCCCACGGCGCATGTCCACTCAGCCGTGCAGTGATCCCAGTCAACCCAGTGGCCTACATTCAGCTCTGGGAAGTCAGTATGAGGCAGTATATACTGTAATGTTTTCCATTGGATAAGCGTAACCTTTATTGATGTGAAGTTCAAGTCATTTCAAATTTGGATTTCATTGTTCACTTTCTTCTTCCCCGAGTCATGAACAAAGCTCATCACCAGAATTTAATTTCTTTAATTCTCCAAGTATCCTATGGCTAAGTGAGATAGTCAGTTTCACCTCTTTTGCTCTGTGTCAAGGGCATTGGTCCAGTTGCCAGCCTCCGTCTGAACCTTGGCTAGCCTTCGCCCGGGATCATTGTTGCCCTGTTATTATGCCAGTGATTCCCAGTCTCGTTGAAATGGAAATAGTGCAATGACTCATTTTCTATGAGGCCCTTCTCTGTTGATATACGACCGTTGGGCCACCGGCAGCAACTCTCCGGGGACGGCCTCGCTGTGATTGGCGGCGGTGCTGCTTTCGATCCATCACTGAAACGACCTCCCCTCTCTCTCTCCCCCCCCTATAGGCTTCTTGCTTCCTCAAACAGGGGAAGTACAAGGAGGCCGAGATCCTGTACAAAGAGATCCTGACGCGGGCCCACGAGAAGGAGTTTGGCTCTGTGGATGGTAAGGATGGAGGGGCCACACCTCAACAACTGTGGAGAACTGTGTTGAACCACCACCATACTGATGGTGTTTGGGATTTAAACCTTTGCTTTAAGACACGCTAGAAGCTGAGGGATGCCAGACTGTTCTCTGAAACTTTTCTTTCATACCGGATTTCCAGGCACACTTAATGCATTGATATTTTTCAATGGAGTAAAAGTTGCATTGTGCAGGTTTACTTAAGAAATATAGGCAAAATGGCCTGTTCTATGTATTCCAAGTGTAATTGGATCTACCACGCTTGGTCCTCTGAGCTAGCGTGTCTTAACATGAGCTGTGGTTGTGAACGTGGGTTAAGATGTCATGCATTGAGTCTGTTGTTTGTCTCACCACCAGCGAGCAGGGTCACTGGTCGACACAGAGCTAAAAAGTGACCCATTGTTCCGGTGCGCACCACCGCCACCACCACCACCAGGGGGCAGTCCTCCTTGGTCGCGCAGCGCTCGCCACAAAGGGACTCTGACGCAGACACAAAAACGTTAAAGAAATAAAAAGGAGCTTGTGCACTTTTGTGTGTTAAATTGTCGCAGTTGATGTGCCTCCAGAGAATACTTTGAAATACCTCAGGGACACACTTGAATTCACGTGTTTCAAAGTGATGGAAATGCTCCCCTCTGGGTTGTTATTGTCGTGGATTTGTCTTTTATCTTCAACGTGATGGTAACTGTTGCTAGGTGAGCAAGTGCCTCTTATCGTGGGTTTGATTTATTGGGTGTTCAAGCCGTGTTGTTTTGACTTTGTACATTTCCACTTTGCATAATTGCGCACACTAAACACCTGCACATTACTTTTTATGGTCGTAATATATTTATGCTGTGTTGTGTGCATCGGGGGATGTTATTGCTGTCTTGCTGGAATGTATTCTTGTTATATAGGCATCGATGTGTTTCCGTTCCCAGCCACGGTGTCATGTGGCTAGCTTTATCTATCTCTGCTATATTTATGGGAATGAGTGGCAAAAATCAAATAAAGGTGTTGAGTTATTTGACCTAATCATTCAAAGTCCTCTGTTTGGAGTCCTCTTGTACTCAGTATTGGAACCTCTGCTTTCTGTGTGCGTGTGTGTGTGTGTGTGTGTGCGTGCGTGCAGCCGAGAACAAGCCCATCTGGATGCATGCAGAGGAGAGGGAGGAAATGAGCAAGGTGAGACCGTATTCCTCCTCTCCCAGAGCTACTGCGTCAACTCGATGCTCAACTAAAAACTGCATCCAGAATTATCCAATGGGGAAATAATCAGAGACCGTTGAACCGAACTCTTAAAGTTCACCCTCTCTGCTGTTTACCTTTACTGCACACGACCCACATATGAACTCAAGTGAGCATAGCCTAATTGAGTGTCAACAACGGGTCTGAAGAAATGCAGCTCTTCGACTCCAAGAGCCAAGCCCCTCCTCTCATGCACTTTCTGTTTTCCTTCCTGCTGCTTGTGATTCACTTCCAGGGCAAGCACAGAGACAACACCCCCTACGGGGAGTACGGGGGCTGGTACAAGGCCTGCAAAGTCAACAGGTGAGGCCGCCAAGGAACTACGTCACGTCAATATGACCATGCTCCATACAAGTCCATACACCATACAAGTGCACTCACCCGGTCAGACCCTCCCTAGCATGCTTTATTGCACTGCTTCCCACTGGGTAATTGTGTGTGTGTGTGTTTGTCCCTTCCTCCCTCTCACCTTCCCTCCCAGCCCCACGGTGAACACCACCCTGAGGAACCTGGGAGCCCTGTACCGCCGGCAGGGCAAACTGGAGGCAGCCGAGACCCTGGAGGAGTGCGCCATGCGGTCTCGCAAGCAGGTTGGCACCGTCTCCATCTCCACCCCCCCCCCCCCCTTTCTTCTTTTAGAGATGGTAGACATTGTCCTGGTTGTTCTGGATGAGTTTCTGTCATGGCTTTTGGGGCAGGGCCAGTGAATCTCACCATGTCTCTCTACTTTCTCTGCTCCTCTGTCATTCTCCCCCCCTCCCCCCTCCCCTCCCCCCGGATCCAGAGCCACACAGTAAGTGGGGTTTCTTGCTAACGTTTAGCCACCCTCCCCATTCCCCACCTCTCATTCTATACAGTCTGTCTCATGTCAAGCCTCTGAATTCTGAAATGCATCTCATCTTCTTGTCGCGTCAACCGAGAAACGGGAAACCGGCGCCAACACCACCACCGTCATTGTAGTGCTTCATCTGAAACTGCACTGTAGACCATCTTGTCTCATCGACTGTAGTTAATGAACCACATGCTATGCTATCAGTATCCATTCAACTGTGTGTGTCTCTCTATAACCTCTGTCTCTGTCTCACTTTCTCTGTCTCCCCCCCCCCCCCTGCCGCAGGGCATTGACCCCATCCACCAGACGCGCGTGGTGGAGATCCTGAAGGACGGCGAGGGCGGCGAGCGGCGGAGGAGCCGGGACAGCCTGTCCAGCGTTAAGTACGAGAGCGGCTCCGAGACCGGCGAGGAAGTGAGTATGGGCGTCGAGTGGAACGGGGTGAGTACAAATCCACTACAGTGGCCTTCCCTCCCCCCTCTTCCCCCCTCGAACCTCCCCCCCCTCAGGACACATAAGAATCCTGTAGTCAAACTTATATAGTTAGTTGATGGACTGGTACATCTGGCAATACATTAATGACAATAAGTCGGTTCCCAGGTGTATTGATCCATCGACTTGCTCTGTGTAGATGTAATCGTCAGTCCCGTTACGCTCCCGCTAACTGTAAAGCTGATTGAGTGTCTTGGCATGCCCACTCTGTAACTGTAACATGTGACGTCGTGCAGAAACTCATACCTCACCTGCGGTTGCTCAGCGCTTGTGAATGACACCTGAATGCGTATGTCTCTATTAATAAGCGGTGGTTGTTGTTGTCGTTGTTCGTGGCGTTGTGGCATGTTGCTTGAGCTGCTTCCACAGAGCAACAGAAGGGGGCGTGGCCAGGAACAGACTCCTGGTGGTGATGGGACACCCTGGTGGTGTCTTAAATATAACATTGTTTTGATGATTCGGATGAACTACAAACTTATTAAATGTGTCTAAATCATGCGTAACTTTTTCAACATGAACGTGGACATGCAAGGTTTCCTTCTTGCCCTTGTCCAGCCCAGATATTATCGTCGTATTTACTCTGAATATCTGTTCTCATGGCTTTACAATGGACATGGATTATTAAATAAGGCTCACAGATTAGCTAGTGAATAAGTCTAACCACCATCACCACCATCAATGCCCTGGGTGGAGTCTGTGCCTGTCACTCCCTGCTACACCGGTTTACCCATAATGCCCGTCACCACCACCACACAGCCTATTCCACACGTGCATGTAGCCCTGCCAGCTTCTCAGACTCCACCTTTTAACATCCGATCACCTGCAAGGCCATTTCTATCCACCTTGTCTTGTGTTTTATACGTTTTAAAAAGTGCACCACCCTGTGTTTTAACCTACAAACCAATGCTGCACTCACCGGCACCATTTTTGGCTGAGAAAGATATGAGTCATGTATCTTTGTGTGTGTTCAGGGAACACTGAAGTAGTCACTTATGTCACTTAAGTAAAGTGAAGTCTGTGTGCAGCTGCAGCTATAGATTCTTTTAGTTGCACGTGTACATTAAGAATCCGCGTGTGATTTACTTCTGGGCATGAGACGGCGTGCAATGGAATGCGAGGCGTGGACCAGAATCTCGTTTAACCTCGTGAACGCCGCCGCAGTAGAAATGATTGTCATCGTGCTGTGCTGTGCTGTGCTGTAACTGCACTTTGCCCGGAGCTCATGTGGTTTCACGGCACATCTCGGAGCTAAAAACAAACGCTTAAGTAGTTCCATCCATCCATCCATCCATCCGTTCATTGTCTTTTTATTTAACGACACTGGCAAGAATTGCAGAAGGCCGCCCTTAGCTCACCGGTTTTACAACTACTGGCTCGATCGAACATCTCCAACTGACGTAGGCCTGGATTTCTACCTGGACCTTCTCATCACTGATCTGCTCTGTTCAATAGATGTGGTCTCCATTTCTGCTTATGAATTCAAAATGGCATTTTTGTATTTTTTTAAACCGTCAATGGGATGTTAAACTACATACTACTAGTCAATATTTCAAAATGTCTACTGTTTCAAACCTCATGATGATAATTTACGGGCATTCTTTGCCATTATAATTGTTTTTGAGTACAAAAATGAACAAGTAATTAACAATAATATTTGAATGCTGGGAAGAGGGACCTTTTATAAAAAAATGTAAAAGTACAATTGTTACAACTCAAGTTATAATCAGATGCGTCTTTATCAGCAAAGTGCTGTTTATTTACTTCAGAATGTAGAGTAGGGCATGGCCGGGGTTTCATTTATAAACAGAACTTTATCAAAGAACGGGATCAATAATTCATGTAAACAGAAGTTAATCCATGTAATTTAGGGGATGGTCATTTCCTCTGCTTGCTTCCCCGTTCGTGCTGTGGTCTGATGAGGTCCAGTGATGTGCATATATCCGTCTGCCTGCCTGTTGTTCATGTTGTTGTTGCACGTACTGTCGTGGTTGACTGGTACCTGCTAGAGGCTAGCTGCTTCTCTGGATGAACTGCCTGGCCGCTTGCATGCTCCATACATATGTCTAATATGCTTCCCTCCTTCCCTCTTCCTAACTTCCTAACCTAATTCCATGTTTAACACTCTCGCCATGACAACCAGTCAGCCTGTGGAACCACCTCCCCTTCCTCCCCCTCCTCCTCCTCCTCCCTGTCACTCAGTGGATTGTACTCTTTCTCGACTATACATTTCACACATGATAATTATATAGTAGTATGATTAATTATGATAGATTATAGACCTTAGTCATAGTAGCCTAGCAGAGGGCTATACCGGGCTTGAAATAAATTGGAACCGGGCTCTGATTACTTCATTCTGCGAGTCTTACACCGCAGAACCAGATTAGCAGCGTTGACATGCGGTAGAATTTATACAGGCGGACTAAAATGTGGAGTAACTTCCAACCAGCGCCATGTGTATATATACAGTATATATATATATATATATATTATATATATATATTTGTCCTCCTTGGAGATTTGTTTGTGTGTGTGTGAGGGGGGTGGCGGGGGTAGGGGGGGGACTAGGAGTGTGTGTGCGCCCGTTGCAGAGTCCTGCAGATGTCCTCCCGTCTGCAGTGCTGCACAGTCACTGGGCGGCTGCTGCGTGCCAAGTTCACCTTTGGCCGCCAGCTGATGCCCGCAGAGACGGCAGAACGGCTGAGTCACGGTGACTGTGACCGGCTAATGCATCACCGAGGCCGCCCAGTAATTCTGCAGGCGCAGGCTAAAAATGGGCCTGCTGTTTATACATCACATATACTAAGTACTCGTCAAACATTTGGACACACCTTCTCCTTCAATGGTTTCATGCTATTATTTTCTGCATTGTAGATGAATACTGAAGACATCAAAACTATGAAAGAACACGCATCATGGAAGTAAACTAAAAAAGTAAACTTAAAAAAGACTGTACTAATCTACATCATGGCAAGAACCACTCAACTAAGTAAAGAGAAACGACAGGCCATCATTACTTTAAGACATGAAGGTCAGTCAATCTGGAAAACTTTGAATGAATGAACTTTGAAGGAAAAGCCATCAACAAGGGCTCAGTACATCAGGGAACTGGGAAGAATGTTGGAAAACCATTCCAGGTGACTACCTCATGAAGCTGATTGAGAGAATGCCAGGAGTGTGCAAAGCTGTCATCAAAGCAAATGGTGGCTACTCTAAAATAGAAAGATTCTGTTTATTTGGTCATATTTCAGTTTTTTTCTTTACTACATAATTCCGTGTGTTCTTTCATAGTTTTGATGTCTTCAGTATTAATCTACATTGTCAAACACAACAAATAAAGAAAAACCATTGAATGAGAAAGTGTGTCCAAACTTGTTACCGTATATGTTTATGGGAAGGAGGAGAATGAACATTTTATTTCTAGCTATGTCTTATGGCTATGAAGAGTGGATGCTATTTTTATATTTGTTATTACTACTTGGATATGGTGTAGGTAATAGGGGGGTTATAGCTCTAGGTGAGGTGAGTTAGGCAAGGTCTTCATTCAAGATCACTTCAATCTTACCATGTGTGCTGTCTCTCTCTCTTTGTCCTTTTTTTGTCTCTCTCTCTCTCTTTATTAGGCCTAAGCCATGGAGATCACTGCTCAGTCCCTCTCCTCTCTCTCCCAACACAATAGCAGAAGGCTGTGTGCTCTCCTTCTCTCTGGCCTTATCTCTATCTCTCTCTCCATCTCTCTTTCTCTCCCTGCTCTCCATCTTCCCCCCCACAACAACAAATGAACAACACCTCTTCATCATCACCGCTCACCGGTGTCCACGGCCGAGACGCGCAGCAACTTCCTCCTCCTCCTCCCCCCCCGCCCCAGAGCTCCTCCCACTTAGTCATCACCTCTGTTTACTGCACAGTGATTGGTCGCCTTCTCCTAGAGTGCTTCTCCCTCCCCCCTCCTCCTCCTCCTCCTCCTCCTCCTCCTCCCTCGTATCTTTATTCGATTCTCTCTCTCTATCACTGTTCTCACTAACCGTGTTTATTCCGCCCCGTTGGAAAACTTCGCCTCTCTTTCTAATGCTAAGTCTTGGTGATGCGTTGACATTGTCGTCGTTGTCGTCGCCGCACGCGTGTAAATTTCACGAGCAACTCTCTAAACACTTCAACGCCTTTCCCCTGCCACACTCATTTGTGATTGTTCATGTGTGTGTAGTTAGTACAGTGTATTGGACTAAACGCAGGACCGGGCAATGTTAGTATTAAGACCCCACCCCTCCCCCTCTCCATTTATTTCCAAAATGGTCACAGTTCACGTGATCTGTTGAGCGGGATACGCTGTAGCAAGCTACCATCCCTCATCGCTGATTTGATTGTTTGTGACAGTTGGGCACTGGTCACATTGTGTATTTGTGTTGTTGTTGTTGTTGTCGTCGTTAGCCCTGAGCATCATCGGCTATCATCCGCTATCGCTAATGCAGAGTGAAGGCAAGCGGTTAGGCCTCCGGTTAGCTTCCAGCTTAGTGCCGTCACCCGTTTTCGTAATTTATTTGGATTTGTTGCCTTTTTTTATATAGCTTTGATTGCAAGGTTATCATTAATTTATGCAAAGTCATCTAAGTCAAGTTCTGCAAGAGGTACTGTATCGTTGAAACCATCCCTTCCGGTAAATATCACGCCCCCTGTGGCGTGAGGAGGTGAGGGGATGCAGTCGGTGGTTCCCCTCCACTGGCATTTTTCATATTTTTTTTACATATATATACATTTCCTATTAGAGTTAATTTTATATAATTTCATTTTGTTTACATTTTTTTGTAATGTGTTTTTGTTATTTTAAATAATGGCTGAAATATAAAGGCAGTGATGTACTTACATTATTATTATTATTATTATTATTATTATTATTATTATTATTATTACCCATTAGCTTGTCTCGCTGGGATTACCCGCAACCTTGGTCTGGGCTCCCTGGCGAAATGCCTCGAACAAGGCAGTCAGCCGTTGCCATGGTAATTTATTTTTTTAAATGGCGGTTCTCGACCGACGCAGCGTTCACAGAAGGCCCCCCCGTGGTCCAGGGACGATGGCGGCATTCAGAGCCCACCGTTGGGGGAGAGGAGCGGGCAACATAGGCTAGAGAAGATGGCGGCTGAGATCAATGAGGAATACTCATGACCCTGATATGTGGTTGCATCGTGTAGTGCAAATCCACACAGTGGGCTGAATGTGGTCTCTTGACCCATTGGTCGGTGTTGAGGATAGAGAGAGGCAAGGCGATCAGGTGGTTGAATGTCTGGATTCCATGGTAGTCGTAGTGCAAATGTGTGTGTGTGTGTGTGGTTGTGTGTAAGTGTGGTTGTGTGTGTGTGTGTGTCTGTGTTAAGGATATGGGTAGCTGTTTTTCGAACACAAAAGCTTACAAGGAGTATGTTGCCTTTTTATTTTATTTTATTTTTTACACAATTGACTTTAAAGTGATTTTTGTTTTGTTTTTTGGTGGCGCCTCTGTTTGGGCTGTTTGGAAAATTAATAGTAGTCTTTATGTAGTGTTTATGAGTGCGGTCAAATATTTTGCCGAACTAACCGAATGTGAAGTTACCTTTAACATCTTGAAAGTGTAACCGTGGGGCTCTTATTTATAGATTTGACCAGAGCTTTTCAGTATGCTAACTTGTCTTGACCCCACCCCACCCCCACCCACCTCCACCCTCAACCCCACCTCTCCCCTCGCCCGTTGCAAGCAGGCTTCTTGTACTAATGCCGCTCCGAACACGAGAATAGATACTGTACACCACCCTATTATGAGAATGTTGTGTTAGTGGAATGCTGATTATTTATTGATACCGTCTGTCCTCGACATATAAAAGTATACATTAACTTTCATAACTCAAGAAAGAAGAAGCTATGTGGTCGGGTCTATATACACTATTTAGTAAGTAGGTCTACATTATATTTGCCATTCTGCATTGTGATGATTATTGCATCAACACGTGTTGGTATTCTCAAATAAAGTTTTTCATTTGTGAAGTCCAGTCTCTTTCCCTGCTCATTTATTGCACATTTAGCAAGTTTTATAATGGCTAAAGCTGTGGGTCAACAGTCTGTGGTTCACCCATCGTTGACTGTGAACTCAAGCGCCCCCTAGCGGCACAGTAACGAACTGTTACTAATGTGGCGTACGTTGCTATGACAAAACAAACCCCCTGACCTGCATCTTGCCAAGTGGAGTCAAAACACGGATGGTCTTGGTGTGATCACTGTCTGTACATAACTAAGGATGGATGGATGGAAGACAAAGAAGCATCTCGTGTTGATTTAACAAACTATTCGACATGCGTATATATATATATTTTTCCTTCGCTGTTGCAACCATTGGGTGACATAAATGGAACTTAATTTTAGAATACATGTCTCATATAAATTAGACATTTAAAGGGGCCCTATTATGCCACCAGATCTGAGTGTGATTACTAGATCAGTCTACCAGCCTACCCAGTGGACTGTACTGTACCGACAGGTAAACTGATCTAGTCAGCATACATCTAGGTGGACATTCCCACTTGTGATGTCACTAGACGGTCACATGGCAATTGTGAAACGGCTTGCAGTGGCTAATCACACTCACACCTGGTGGCATAATAGGGCCCCTTTAATATGTATTACTTTATTTTGTGACATATTCCACAAGACTTGCTCTATGTGAAACTACAGTGCAATTTTTGTATGGTTGTATACTTGCGTACATTATACAATATGTAGACGGCCATAAAGAAATACAGTATTGTCCCTCACCCTAAAAGAACTAAAAATAACACACAAATATACTCTAGTCATGAAATACCCAGAGAGGGGCAGTGCCCCCTAGTGGTCATGCTGCTGAACGGCTGTGCTGTGGGTGGTCAGGTGGTCAGTGTGTGTGCTATATCAGAGTGTGCGTGTGGCCCCTCAGGACGGCTCGGGGGCCCTCCAGCGCAGCGGCTCCCTGGGGAAGCTCCGGGACGTGCTGCGGCGCAGCAGCGAGCTCCTGGTGAAGAAACTCCAGGGCAACGGCCCCCCGGAGCCCCGGAGCACCAAGTAGGAAACAACACCCACACACACACACACATGTTTACATATACACACATGCGCTCTCCTGCTCCTGAGGGTGCTTTGTTAATACACTTTCAAATCACCTTGTGTTGGCTTTTATATGGTCACAAATCAAAATCAACCTATAGCTTTTTTATTACTTTGTGGCTTTGGTTGGGTTTTTTCTTTGGGTAAAAACATAGAAACAAACCCAGACATTGTTCTTCTGTTGCAAATGCACCATTTCTTGTGTGTCCCGTTCTTATCTTTATGTACCACAGCGATATATTGCTGTCCGAATGCCCTAAATGTAATTATAGCAGCATAGCATAATTCATGAGTAGCGGCAGACCACCACCACCACCAATGAACAGGGTTATTGGTCATGTGGTAGACCATAGACTGGCTGATGTCCAGTATGCATCCCATTAGTCACTGGACAGAAGCTATAAGTATGCCAGATCTGTCACCTGTCCCACTGACCCGTTCCCTGTCTAACCTCCACAGCATGAAGAGAGCTGCCTCCCTCAACTACTTGAACAAGAGCAATGACGACCCCTTCCAGGTGAGGCTGCTACCTCACATTATTGGGACATATATATAGGGCTGCATTAATTGCATATTCAATTTAATGCATTCATTGCATATTCATCGAATATGCAATTACTCACTTTAGTACATCTTTTAGCATTTTATTGTTTTATTTTGAGCTTTTAGCCTTTCTTTTACTTTTTATACCCTACCTTTTATTTTTGGTTTTACTCACTTCAATACATGTACTCTCCTCTAGTATTTTATTACTTTATGTTGTTCTTTTTACCCTTCTTTTACTTTTTATCGGCTGCTGAGAGTTCTTGCCGCTGGTGTTTCCTCGATGCAGATTTATGATGCCGTTTCCTCGGTTCAGTTTTATTGAGTGTTTTTGATTAATTCTAAGGTCTTTTCTAGCTCTGTGTGGGGAGGGGGAGAGGAGGGGGATTGTTTTTGTGTGAAGCACTTTGTGTTGCATTTCTTTTGTATGAAAAGTGCTCTACCAATAAAGTCTGATTGATTGATTTGATATTGTTTCTCTCGCTCAGACACGAAGCCCCAGCCGGTTGAGGGAGAGTCGGGGTCTGAGCTCCAGCACCATGGATCTGTACACCGGGAACTAGGGCACCCCCCCCCCAAATACCTAACCACTACCAGCTTTCCTGCCCTCCCCCCCTCTTCCCTTAGAGTGCTGAAAGCTTCAAACTCTACCACCATCACACCACGATGGATACCAGTTCTACAGTAGAACTATCTCTTATTATTACATTTGAATCCAAAGCTTTTTTTTTCCTTCCTTTTTTTGTCTATTATTTTTGTTGTTGTTGTTGGATATTCAAGCTTTTTAGGTACGCAGTTTATTTTTGTTCAAACTCGTTCACACTAGAGATCATGAAGGCCAGGGCCCGGGCGGATGTGTGTTTGAGACCTTGCTCGCGTGCTGAAATCCAAAAAGCCATCTCAAGTCCAACAGCAACCTCACGTTTGAAAACACTGGAAACTCGAAGCAAATTCAAATCACTGTGACTGTCTCTGTCGTCTTGTCATCTGTTGCCATGACTGACTAAACTATATCCTTTGGTGTAATGTTTTTTGCTCGTGCTTATCCTCATCCCTAAATCCTTGTACAATGTCTTCCTGTGCCATCATTTGAAAATTTGCAGATTTGTATTTTTATTAACCAGAATACTTATTTTTTATCAACTTCGTAGAAGTAACCAAGAATAGTTTGCTGTGTGAGGGGAGACATTGAATGCCATTGCCATGTGATCATAACATGGATGTATAAAAATACGTTGTTTTGATTTTTGCTGGTAATAGTTTTGCCTGTTGAGATTTGTATTTGTGTGTAAGCAAGGTGTTGGTGAAAACTTTGGAATTTGGGGCAAATGTTTCTTCTGGAATTTTAGCCATACGATTTTGTTTGGTAAAAAAATAATTATCACGGGAACACCATTCAAGGTTTCTTTTTCAATTTAAATAGGCTGCTGATTTTTCTTTTAAGAGAGAGAGAGAGAGTGTGTGTGTGTGTGTGTGTGTGTGTGTGTGTGTGTGTGTGTGTGTGTGTGTGTGTGTGTGTGTGTGTGTGTGTGTGTGTGTGTGTGTGTGTGTGTGTGTGTGTGTGTGTGTGTGTGTGTGTGTGTGTGTGTGTGTGTGTGTCACACATTGTGTTTGATCTCTTATCTGATGGCCTGTTTTGTGGCGCTTGAACAATGTCTGCCTGTTTTGTGTGTGGATGCAGAGAGCTGCTTCAGGTCAGTAAGAGTTATGGAGATAAGACCCAAAAACGACACCCCCCACACAAAATGGTGGACCTGATAAGAATGCACACAACTTGTTCTGGGTCATTCCCCTCATGAATAATGGAGATGGGTGTAGCCTGGGAATGTCTAACTTTAGCTGGGGTGAAATAGTCTCCCTGAGGAGTCCAAATACCTGGTGTAGATAATAGACTGGAATTGATGATTTTGCACAGATCTCTGATGACTCTTTTTTGTTGTTGGTTGCATCAAAAGTACCCTAAACAACTGGAATATTCTAATAACTGTTTGGTCCCTCTTGATTACTTTTTGGGGGTTTTCTAGGAGATAGGATTTGTTCTTTGGCCGACAAACCTTGACAGGGCTATAATCAGGGATGTTGGGGACATAATTAAAGTGAATTAGCATCAGATGATTGTAATCATACATATCTATGTATCGAGTCAGATTGTTCATCAACTCATCTTGTGTTCTGTAATGTATGTTGGAGGATATGTTCTCTCACTGGTCAAATAAAATCATCGGTTGTACTTTAATTGTGTGGTTGTGATTGTGTGTGTCAATATTTACTTAATCTTTTATCACATATTAAACAGGCATTGATCTTAATAATAACCCTTGAGGATGTAGGCTGGAATGCAGTGGGGAAAATGGCTTACTGAAGACTTCCTATTTAATTTCTCTGCTGTTGTGCCCTAATTATAAGCAACACATGCTCAGTTTTACCTTAAATCAAGAAATAGGATTGGTTGATTGAAGAAAAAATAAAAGCAATAGCTCACGTCAGGTCGTGATATTGCTTAATTAACGTTCTAGAAATATACACAAGGGGCCGAAAATCAATGAGAAATAAAGAAGCTTTCAAATGAACAGTTATGCAATTTTGGGGGGCGGAGGGGCTTTTCTCACATTTTCTTTGGGGGTCCCAAATATTGGTTTATGTATTTATTTATTAATTATCTTTATGTATTTATTTATTATTTATTACCATGGCCTCCTTGCATTGCAAGCCTTTGTAATATCATTAGAATAATATAATAATAATATTTATTTATTATCATGGCCTTTGCATTGCCCCCTCCATGATAATAAATAAATAAATAAATAAATAAATAAATAAATACATAAATAATTATAATTATACAAAATTAAATAAAAAATAACCAAAAAATAACAAAAGATAACAAAATGTAAAAAGGAAAAAAAAGGATTCGACCGGAGGGTGGCGCTGTTGTCCTTATCCTCGGACCCCCAGTCAACCAGCCAGCCATCCAACGGGCACCGGAAGAAGCAGGGGAGACGGAGAGGGAGAGAGAGAGAGATAGGGAGAGAGTGGGAGAGAGAGAGGTAACGTGAACGTACGAGTGGCGAACGAACAGTTTGTAGAAGCAACCGTCTCCGTTCCAGACCTAAACTGACTGACCGGTCGGTTGGTCGGTTGGTTTGGCGGTCAGCAGCAGCAGCAGCAGCAGCCGGTCGGGGGTCGGGGGTCGAGGGGACACCCCGTGGAAGTTAAAGAAAAGAAACGAAAAGACGAGAAGAGCGAAAAAAAAGAAGAGAAGAGCGATGGCCGTTGCCGTAGCGTCCGCGTACGGTGCGTTTTCCCGCCGCTTGGCTCGGCGGCTCCAGCAGTAGAGGCGACCCGGGAGTCCTCCTCGTCCTCCTCCTCCAAACTTTTTTTTCTATTATTATTATTATCTTCGCGGTCTTTTTTGTTGTTTTCCCGTCGCCACGCTTATTTTCGTGGTGAGTCCCGACACGTTTCAACTCTACCGTACAAATATTTAATTATTTAACCGAGAAGAAGCAAGCAAGCGGACGGACTGACGGACCGCCGTGCTCCTCTCCCTGCCTCCCGAGAGACCGGCGGTAGTAGTAGTAGTAGTAGCAGCAGCAGCGGTAGTAGCGGCGGCACAAGTGAAGTTTGTCGGCCGCACTCGCAGCGCCGTCCCCCCGGCGGGATCACCGATCACCGCCACCTATCAAACTAAGAGAGTGTGTGTGTGTGTGTGTGGTACAACAACCATCATCATGGGACTATCGACGCGCACCGAAGACACGCCGCGGCGGAGGAGGAAAGTAAAAAGAATCACTCGCTCTCCGGCCACTGCGACCGCCGGCACCAAGAGGACCACCATGTCCGTGGGTGTGAGTGTGAGTGCGCTGTACGCCGTGGGCATCCTGTACTTCCAAGGTGAGGACACGTGACCCATCCTATATACTCTCTCTATATATATACTCTTGTATCTTATGGAAAAGTCCTGCAAAAAAATCTACATTTCCCATAAATACAAACATGGGCTCACTGTATGCTGCACAATAGTCCCAAATCAAGCTGTGTGGACGTGGAAACCTTATTGCAAAATGTATGTACGTATGTATGAACTGTAGGAAAGCAGAATTGTATGCATTGTTTTGTTGTGGATGGAACCAGCTTTGATTTCTTTGCTTCCCAGTTTGCATGACCATGCCTATTTGGTCCAAGTGTATGCAATGCACTGGGATGGCTGTGCTTGTATGCATGCATGCGTCTACATGATGTGTTTCATTTCTCTTGGTAACTGGGGACTCCATCAGGATGTCTGCTCCAGGCCTCTCCCATTACGCCTTCTCCAGAGTACACTTCAACTACACTTCAACTATCAACCTCGGCCTACACTCCGGGTCTCCATTCTAACAGTCATATATATAAATATATTCATGCGTTCCCTGAAAGCCTGTCCCTTGAACCCAGCGTGTTGTGTTTCCCGGCTCCCATGCAGGTTTGTTCCTGGATGGGATCTAACATGAATGGATTAATAGCAGGGATCTCGTCTATGTCTGTGTATATGTGTATGTGTGTATCGAGTTACAGATTCAAGACGACAACAATCTCTTGGGCTTTTGCCTTTCTACTACCTTGGCAGAGGAAACAAACAATGATCCCAGTCCCCAAGCTTACACATGTATCCTTCCTGTGTTGTAGGCTACTGGGAAGGAATGTCCTCCCGTTGCCAACAGCCAGGCTCATCAGTTCACTGCTCATCATGTCAAAGCGCACCAGAAATGTTATTCGATCGCCGCTGCTTTTGGTTTGCACCTAATAATGCATACCTGGGTGCACACTCTACGATGACATTTACACACACACACACACACACACACACACACACACACACACACACACACGCACACGCACGACGATTAAAGATACAATTAATAGCAGCCTGTTTAAATTGAAAAAGAAAACTTGAATGGTGTTCCCATGATAATAACACACACACACACACACACACACACACTCGCTAAAAATCCCCATGAAGTTTAAGTTTGGTCTGTTCACCTCCTCCCCCTCCTTCGCACCCTCGACAGGGTGCCCACTTAGGGATGAATGTGTCCTCTGTGTGAAAGGCAGCCTGGAGGTGGGGTGTGGGGTGGGGTGGGTGGGAGCGTACTGCTGACCACTGTTTATCGGCGGGACTGGCTGGAGCTATATAAGCCAGGTACTGCTACCGTCAACATACTCGCACTTGGACTCTCGCCTCGTTGCAGTAGGCCTGTAACGTTCTCTTTTCATTTACTTATTAATTCTTCCTCTTGTTAATGGAGGTTGTGGTAGTGGTGGTGGTGTTTTAGCACACACACACACACGCACACACACACACCACACACACACACACACACACACACACACACACACACACACACACACACACGCACACACACACACTGTGCTTCCAGAGGTGGCCATGTCTCAGAGAAAATCAAACGTAAGCCAAACAGAACAGAACAGAACACACATCCCCACCCCCAAGTTTCCTCATGTGGTTGTCCCATTTTAGGCGACCGGGACAAAATATTTACCCAGATCTTTTGCCGTTTCTTTATTTGCTTGGCTCGCCTCTCTCTTCTCTTTCACTGTTGGATTCATCTTTATCTGAGCCCTTATTTCCATTTCCCATCCCGCCCCCACGGCCAAGTGCTCTTGAGACTTTGCTGAGAGATGATGGAAGTCGCTCTCAACATCCATAATGTAAATATGCACTCTTCCTCCCCTCTCCACCGCGCCATATTCCTAACCGCCAATGGCATTCCAGCACTCTGCCGTCTTACCATCTCCAAACCACTGTCTGTTTTTCATTTTGCTCCATGTATTTATATAAATATATATACACACACATGTATGAAATGACTGTGTGTGTGCTCAGAGACAGAAGTGAACTATTTATATGGGACTACCAAGCTAAGCAGTTTAGCCCAGAGCTGAAATATTTAGCTGTGCGACGACGTTTCCCCGCGGCTCATGAATAATCAACGAGGCTCGACACACCTTCTCACGCGTACGTTGTCGTGTTCAGCGAGGCCGGTGGCAAAGGGAACCCGTGTACCTTTTTGTCTCGAGCTCCATCTTTTTTTCACGAAACGTTTACGTTGTTGTCAGTGTTGGATCAGTAGAAATCTCACCGCTATGTTGCTTCCCACTGTGTTTTCACAACAGTTGGGTCTTCTCATAAAATTTTGAGTGTCGACGATGACATCTTAATAAAATGCTTCCGTCACCAAATGCAATTTTTACCCTTTTTCAATTTTAATTAGCTCACTGACTAGGTAGCCATAAGAAAGCAAACAAACCAGGGTAGAATGTCTTTCGTTTTTTGGTCAAAGTATTATTATGGGAACATTCGGTTTTCCATTTCTGTCGACGGGGTAATTATAGTTATTGGTGCACACACAGTACACACACGGCTTTTGTTTCATCTCCACTTCCTCTCTGAAGTCATATTTGCGATGGCAAGTGTTTCTCTTTAGACCCTCGCTGCTCGCTTGCTGTGACTTAAATCTGCCAGTTGGCTCATTTGCACTGCTGCATCGGTTTCGCATCGGTCTGTTGTTGGCCCGGGTCTGACCAGATACTACGCAGGGATTAACTTTCTGCTGGTTTGGCCACAATACTCCCACACATACTTCTACACCCCCCCCCCCCCCCCCTTCTCCCCATCACTCACCCCTGTGTTTGGCTGCCTTTGGTCTCTGGATCTGCAGGATGTACGTATAAGAAAGTATTATTGAACACAAGTGAGTATTGGATAATGCGGAAGGAATGTTGCGTGCCAATGCATTAATTACATGCTGTTTTTTTAATCCCTTGAGAGATGTTGTTCATAACATTGACCTATCTGTGCAGATTAGTGAATTCAATGCGTGTTTGAAGTGGCTTAAACACAGCCTGTGTGACTAGTGCTTCTGATTCACTCTCGGTGAGTTGTTTGCAAGCGATGCATGTGGAAAGTGTTTACAAAACGAAAAGCTCCGCCACCACCACCACCACCATCATCACCGCGAGTTGTCAAAGAGCAGCCGTGGCTGGACTGGACTCGGCCAGCCAGGGTTAGCCAGAGTTTGCCGCACGCCGGCGAGCCAAGCGTGACAACAGGAGCCCAGGAGCTCCTTTTCACACGCAACGGAGAAACCTCCAGTGGATAGCGGTGGAAGTGTACTTGATGGAGCTCCCGCTTAGCTAGCTAGCTTACTAGCAAGCTGGGCTGCTGCTGCTGCTGCTGCTGGCTGCTAAGGCGTGGGTCCTCCTCGCCAGGGCTAGCTCGGCCAAACCTGGGCTGAAGTCAACAGTCGTGCTTTCATTAGTGTGGCTGAATGTCGCCTATCAGAAATGTGTAGGCCTATTTTATATTTTATTTTTTTTAAATATAAACCCGATAGTCCGACTTTCACTGAAATGTTTGCGGCTTTGCTGTGGCGGCAAATTCTGCAGGGCCCCAAGTCAACAGTGGCTACCACCAGTACTGGAAGCCATCTAAAATATTTTCCTTTTTGACTTGCTTTTGAAAGGTGCTGTTTATTTGTATAGTACTATATAGTACATTTATTGTATGCTTTTTTTTTTTTTTTGGAGCATGTGAGTTTGCTGAAATTCATTTTGAGGGTTGTTGAGAGGAGTTGTTTTGACGTTATGTACGCCGCGTTTGCCAAAATCAATTGCCTGGCTGCCCTTAATGGAGTGGGGAACGACTCGGAGAGGAATGGAAACCGACAGAATGAGGCGGTCGACTGTACCGGTGGTGTGTTTGAATGCATCACATTAGCTTACTTTTACCTTACAGTTATCTCTTCTGTTGGCTCAAATTACTTCTCCGACCAATTTCACTTGTTGTCTATTTGTCCCTTTTAGAAGCGAGACAGCACACTGATGGATGTCAAGTCGAAGTCAAAGTGTTTTATTGTCACGGGTACATCAGAACACAGGGCCATTCTGAACATTGAAACTCTTGTGAAAAGGCAGGCGACATTATGCAAAAAGTAGGCAAAAAAGATCAAATTTACATAGAAAGTAGACAAAAACGATAAAATAGCAAAACTGCTGTACTATATATAGGCTTACCTCCATTTATTTGGCTCGCGATGAGAATAGAACTGACCACTATACCTCCAGCACGCGATCATTCAATAAGCGAAGCTCACGCAGCGCAGCTTAATATGATGTGGCTAACGCGAGGCTATTCCTTTCAATGCTGATTGCACACTGACTAATTGCCTGTGTGTGTGTGTGTGTCTTCAAACCAGTATTCCCACACGTGCAAGTACATGCAGGCTACTTTTTCATTCAAGCCTTCGTAATCAAACCCAGGCCTTGGACTTGGCTCTGCTGGTCGCGGGGGGGTTGTTTACACCCCGTCAGTCCTGTCTCTCCCTCCCTCCCTCCCTCTCTCTCTCTCTCTTCCTCTGTCTTGTCGTTTTCATGTTGCTCCTTCTTCTTCTTCTTTTTTCCTACGTTTTCTTCACTCCAATTATTCGCGGTCCCATCTGGAAAGCCTTTCAGTGAGCAGCCGCTGAAGGGGGGAGGGAGGGGGAGGATAGGCGTGCTTGTATGCATGTGTATGCTCTCTGAGCCTTTCCCCCCCGTCCCGTCTAACGTGGGTTTACGGGTGATCGACGAGATAGTTTGACGGAGCCCCTCTCTTTGTTACAAGACCCCCCTTCACCTGTTTGCCGGGAATTTATTAGCTTCCCTGCAATTAGCCCGGTCACATATTTGTACGAAAAGAACTGTTTGATGTTGGTGGTATGCTTGTCTGTAATGGCGTATCTGATTGTAGAATCACCATGCATACATTATGCGGCGTGACAGCTGCATTTCTTTTACAAGCTGTGACCTGAACACCGTGTTGTGAATGGAAGACATCACCGATGGTATTTGATTCCCACACGCAACACGTGTGCGCATAAATCAAAAGGTAAGCGGAACCTTCATCCGATGGTCACGCCGTGCAGTCTGTGCCCTGCTCTCTTCCAACCCTCCTCTAAATCTGTGTGACGGCTGCTTCCTCTTCCCCTTCCCGTTTCTGGTCCCGGTCCGGTCCAGGTGCGCGGCCTCTGCTGCCCGAGCCCTACTAGGTCCATCTCTAGCCCCCCTCTAGTCTGGCGTCACGCCCCCCCCCCCCGCCACCTCCTACTGTGTTGTTGCCACCTCCGTGCTAAAGCGCGAGCAATCCGTCAGAAGCAGAACGCATCCCGACGTAGGGCCGGCTCAGCGTCTGCCGGGAATGCGTCTGCCTCGTCCCAAGTCCATGTGAAAGGGGGGATGATGGTGGTGGGGGGGGGGATAAATGCGCGCCACATGCCGTTGCGTAATCCTGCTAGTCCGTTAACTCTTTGTGTCCCAACAAAGCTCGACGTAATCACGGCCAATGGTGTTGCCGCCACATTGGCCCGGCGCCCCCTCCCTACCCCCGTCACACCACCGCGTCGGTGGGCTTTAAACTGAGGCTGAAACTGCCTCTGGTGTTTAATGGGCAGGACAATGAGTCGCCTTTCATCTCTGGCTCAATAGTATAGGATGTCTGATAACTGGCGCCCTTCTCAGGAGTAGGTTTCCTCCCTGTTTTACACTCGGGGGAGTGTGTTTTACACTTGGAGTGTAAAACTGCTCATATTGGGTTTCCTTTCCATCCACCGTGTCCATATCACAGTTTATTTCCATCTTTTTGTGTACAGTGTTGACCTCATGAGCCAATGAGGCACTCCTGCATGTGATTGCTGCATGTGTAACGACTTGCTTCAATCTCTTCTTGGTACCGGTGGCATCATGTTCATAATGCACGCCTTCCTTGTTCTTTTGGAATATGCGCTCACGCTTGGATCTTGGATGCCAACCAACTCCCATCGTACCACAGACACTTCTTGCCAACTCAAGCATGTGCGCTCCCCATTTCAAAAGAACATATTTTACATATTTCACGATCCAAATCCACAAAGAGCGGCGTGGAGTCAGCCAATCTTGAAATGAAGATTCAGTGATGAGACTGTGTGTTTTTGTTGCATACTTCCTTGGCATCTTTTGGTGGATTGACAAGTCTGCAAGAGTGTTGAGCGTGCAACATGCCCATATTTGCCCTTTTTGGGAGTTCACGTTGCACCCGATCCAAAAGCTGAAGGCATCAGGTATGGCTCTTTTTGAAGGATGTGTTGACGTGTACATGAGGTCTCATGAGATCCTTACACCCTTCTGTCTGCCATCGACACCGGTAACTGTTTTTAATGCGTTCCTCGTCTTTCAGCGAGCCAAATGAATGCCAGAGCAAAGTGCCTCCATGTCGCTGTGGAAAACATGTCAATAAGACTGTTCGCTCACACTCCCTCCAGAGCATCTTCATAGATAGTTGTCAAGTCTGCTGTCAGGCTAGATCTGCCAAAGAAACAAACTATTACCATAACTATTTAAAAAAACTATTCCCCTCTTGCCTAGTTGCAGCGTATCCATGACAAGTCGTAGACTTTAGATTTTAAGCACCTCTATGCATGCATGCACAGAAAAAAGAATGTGTTCACTTTTATTACAATAATTACCTTGGCAGCGTACGTGGTAGCTGCAGCGGCTCCTTAGTATTGGTGGTGATTTTTTGTTTTCCATCCTGCACTCGAACTCCCCTTCACCCCTTCTCCCCTCATTTTCTGCACGCCAAGCCTTCACCTGGATATGCCAGAACGTCGACGCTGTGTCGAGCTAGCTGTCCAATTTCCCCCTTTCCCCTTTGCGTGGCTGTTTACCGCGTGGCGCGTTCTGACAGTGGCTCTGACAGCACATCACACTTGGAATGATTAAAGTTTGCCCAGCAGGCAGGCGGTGATGGAAGCTGACCTGGTTTCTTTGTGCTGTGTGTGGGGGGGGGTGTCCTGCCGATGGGGCCGTGATTTGTCATGGCCGCCATGGTCCAGACCTGTTGTTGAGTGACAGCCGGGCCTCTTCTCTCCTGGAAACGGATGGACCACCAACGTGCGTGAGGTTACCTTTCAGCCCAACTAAGGCGTCCTATAAACCAGTCCCATCCCCATACCAGACCGATGATAAAGTCCACTTCCACGTGAGCGTGGCGTGGACTCGCGCATGTCTTTCGTGGCCTACAGCTACACCAACCAATCTTCCACCTTTCTATAAACATTTTTAATGGGACTAGCTATGTTTGTGGTCTGTCCCTTTCAAATATAACTTCCTAGCACTGCTGTAAAAAAAAGATCTGTGTCCCTGTGCAGAAATCATGGTCAGTACCACCATGTTGTTTTCCCCAAGGTGCACCCACTGAACGACCTCCTCTCTCACCAGGCCTGCCAGCATCTGACCTGTTGGCCTGCTTCCTGTTTCCCCCGGACTCCGTTTCCCCCGCCCCCCCCCCCATGTCCATCCACGCCGGGTATTGTGGTGAACAGCTGGGGCAGCATCCTAGCAGACATATCTTCAGTACATGTGCATACAATATCTTCTTGCATTCTTTGCAGCGGGGGGGGGGCTTCAGCTCAAGGGGAACACCGGTTATTGCTTCCCGTATGCATCCGTGGAGCTGGTGATGGACGACACAATGCCCGCTGGTGGCTGTTGTGTCTGACGGACAATGGGACCTGGCTCTTCCTGGCGGATGTTTTGCTCCCCGTGGCCTTCCTAGTACTGTTGCGTCGGCGTGGAGGCAGAGTTCACAACCCTCCAGCGTGGAAAACCAAAGCCACATATTGGCAGTATGTGTGACGACTGTATTCATCACGCGTTAATAGTCGTGATGCCCTTTCGAAGGGGCCCTATGAAACCACCAGGCGCTGCCGTGATTAGCCATTACAAGCCGTTTCAGAATTCATGTGACTAAGAAGGGCGCCAGTTATCAGACATCCTATACTATATTCACAAGTGGGACTGATAGGCACCAATGAACCAATTGGTACATGTGCACACTTTCATTTGCTTAGTCTTTCCAAGTACTGGGAGTTTGGTTATTGTTCTCGTTTTTATCGAGGAGTGAACCGTTCCTAACCTTTTTTTGGTTTGTTTTTTCTGATCTATTTTTGGCGCAATGTGTTTTGTGGCGTGCCTGGTCTGTCATCCTGATGGTTGTCAGCCATCTGCCATCTTACTCTGCCTTCTGAGAGCTTTCTAGTTCTGCCATTATGGGTGGTGAGTGTGTGTGTGTGTGTGTGTGTGTGTGTGTGTGTGTGTGTGTGTGTGTGTGTGTGTGTGTGTGTGTGTGTGTGTGTGTGTGTGTGTGTGTGTGTGTGTGTGTGTGTGTGTGTGTGTGTGTGTGTGTGTGTGTGTGTGTGTGTGTGTGTGTGTGTGTGTGTGCGCTGAAAAGGTACACCCCTGCCTTCTCTACAACCCCGCGCCACTGTCGTCGAATGAGGTCACATGACACCTGAGAAGAAGAGGCTCTCTCTCTTTCGATTTATCTTTTTCCTTTTGTGGCAGGATTTAAAAAAAGAAATAAAAGGAAGACAGAAGCGTACCCTCGACATCAAAAAGGTTCTCGTTTCTGAGTCACCCCGCTGTGGAGAGGCTGTGGTGATGTTATAATCGTCACGTGCTCAAATGTGATGGAATAAAATCAGTTTCTCTGTAAAGTCGTATCCATGCCACAGTTTAGAAGAACCCCCCCCCTCCTCAAATATGATAGAATAAAATCATAATCACTCGGTAAAGTGTTTCTTGTGTGTAGGTGTATCTAGTGAAGGGATGCCGATGTCGTCCGAGAAACGTGGTGGTAAACATCAGCATAACAATCAAAGCTCTTTTGTTTCAGTGAAATGTCGGCCCGCTGGCATCGGGGGTCACTCATCGTCGGTTAAGTGGACCATCAAATTAGCATGCAGCTGCCTCTCAATTTTCCCTCTCAAAGACCTTCACAAAATGTTTCTCGTCGCCTCCAGGGGAGAGCGCACACACACACACACACACACACTGTGTTTGTTTGATCGGTCCGCCTCACAAGTGTGGAAGCTAAATTCATTAGCAGTGAGGCCGGTTGCCCAGTGCGCATAGCAAGCGCTGGTATGCTATCAGCGGTGCATAACAAGAGGCTCGCCAAACTTTCTGTTAGACGCACATATCTTATTCTCAATATGTTTGTTTTAGTTTGAAAGTGACTATAATCACCGTAAAACAATGGGTTTGCTCCTGGCTAAGGTTTTATGAGTAAGGGGTCTTTTCTTTTACTTGTTTTCAACTGAAGTTTAACTGAATACCCGTGACTGAACTGCTGAAAGTTACTGAGCAACGAGGGTATGTACCAGCGGTAGACGGAGGGGTAGCTCCTAGCTAGCTTCAAGACAGGATCTCTCTTTGAAGTGCAAGACGGGAACAGAACAGCCAGGGAGGTTTAGCCTAAACTCCCTAAAGTACCATAAGTAGCCCACAACTGAACAACGGAGAAATGTGTGAGAACCATGTATTTACGTTGCCAAATCAAAGAGGAACTGTCCCCCCTTTTTCATGTCACAACATGAACAACAACCCGAAGGGAGGGGACGGGTTTCTGGAGTAGGTGGTGAATCAGTACCAGTCAGCGTGAAAGAGAGAGGGGGAGACATTTAAGACAGTGGGGTGAGGTGAGGGTCGGAGGTCAGAAGCATGCAAAAGGTGGGCGCCCCTCGAAGGATGTGCTCATGTTTCTCTCCAGATGGCCCTCTAATGACCAGACATACTGGGCCTGCCACGCGGAGAGAGGTGGATGGGTCTCCTGGCCGGGGGGGGGGCGGGCAGACTGGGGTGAGGTCTTCACACTCCGAGGTGACCACCAAGGATCAGTTTTAAAAGCGAAGAATCCTAAACGTGTTTATCTTCTAGAAGTGATGAACTGACATTTCTGACAGTCTGACCTGAAAAAGGTGCAATATTCCCAAGCTGTAATTTTCTGACTTGGTGCCAATGGAGAGTTGGAATCACATGAATCACATGACCCATGGGTGGAGGGGGGGGACGCTGGCTTGGATGAATGCTTGATTCACACACTCCCTCCTCTGGGATCCTCATCATCAGTAAGCTTCCACCAACCAGCCCCATGTGCTGCAGGGAGAAGGTGGCAAGCTGGCTTACTGGCAGGGAAAATAAAGTTTGGGCTGTGTTCCTGTGTTCTCTGTTGTTTACCTCGGTCTGTGTTTTCTCCCATTTGATTTGCTTGCGTACGACTTGTCGACAACATCAACGATTAGGGTTGTATATTCATACATTTTGTTGCAACAGAAGTTTAGTTCTCATGGCGGAGTTGTTTATTTTCCCATAGTAATGTACAATTATAAAATCAGAATGTGGTTTCTAGTTTAAAAAGCTGCATGGGCAACCCAATGTGTTCCTTTCTATACGGCTTCTTGTTTATTTGACTTGACTGAAGCCCACCTACTTAATCAAAGGATTCTACGAAGGTTCATGTATATTAAAAAGTCAAAAATACGTTCAAATACGTCCCTTGGGTATGGATCACGACGGGATTGTAGACTAGAAAGGTTCTGATCCACATCTGGTATGATGTTGAGATAATCACACAGACTTCCTACGCCCTACAATTCAGTGCTATCTGCATGTTGACTAGTCTCTACTTTCAGAACCAAAACTAGTTGTGTTCACTGCTTGAAGCACGATTTCCTAATGATGGCAGGGCATGCAAGGGAAGACTTCTATATGATTTTGTGGTCGCTTAGATGGTGTTTCTGTGTCCCCGTTTTTTAATGACCAAAGGCTCCTTTTAGGTGGCTTGTTCCTGAGGCTAACGCCGGGCTATGTGGTGAGATGGCTCCTAACTCGTCCTGACGTTGGGCAGCGGAGAACAAGTGGTTCTTGTTAGATCCGCGTAAGGGAAAATGGCCGTAATTGAATCTAAAACCATGTGCTTCTTATTTGGCCCGTTAAAAAAAATTGATCTAGCAAATTTCTGTGTTGCCAAACCATTCCGTTCAAGCCATAAACAATAGCCTGTTTCTCTGAGGTTAAAAGGGGAATATTGCAGCACAGGCAAAACCATTACCACAGAAACTTCAGAGGATTTAAATTTAGATTTTCTGTATTAATTTTGGCCAATTTTTTTCTTTTTTCTTTTTTAACCTGAATCCAGTGATTGCATATTCCTTACCAAGGGGGATATTCATTACATGCTGAATTCCTAATACATGGCACTAAATATGGGAATAGATTGCCAACCTATTTTTACAATAGCCTAATGTTCATGTAATCTTTGGCACATGTTCCTCCCCTCCCGCCCCCTCTGACACTTGAAGACTAACCCTGTTATAGCCCAGGTCCTCCGAGACGACAAGAGCTTCTTTCTTTCTGCTCTCCGGACCTCCTCGCAGGCCTGCTGGTGCCGTACGGCGACGCGAGCCAGTGTAAATCAAGTGTACTATGGAGGGTACACGCAAAGGCGGGCAGGTGGCTTGATTGATTAGCGATCGCGGTATGAAAGGCTGACGATGCCTCGGCGCGCTGTTTTCGTTGGCCGCACGCCAGCTAGCAACAGAACGCTACGCTAATTCAAACCAAGAAATGGCGCCCGCTGTGAAAACATTTGCTTCTTCCTCCCCCACCCTCCCACCCCGCTTCTGTCAAGAGTCACCCTCCACACCGCCGTGCGTATTTGCTTTACGATGTTGTCCGTTGACGGAGGCACGTTGACTTCTTCAGAAGTTTCCCCGCCTTTTTCGACACTTTGGCAGCAAGGTGGGCTCTGGTGTCGTTGAGGCGAATATGTTTGAAAGTGCTCTGGAGAGACAATGAGGATGATGATTTATGGTAGCATCCGCGGGATACGCCTCCGTCATCACGCGTGTCAACAGTAGACCTGTCGAGGAAGGATTCCTACCCCGCCCCAGACGTCTCTGTTGAGGCCACGGTGCTGGGTGGACAGGCAGGCAGGCTATGCCTCTTTCAAAGCTCTGGGTTTGACGGCGAGTTTCCTGGATCAGTGGCTCTTTGTTTCCCAAGATTAGGGTACATGGCTTTCTGACCCCTCCACTCCACACACACACACACACACACGAGGGGCCATAAGTCATAGCCTGTGGCGTGTGTGTGTGTGCGCAAGGGTGACCTGGAGTGCCATACGTGTCAGTCAGAGTTAGTGCTTTGTGACCTCAGGCCAAGACGTGATGAGCTCTACCCCTCAGCCCGGGCGAATAGTTGGGAGACTCCACTATAATATGGCCCCCTCATCTTTAAGACGAGGCAAATCTGCTGCTTACAGCCTCATTATCTGATTACCTCAAACACACGCATGTTCTGTCCCAATGCTGACTACGGTCTGAGGCTAGGTCGAGTATTTGAGAAGGATTCTAACAAGTCGCCTGTTGTCTCTCATACCAGTTACAGCTGCCCTCTGTTTATTTTCTTGTCTTGGGTTTAGGCAGACAGACAAAAGCCGCTGGGCAGTCGAAAGTCGACTGGAAGGTTTATAAAAAAACAAACAAAAAAAAATGTAAATTCTCTCATTGTTTGTGCGATCGGGTTAATGTTTCCAAGCTGTCTCGAGCAAAATTACGTTCACTAGGCTGCCTTTCAACTGACGCAGTTGCTGACGCCAAATCCAACCTTAACCCCTCCTCCCCCCCCTGCCGCTCAATCTTGAAACTCAAACAAAGCCCGTGTCACCTTGCATACCTTTGCGTGCAGTAATGGATTTTTTCCCCCCTTTCCGCCATTGTCAACAAAATGCATCATACCCTGGGAACAACACACATGTGTGGGGGGGGGGGTAATTCTTTGTGGAAATGCCCACAGAGTTAAGAATTAAGGCAGGAGACTCGGGGCAATCCAGGGCATTCCTGGAGTCGCTCCCTGAGGAAATGCCGGCTTTTGTCGGGACAGATCTTCGGCGTGGAGGTGTGAGACGGGGGCGGAGGCTGCAAAACAGGTTTCCCGGTGATAAATTGAAGGCTGGGTTTGGAAAGTGTCTCCTTTCTGACAGAATCTTTTGCGAGCCTTTGTCCTGCAACCCGAGCCGTCTCCGTGCAGCCACTGCCAGCTTCTCAGGGGCTCCCGGGTATCAATGGGCCCACGGAGAGGGAGGGGACGTGGGGAGGAGAGGAAGAGGGAAAGGGTAGAGAGAGGGAGATGGGGATGAGGGGATGAGGAGAGGGAGGGAGGAAGGGAGATGGGAGGGAGGGAAAGGGTGGCGAGAGAGGGAGAGAGAGAGAGAGAGAGAGAGAGAGAGTCATGTTACAAGAGATGCCTGAAGGTGACGGGCCGGGACACTAGTCAGGGTCCCGATATCTACCAAGGTATTGAACTTTAGAGATGGAAATGACTTAAGAGAGTGAATGGGAGACCTGTTTTTAGTTGTTCCTCACAAGTTGAATGTTATTCACAGGTCATATTTCATACAATAAATGGATTAAAAAACATTTGCACTCAAGTATCACAAAATTCCTGTAATCTCCCAATTTGTATTGTACAATCGCAAAAGAAAATCAGAATGTAATTTTGTGCTACTATTTGCTGCATGGCTGAAGCGTTTATCCAAAGGCTTCTTCAAGTGATCCATTGGTGCGGAAAGGGACATGCACGTCTGCTTACGCTACCAGAGTCTATGAGGAGGCCACTCCTCTGGTGTCGTCATCCCCATCTCCTTGTGTGCAGGGGTATGAAAATGAACACAATGGTGCTGGCAGAGAGTCCCCTCATCTGCTGTCCCCCGGGCTGGGTGTACGGTGACCTTGTGATCTCACGATATGAGCCTTCCAGAGGAGGGTAGTCTGCTGGGTGCTGGGGTCGGGTGTTGTTCACCGGGATGAAAGTTTGCCCACAGCACCAGGGGGCGTTGTGTTCCATGCATAACTTGTCGCAGGTCACGGAGTTTATGCCTCCAGCGCCTTGGCACTGTGGGCAATCAGGGCTTCCACTGTGCCAGCGGGCCTGTGTAACACACACACACACACAAACAAACCGAGGATCAAACATCGGCACGTGAGGACCCACCGGTTGTCATGGCGATGTCATGTCATGTTATCCCGGGTTGTGATACAAATCTGTGTCACCGGTCTCTCTCTCTCTCTCTTCTCTCTCTTTTCATCTCCCTTGGCGGGGAGCCTATGAGAAATGAACACAATGGTGCTGGCAGAGAGTCCCCTCATCTGCTGTCCCCCGGGCTGGGTGTACGGTGACCTTGTGATCTCACGATATGAGCCTTCCAGAGGAGGGTAGTCTGCTGGGTGCTGGGGTCGGGTGTTGTTCACCGGGATGAAAGTTTGCCCACAGCACCAGGGGGCGTTGTGTTCCATGCATAACTTGTCGCAGGTCACGGAGTTTATGCCTCCAGCGCCTTGGCACTGTGGGCAATCAGGGCTTCCACTGTGCCAGCGGGCCTGTGTAACACACACACACACACAAACAAACCGAGGATCAAACATCGGCACGTGAGGACCCACCGGTTGTCATGGCGATGTCATGTCATGTTATCCCGGGTTCTGTCAAGAGTCACCCTCCACACCGCCGTGCGTATTTGTTTTACGATGTTGTCCGTTGACGGAGGCACGTTGACTTCTTCAGAAGTTACCCCGCCTTTTTCGACACTTTGGCAGCAAGGTGGGCTCTGGTGTCGTTGAGGCGAATATGTTTGAAAGTGCTCTGGAGAGACAATGAGGATGATGATTTATGGTAGCATCCGCGGGATACGCCTCCGTCATCACGCGTGTCAACAGTAGACCTGTCGAGGAAGGATTCCTACCCCGCCCCAGACGTCTCTGTTGAGGCCACGGTGCTGGGTGGACAGGCAGGCAGGCTATGCCTCTTTCAAAGCTCTGGGTTTGACGGCGAGTTTCCTGGATCAGTGGCTCTTTGTTTCCCAAGATTAGGGTACATGGCTTTCTGACCCCTCCACTCCACACACACACACACGAGGGGCCATAAGTCATAGCCCGTGGCGTGTGTGTGTGTGCGCAAGGGTGACCTGGAGTGCCATACGTGTCAGTCAGAGTTAGTGCTTTGTGACCTCAGGCCAAGACGTGATGAGCTCTACCCCTCAGCCCGGGCGAATAGTTGGGAGACTCCACTATAATATGGCCCCCTCATCTTTAAGACGAGGCAAATCTGCTGCTTACAGCCTCATTATCTGATTACCTCAAACACACGCATGTTCTGTCCCAATGCTGACTACGGTCTGAGGCTAGGTCGAGTATTTGAGAAGGATTCTAACAAGTCGCCTGTTGTCTCTCATACCAGTTACAGCTGCCCTCTGTGTTTATTTTCTTGTCTTGGGTTTAGGCAGACAGACAAAAGCCGCTGGGCAGTCGAAAGTCGACTGGAAGGTTTATAAAAAAACAAACAAAAAAAAATGTAAATTCTCTCATTGTTTGTGCGATCGGGTTAATGTTTCCAAGCTGTCTCGAGCAAAATTACGTTCACTAGGCTGCCTTTCAACTGACGCAGTTGCTGACGCCAAATCCAACCTTAACCCCTCCTCCCCCCCCTGCCGCTCAATCTTGAAACTCAAACAAAGCCCGTGTCACCTTGCATACCTTTGCGTGCAGTAATGGATTTTTTCCCCCCCTTTCCGCCATTGTCAACAAAATGCATCATACCCTGGGAACAACACACATGTGTGGGGGGGGGGGTAATTCTTTGTGGAAATGCCCACAGAGTTAAGAATTAAGGCAGGAGACTCGGGGCAATCCAGGGCATTCCTGGAGTCGCTCCCTGAGGAAATGCCGGCTTTTGTCGGGACAGATCTTCGGCGTGGAGGTGTGAGACGTGGGCGGAGGCTGCAAAACAGGTTTCCCGGTGATAAATTGAAGGCTGGGTTTGGAAAGTGTCTCCTTTCTGACAGAATCTTTTGCGAGCCTTTGTCCTGCAACCCGAGCCGTCTCCGTGCAGCCACTGCCAGCTTCTCAGGGGCTCCCGGGTATCAATGGGCCCACGGAGAGGGAGGGGACATGGGGAGGAGAGGAAGAGGGAAAGGGTAGAGAGTGGGAGATGGGGATGAGGAGAGGGAGGGAGGAAGGGAGGATGGGAGGGAGGGAAAGGGTGGCGAGGGAGAGAGAGAGAGAGAGAGAGAGAGAGTCATGTTACAAGAGATGCCTGAAGGTGACGGGCCGGGACACTAGTCAGGGTCCCGATATCTACCAAGGTATTGAACTTTAGAGATGGAAATGACTTAAGAGAGTGAATGGGAGACCTGTTTTTAGTTGTTCCTCACAAGTTGAATGTTATTCACAGGTCATATTTCATACAATAAATGGATTAAAAAACATTTGCACTCAAGTATCACAAAATTCCTGTCATCTCCCAATTTTTATTGTACAATCGCAAAAGAAAATCAGAATGTAATTTTGTGCTACTACTTGCTGCATGGCTGAAGTGTTTATCCAAAGGCTTCTTCAAGTGATCCATCGGTGCGGAAAGGGACGTGCACGTCTGCTTACGCTACTGAGTCTATGAGGAGGCCACTCCTCTGGTGTCGTCATCCCCATCTCCTTGTGTGCAGGGGTATGAAAATGAACACAATGGTGCTGGCAGAGAGTCCCCTCATCTGCTGTCCCCCGGGCTGGGTGTACGGTGACCTTGTGATCTCACGATATGAGCCTTCCAGAGGAGGGTAGTCTGCTGGGTGCTGGGGTCGGGTGTTGTTCACCGGGATGAAAGTTTGCCCACAGCACCAGGGGGCGTTGTGTTCCATGCATAACTTGTCGCAGGTCACGGAGTTTATGCCTCCAGCGCCTTGGCACTGTGGGCAATCAGGGCTTCCACTGTGCCAGCGGGCCTGTGTAACACACACACACACACAAACAAACCGAGGATCAAACATCGGCACGTGAGGACCCACCGGTTGTCATGGCGATGTCATGTCATGTTATCCCGGGTTGTGATACAAATCTGTGTCACCGGTCTCTCTCTCTCTCTTTCTCTTTCTCTTTCTCTCTCTCTCTCTCTCTCTTTTCATCTCCCTTGGCGGGGAGCCTATGAGATTAGCATGATGGATGCCGCGTATCTGATCCGCTGTTCCCGTGTCACTGATGAATGTTGATAACTACCCGGGGTACCCTGTTGGCTCATTAGCCTTGTTCTCGGGTGTCTGCGTGTCGGACGAGGGCCAGGGCTGCTGTCGGGACGCCCACCTCCATGTGCACCGCCGCAGAGCCGTCTGCTTTCATTTGTGCCGTGACCAAGCAGGAGATGCATGGGACCTTTAAACAATCCCACCTTAAACAGCACGCAATTTTATTACATTGACATTTACATTTGTGGCATTAACGATGCATTACTTTGCCTTCAGTCATTGCAATAAACATGTGCATGTAAATATATTCTTTTTAACGATTTAACTGTTTTTCCGAAAGCGGTCCAGCAGTTCCACCCCTCACGGCTGTTTTTCCGTCGCGACAACATCGTTGTTTACACCGCTCCAGTGTGAAGATACACAATCTCTCTGGCTGAGCTCCGCTTGCAGCAGACGTGGCCTTTAATACCCCCCCCCCCCCCCACCCCCACTCCACACCCCAAAAAACCCCCAAACCTCCTCACCCCACGCAGCCCCTCTGCCCATCCACCCCTCACGGCTGTTTTTCCGTCGCGACAACATCGTTGTTTACACCGCTCCAGTGTGAAGATACACAATCTCTCTGGCTGAGCTCCGCTTGCAGCAGACGTGGCCTTTAATTACACTTGATAATATACATGTCAAGCGATCGCTCCGCCAGCGCCAGACAGTCGTTGTCGGTTTGGACTCGGAGCGCCGTGTGAGTCACATAAGTGGCCTTTTGTCAGTTTGCGATTGCACCACAACACTAGACCGTTTTTTTGTTTTTTTTTCTCCCTTTTCCTAAACTATGACCACGCTTTCCTTTTAAACGGTACCCTCACCCCTGCACCCCACCCTCCCCCCTGAGGAATTCACCCCCCTGTACTAACAATGAACAGTAACGGACCAGAACGCGTAAACTTGCGGCCGATGCCAGCAGCTGCTTGTGATGAGGGGATGGTTGTGAGGGGGGGAGGGGAGCGCACCGACAGGCTTGCTCCCATGATAAAATCACGGTCTGCGTAGCGACGAGTCGTCTGACCTTGGCCGTGACTTGTTCGTTCTCCGCGTTGGGGTTAACACACACACACACACAAACATCGGCACGTGAGGACCCACCGGTTGTCATGGCGATGTCATGTCATGTTATCCCGGGTTGTGATACAAATTCTGTGTCACCGGTCTCTCTCTCTCTCTCTCTGTGTCTCTCTCTCTCTCTCTCTCTCTCTCTCTCTCTCTCTCTCTCTCTTTTCATCTCCCTTGGCGGGGAGCCTATGAGATTAGCATGATGGATGCCGCGTATCTGATCCGCTGTTCCCGTGTCACTGATGAATGTTGATAACTACCCGGGGTACCCTGTTGGCTCATTAGCCTTGTTCTCGGGTGTCTGCGTGTCGGACGAGGGCCAGGGCTGCTGTCGGGACACCTCCTCCATGTGCACCGCCGCAGAGCCGTCTGCTTTCATTTGTGCCGTGACCAAGCAGGAGATGCATGGGACCTTTAAACAATCCTACCTTAAACAGCACGCAATTTTATTACATTGACATTTACATTTGTGGCATTAACGATGCATTACTTTGCCTTCAGTCATTGCAATAAACATGTGCATGTAAATATATTCTTTTTAACGATTTAACTGTTTTTCCGAAAGCGGTCCAGCAGTTCCACCCCTCACGGCTGTTTTTCCGTCGCGACAACATCGTTGTTTACACCGCTCCAGTGTGAAGATACACAATCTCTCTGGCTGAGCTCCGCTTGCAGCAGACGTGGCCTTTAATTACACTTGATAATATACATGTCAAGCGATCGCTCCGCCAGCGCCAGACAGTCGTTGTCGGTTTGGACTCGGAGCGCCGCGTGAGTCACATAAGTGGCCTTTTGTCAGTCTGCGATTGCACCACAACACTAGACCGTTTTTTTTGGTTTTTTTTCTCCCTTTTCCTAAACTATGACCACGCTTTCCTTTTAAACGGTACCCTCACCCTGCACCCCACCCTCCCCCCTGAGGAATTCACCCCCCTGTACTAACAATGAACAGTAACGGACCAGAACGCGTAAACTTGCGGCCGATGCCAGCAGCTGCTTGTGATGAGGGGATGGTTGTGAGGGGGGGGGGGGCGCCATGTAAATCGGGTCTGCGTAGGACGAGTCTTCTGAGTCCTGGCCGTGAGTCCCGTTTGGGTAAAACACACTACTACTACAGTACAGAGTCCAGGCTCCTCGGCAAAGCTTTGATCGCCCGACCACCACCACGCTGAGCAGGGGTTGGTGGGGGGGTCAGCAGACCGGGCCTGCTGCTGCTGCTGCTACTCCAGTGAACCCTGACTCACCCCATCTCTCTCATTAGGTGACTCCGACCCATACTCACCTCCCCCCCACCAGGACCGGATGGACCATTAACGCTGGTCTCCACATGCGTACGGCGTGTAAAATGTAATCGGTTGCTTTAAAATGACCCAAAAAAAAAAAATAAATGGGTCCAATTATCATACCGTACCTGCCATGCACAACAGCCCCCCCCCCCCCCCCCCCCGACTACGCATTCCTCATCGGTAAAAGCAGCAGCAGTATGTGTTTAAAACAAAAAAGTCCAATATTTTCCAGGAGTACAAGGTGGTGATCTGTTGGCGGCAGGGTGGGGGGTGCAGAATGTTTCACTGGCCTCCGACGTCAACTGTATAGGAATCTGACTCCGGCTTCCCATCTGTTAGAACTATAGTCTTGATTATTGTGGTCTGTCTGTGGTGGTTGGTTGGTTGGTTGGAGACGCTAACATTAACGCTCCCACCGCCGTCGCCGCCACTGCCGCCTGCTGCCCGCTGAATGGCTGCTAGGAGGCTGGAGCACATTCTCCGGGCGTTCCATGGGGTGTGGGTGCTGCTGCTGCTGCTGCCGCCGCCGCCTGACTGGCCGTCACCCTCTCATTGGGGGAAGGAGAGGAGAGGAGCCCGGCCCTGACACATCCCACGGCCGACACAAAAGGGAGGTTGTGATGCACATACTAATGAGGCCATAATAGGTGGTTCTGTCACTCAATTCCTCCGCGGCTTAATCCGACCCAACAAACTCAACAAAGTAAAGGGTGTGTGTGTGTGTGCGCGCAAATCTACATTTGTGTCAGTGTGAATCGTTGCGCTTGTGAATTTTGTGTTGCACCCCTCTCTCCACTCCCTTTCTCCCTCTGCGTTCACACTGTGCCTGACCTACAGGAGAGGGTGTGTGGAACAGGAAGTTATTAGAGCTAATTATTTAGTTTAATCATAGGGGTGGGATTTGGGGGTGGGGGGGGGGAGCTACCCTGATGGTGATTTGCTAGTTGAGCTAGCTACCTCATTTTTTTCCCCCCACTCTGGAGCTATAATTATCTTGTGATTGTCGACACTGAAGGCTCATTGTTGCCAGTAAGACCCCGAAGCCAACGGGTTTCATTATGTCCTGGTATGAACGAGAGACGCAGAGTCACCTAGGGCTGGGTCTAACTCCGCTGCCAGTATGTGGAGCCATTTGCCGCTTAAAACTAGATTAGGATGTGGAGACTGGAGTTGAGGTGGTGTGCATGTATGAGAATCATCAATCATTTCTCGTGCTTTCTAAATGTAACCCGCTTCACTCTTGACAGTCTGATTCATCTCGGCATAGAACCACCCATTCTCTTTTCCATTTGCTGATCACTATACATTACATACATTTTACATGTACCCTACATTCATACCGACACCAAGACTGTAGAAACCTCCTTGCAATCAGGTCACCTAATCTGTCACGTGCTGCGAACGTACAATAAGTGCGGACATTGTCTTTCAGCAGTTTGTGAGGTAGGCTACTGTTACTGAGCTGCTGGGGATTACATTGTGCTGTGTTTTCTGCAGTTAAGTGGCAGTGTTGGGGATGGTCTGTGTGGGCCGGTGACGGTGAGTGGGCGGGGCTTGGGTTGTTGTTGTTGTGAGCGTTAGGCGGCGGTCCAGCATGACTCTGGACACGCGTGTGCGTTTCTCTACACGGCCCCACAACTGTTGAGTTCATGACCACAGCGGACATCACAGGGCTGCATTATTCAACGGCGCCACACATGAACGGCTTTTATTTACAGACTCGGGTTTGCTTTTCTTTTATTTGTTTTCCAATTAGCCACACAAGCTCGTAACGTACCACTTTTTTTCTTATCACCCCCTAGCGCCGTCTGTCAGATCAGCGCTCAGGAGAATCCTATCTATCCTGCCTGTTGGTTCTCTTCGAGACAATGTAGATCTGGAGCCCAGGACTCGGGCATGGGAGAGGTGCCAGGGGCTTCTTGAAGCAGCATGGGGGAGGGGAGGGGATGAGGGAGGGAGTGGGGGAGAGGGGTCGTGATGAGACTTCAGTCTGTGTGGTTGGCCAGCCAAGCGTTTACGAGGCCACTCTACATGTCTGCTTCTCGCTGGAGTGGAAAGGAGGCCAGAGGGTTGAACTCGGCCCGGCTGCCAGAGCCAGCCCTGGGAGAGGCGGAGCCTGTTGGACGGCGTGGAAGGGTTGGGAACGCGCGCGGGGGGGAGAGAAACCACACTGTGAAAGAGAACCTGACACGGCCGCAAATTAATTCACCGTCTGAATAGATCATCTCTTCATTTGGATGCATTAATCCCTCAATCCCCCTTTTTTCTCTCTCCCTCTCTCCCTCCCAACCTCACTCATCCCCTCTCTCTCTCTCTCCCTCGATATCCACCCCTTTTTGTTTTCCGTATCACGCTTTGCATCCTCATTACCCGTCGCTTACTGTCCAAATTGAAACTTAAACCACCAAAGCACGTCAGAAGGGGATAATTCGGCTGTAAAGCATGCCACCCCCCCCATCTCCTCCTCTCGCTCTACATTTAATTAAGAGACCACATGAAATGCGGGCTCCAGTGAGGATACGACGCTACAGTTTCTTCAGGGAACACGCTGTACTGTAATTCCTTGACCCAATTTCTCATGAATCACTTTGCCCTGCAGCAAAAGTATGGTTTAGTTCAGGAACAAGGCAGATTAAGCTGTTAGTTTTTAAACCTTTTTTGGGGGTCTTTTTAAAAGGACCGTTTTTAATAGTCAAGTCAGGGAACACAATTTACCAAAATATTGTCATTATGTTTATTCTCACCACCTTTTTGTCAAAGACATCATTCATAAGAATCCACTTTCCTTCAGCATAGCATTATGCTATATGGCATTTCTGCACCTTATGGCCATTTTTATTGGCGTTCCACTCATTCGTAAAGAGCTGTGCATGCCGTGTTGTATGCTGGCATATGCAGTCGGCATCGACACCTCAAATTATTTAGCATTGCATGCGCATCACAGCGCTGGCTGGAGCAGTTGTTGTGCTTTGAGATTCCGTGGTCCCCGGCCCCCCCAGCCTTCTCCCATCTACTGCTTGCTCAGGGGGGAGGAGGTTAACGGTCGAGTGACCCTCTCGGTGAATACCTATCTTTGTCCCGCCAGGCTGGTCTGGAACTCTAGAGGCTGGCGCGGGACACGCTGGCCGGGGTTCAGGAACTCCAAGGGGCCACGAGATTAGCATGGCATGGAAGGATCCCTGATAACTGACACCCTCTGCGCAGGCATCCGAGCCCCTCTCCAATTCCGCTAAAGACCATGGCCACAAAGACGCCATTCAGCACCGGGTACGGTGGCACTAATCCCTTTAGCACAGAGACCCGGGCCACTGATAGCATCTAAATATCTCTCCAGTAAATGTCATTTGCCTGAATTAGACGTATAGGATCTCTCGGACGCCGTGGATTGCGTTGCAGCGTCCGTGGCAATATTTGTCCCTGTTGTGATTCCTTGTGATGTCGTCTTACAGGCGAAGGGTTTCATGTGAGCCGCGAGGAGAGGTCGCCGTCGGAGCTGGCTACCGCTGGCTGCCGGGCCCTGGGGATTTGGGTCACTTTTAAGTGCTGCTGCTTTGTAAAAGGTAGCCTTTACATTCATGTGGCATGCAACCATCTCACTGTTGGCCCTCACTGACAACATAGCCTTTTAACCCCTTGGTGTGCCTGTGTTGTTGGGGTGGGCGGACACTTAAAAGCCATACAGTTGGTTTCCTATAGTGCTTTAGGCAGTGTCTCTTCCACAGCCTTATTCAGGTCAACTTGTCATGACAGGGTTGTTGTCACAAATGTATTTAATTATAATTATAGAAGATGTGTGACCATTTAGACAAAGTGCAAACAACATGACTGAACTGGCTTTTTTTTTTTTACTTCTAGGTCTATTACAAATAACACAATGAATTTAATGTGGTTTCTAAAGGAAAGCCATCAATCACAAAAATGTGATAAAAGGCCTCAATATCACGTATGAAATATAACATGACAGAGGGATTGATCACCTGCAGCTTATGAACTCTCCTGGTCTTCCACCTTTGAAGGATGGGACTTTAAAGATGAGGGGGTGGGGTGGAGTCCGCTGATCCTGACATCTCTTGGCAGAAATAAATTACTCGTGGTTGACCTTTAACCTTCGGTAAAACACTTGCTCACTGTCATGCTGTGGTTGCGTTGGAAACCCCTTGGGAGGCGATGCTGCCTGGACAGGCCTCAAGACTCAAGAGTGATTGATCTGGGTTTCAAAACGCCGAAACTCTGTCCAACGCTAGCCTGACGTGATCTATTGTTTCAATATTTTAGATTACAAATTTGCTTAACCTTTGACCCCCTGGGCCTATTATACTTCTTTAACCCAATTATGGGATGCATTGCAGTAATTCGACGACTCCTCCTGACTCCTTAAGTGAAGGGCATATTCTCAGAGTCTACAATGCAGCTCATATCCGCCTTCCTTGTGTAAGCCCAGTGGTCTGTTACGAGGGCAGGTCGGGGTCTCCATCCAGACAAAACCGTAACCAGTGCACAGCCAGGGATCAATATGCTTCCCAACAAAACGGAGAACAGCAACAAACAAGCTTGTGCGTTCAAGGATACAACAAGTCATGCATCCCTTGCCCTACTCTCCCCTCTCTGATTTCTCCCAAAGGCCCTGCTTGGATTTCAGTCTTAAAAGGATTTTTTCCCCCTCCCTTTTTAGTTTTACCATTTTTACCCACTGTGCTCCACCCTCCATCCCAGCTCCGATCAATGGGGGGGCTGACAGCCGAGAGCGCGCTCCTGGGCCATGGTGCCCCTGCAGCCAGGCTCCTCCTGGGCCGGATAGAGTGCTTAGTCGAGCAGGCTGTTAGTGGACACCACACCGGGGTCCACACACCGGGGGGGGTGGCTTCGACGTAGACACCTCGACACCAAGTAACATAATCACTCTTCAGTTCCCCCATCCGTCCATAAAACGCTTTTGGGAAAGGATATTTTTGGTGGTTCACTTCAACCCTGCTCCCTAGTCTATGGAGACTATAGCCGTGAGCAAAGATCACATGTGAAGACTAGTAAAATAAATTATTAAACCAGTTGTTGTTGTTGGGGTTGGGGAGGGGGGGGGGGCAACCATTGATGTGGGCAGAGGCCTCAGGTGTTAACCGATACATGGACGAAGGATACAAAAAAAACCCAGGTTGAACAGGATTGACTGATGCTTTTTTTGCAAGGGTTCCCCTTACACTCAATACAGCGGCTCAGGATTTATTGGACTTTCTCCTTTTGAAGATGTTCTCAGATGAACCGGGGGCGGCCAGAGACCCAGCCACACTGACCCTCGTTCGTCTTCCTCTACACTGGCCCCCCCCCCCCGTCTTGAGTTTCATTCGGCGGCCAACATGTTTATCTTGGAGAGGCTCAGACTATTAAACTATTACCACCGTTTACTACCTTGCCTCTGCGATTGTTGGATCTTTATCGTGATCTGAGCAAAGCTTGTCTTTTGGCGTACCTTTATATATAGCAATTAGCATTTTTTATCGTTCATATTTTTGTGTGTTCTAATATTAGAAATGGGCCTACTTTTACTTTTCATTCAGCAAGTTAAGTAATTAATTTATACCTTTTTTTTAAATGAATGTTTTGGTTGCATGATCCCACTAATACCATTTTATAATAAAAATGATACATGTGAGATTGCTATGATGAGGACCTATTGTGGTTTATTTCCTTGCTAATCCATGAATCAATATGCCTTTGCTACCCCATACACCCGTTTCCATTGACAACAAAAAATCCATTGGATCCGTTTGCCAACAGATTTACAACTTCACCGCTGTTGAAGCTTCAATAATCTGCCCTGCAGGGTGTGGTGTGGTGTGTGTGTGTGTGTGTGTGTGTGTGTGTGTGTGGGCATGACTTCTGGCTACGCTTGGTTTCTTGCATTACAACGCAACACTTGTGTATTGTCCCATTAAAGTGACCCGTTGACCCCAGGGGTCACCATGTCTGCCATCAGCCCAGCTGGGGTCATCTCGCTTAGCTTGTTGCACACGTGTTCTGGTCAAAGGGGTCCATTTAAACAAAAAAAAATATCATTGTGCCACTGACTTTATCTGGAATCACTCACTGGTTATGTCTCCTCGCCTGAGCCGTAGATCACGTCTTAACAGCGCTATATACTCATGTTCTTTCTTTGATGGGCCACCCACACCCCTGAGCACCCGAGGGCTCAAGGCCGTGGTGTCCTCCTGCAGACTCCCTTTCTTCCTGTAATCCTCTTATAAATGGGCCACTGTGTCTCTATTTTACAGGCAATGAAGCAATGTCTTCTGAGCCTGTCAGGGGAGGTACAGTGAGGGCCGCCGAGGGGCTCCGACTGGGGCTAAAGTCTATCCGTTATCTTATCTCGAGCCTTCACCTCGACCCAACAGGCCGTCACGCTCCCCCTCCTGTGGCAAGGAAAACTAAGATGAGCACAAAACACACCAGGAAGATGGATGGAAAGCAGAAGGAGATTTATATTGCACTGCTCGGGGATCGGGGAGGGATGGGGGGGAGGGTTCAGAGAACATTGGTTCCTGCATCTTTTCATAGATCTTCCCTCCGAGGCGGAGAATGGAAACAGTGAAAACACACGCCAGGAGGACAAACACAAAAATTCATGAGGGGAAAAGAGCGCTGGAATAGAAACCACCGGGCAGGATACGTTGAACCTTTTAGCTCTTAACTGTATTAAAAGTGGTACCTTGTTTTTGCCGGGGTTTTTTCCCCCCACACCGCGAGCAACGGGAAATGTAAATCCATCAGGCGGCTGTCTCGTTCCCAGCCCCAGACGTTTGGCGTATTTCGTATTTCCACCTTGGTTCAATTACCTTGCCTCCAACCCCTCCCCGCCCCCTCGCTTCCACGGAGATGCATCGGTGTTGTTCTGTCACGAGAGACCCGTCGTTACCATAGTAATCCAGGGGTACACAAAGGGAGAAGCTCTATGGAAAAATGCATTGTGCTGGAGCTGCTGTTGCTGCATCAAGGTTATGCCAATAGAGCGGGGCTGTTATGTTGATGTTGATGACTCCCATGCAGCCAGATGTTCTGGTTTTGATTCCCAGTGTCTTCAATCCGCCTATGAACAAGATGTCTGACCCATTAACTGCTCCATAATAATGACCAGTATATTGTATGTTGTAGTATCAGTAGTGGATGATATGCATGCTGGATTTTGGCATTTTCTAATCCCCAAATCCCAATTTATATACATGTTTTTTTACGCTCGGAGGCATGCTGGACGGCTCGACGGGAAGGAAAACAAATATTTATGTCCACACATCTGTGTCGCACGCGTGGTCAGTGGTCAGCATATTTCATGCTTCATAAGAGCAACTTGCATCAAGTTTTGCATTCAAAAGGGGTTCCAGTCCAACAGGGTACTGATGCGTCCCTTCTGTTGTCCTTCACCGCTGTTTTGATTTTAGTCGTGCTGCTAGCTAACACTCTCCTTCTTGTTGTTCTTCTTTCTTTCTCTCTCTCACCATGTCGACGTGGACGCTGTGGCCGATGTTCCCACCATCAAAGGTAAGCTTAATGACGAACCCCTTGTTTCCATTGGAGTTGACCGCCCATAGTTAACTCTCGAACTCTGCTGACTCACTGGTTGATCGTTTTAAGCTCGCTAATCGATTTAAATAAAGGCCCCTGATGTGCACCTTTTAAGGCTAAGTGCTTATCAGCGAGAGTCATATCGGATGCCTTGGCCCCGGTGCTGGTGATGAGTGTGTTTTTTGCCGGAGCCAAACGCGACCGCTAACTAATGCCACGCGTCCGACATCAAAGCGCGACAGTGAATTCCTATTGTCAGACACACTTAATGTGATGTTTGCTGTGGAGGATTGTCGGTACATGTTTAGAAAAGTGGTCAGGGGGGACGGAGGAGGGGGGGGGAACGGAGAGAAACCAGACGTAATGGAGAACACTTTGATGCAGTGCAAAAGTAATATGACTACGCAGTGTAAACCAGTGATTCTCAACTGGTGGGCGGGTCGCAGAGCCAGACCTTACGCTTTTAAGAGTTAAAAACCACGGATGAACTAATGTTTCAATGTTGATTCATGTTTCAACGGCGTACTATTTAATTGAGTTTGGCCCCAGTTGTTGCAGCTTTTTGATCGCGACATGTTTTTTATTAGTACACGGAGGCATTGTTAACGCCTACTAAATATGGTAAATAAATCCGTTTTATATTCTGTATTGACTTAATGACTAACGACACTTGTGGGCCCTGAGGCTCGGCCAGTTGGGAGCCAGCGGTCCAAAATGACATGAATGAGCAGAGAGGAATGGCCCGGGAGCACATGGCTCAGGGTATGACTACTACTACTAGCGCTGCTTACTAGCGGTACGTTTGACACGTCTGGCATGGCGTGTGACGGCTCTGGGACGTTGGCCTGGCCCTCCGCCGTCTCCCCGGGAAACCAGGCGCCTCAGACAGGAAGCGGTATTGTCCACGCCCGCTTTAAGACGAGGCGGCCTTTGACAGACAGACAGACAGACAGACTCAGAACAGGTAATTGGCTGTCACCATGGGGGTGGGGGGGGAGACGCCAAGTTAGACATGCTTCTTTATTCCTCTTCCATATATGGTCGGTCTCTCTCTCTCTCTCTCTCTCGCTCGCTCGCCTTTTTCTTCACCCCATAGATGCTGTGCCTAGCAACAGCTGCTGCCCTCCACCCAGCCAGTATTCCTAAACGGCCACGTTGACAATTAGTGGTGTGTGTGTGTGTGTGTGTGTGTGTGTGTGTGTGTGTGTGTGTGTGTGTGTGTGTGTGTGTGTGTGTGTGTGTGTGTGTGTGTGTGTGTGTGTGTGTGTGTGTGTGTGTGTGTGTGTGTGTGTGTGTGTGTCCGCCCGCCTGCCCTCTCGTAGGTGTCATTTCGTTAAGTCTGGTGGGGGGCCGAGCCACCGCCTGCTGTGCGCTGTCTCTCCGCGGTGTGTGAGTGACAGTGCGCTCCGCGGGGGGTCATTGTGGCAGTCAGGCCTCGCTGATTACCAAAGCCCCCCTATTTTCGCATTCAAGGCCAGAGGAAGTCAGTTTGTTGTGGACTTGGTGTTTGCCAACGACTGCGGGAATGCACAGATCCCGCCCCCCCCCCCCCCCCATACCGGTCTATTAGAAATGCAGTTTTAGCGCCGTCCCTTTTTTTTATTGTGCCGTAAATCGATTTTCCTGTTAAATGCGTAATAATAATCCTTTTGACTGCGTGGACTCGATGTGCGCGGGAAAGCTGAGCCGAGCTTCACCTGTCGCACCCGTTGTTATCTTAAACATTTTCATCGGCTTCGGATGAGTGTCAAGTAGCAGCCCGCCTCCAAAGCGGCCTGATTGACAAGCACAGGAGGCCAGGCCTTTTGTGGCTCCTCCCACCCCCCCCCCCCCCCCCCCGCACCACCCAACCCCACCCCGTCCAGAATGCATTGTGGCACTTTTGCACCTCTGTGAGATGGATTGGCACTCGAAAAGTTCTATTATAACCCTGCAGTGCCCTGCATTGTATCTTGTTTTTCTGTATCATTTTGCGTGGGTTGCACGCACGGTTAATTGTCCCGGCCTAACTGCTGCCGTGTTGTGCATTAGCCCTGATCAGTGTAGCCTTACCTGGCACCGCGTCGTTCGCCGGAGAGCACTCACTCACTCACTCACTCACTGGCGCTCTCCTCGCAATCCAGGAAGCTATAAAAGGGCGGGAACACTTCCTGCACTTAAGTGAGCGAAAGCTTATCTTGGTTGTTGTGCATCGAGAGTGAAATGCAGGGAGCGGGGCGGAACTTCCATTAATCCATCTCTGAGCCGAACGTTCATCTGCGAGGGTTTTTACCAACTTACGGTCACATGGGAATGAGTTGACTGAAATATTTTGTGGACGCCATCGTTTGTTGGGGCGATCGGCAGCTTGCTTGACACCTCTTCCACACCGACTTTAACGTCTTCACGACGAGCCTCCCTCTCTCTGCTTTGAACTTTCTGGAGACGGTGTGGCCTTCTCCCCCCTTTTGTTGAATGACATTTACATATCGGCCAGATCTCACACACAGACACACACACATCTTGTGAAGTACTTGTGAATGCACCCAACCGCAACCCCCACACACACCCCCCCGCCACCTCAAGACAATCTAAATAAAAAGATGGATAGATACTACTAGCTACTTATCTGGGATGTGTGTTTGGTCCATTGGGACTGTAAAAATAGAAATAAAGTGAAATCCATTTAACTTGTACTGTTTTTCTGTCTGCCAGTCTGGAACATCTCCAGATAACAGAATTCATTTTTCCCTGCCCCTCCAGGCGGGATGAACATCTTGGATTGCATATCTTGTACCCCCCCCCCCCCCCCCCCCCCACACACACACACACACAGTCAGTCAGATCAGCCAATCGCGTTGGAGCATGCAAGTAATTAACACAACCGAGTCGAGCTTTTCAACCAGAGATGCTATCTGCATATTAATTAAAAACGTTCACAAAAAAAAGCGTTTAAGGTAGACAAAGGGTTTTCTAATTGGGTAAATGAGAGCCCCCCCCCCCCCATCAGTCCTGGTGTAGGCTCCAGCAGTCTGTGTTGAATCATGACCCAGACCCCTGCAAATCCCAACATCATCCTCATTAGACCAGAGCCTGCCTTGAGCGGAAACAGACCTTCTAGACGAGAGCACGCCATTTTAAATCCCCACGGAGCACCTCTATACACACCACGCACACGGAGCAGTCTCTCTTTTTAACTTTAATTTGTCTTACGAGACGCAGACCTCACATCTGTCATAGTTTTGTTACGTTTTTGTTTCTGACAATTATCCCCATGTCCTCCTAAACCTTAATCGTTTTCCTGCTCATTTTTCTTGCTTTCTCAATTAGATTTTACGGTCTCTCTCTCTCTCTCGCCGTGTTCTTATGAGATACCTTCACGAGAGCACCGTATCGATTCCTGCTCCACACACACACACGTCAGAATTATTATTAACGACACGAGCGGACATTTGCTGAACAGATGCGGCGGGGATTTCACAAGCCCCGTCCTGGAGCTTGAGGAGGGTAATGAGCAATGGGGGGGCTGCCTGCCTGCCTGCCTGCCCTCCCCCATCCCTCCCTCGTAGCCCCAGCCTGGGTTCCCAGAGAAAATACATTATACGAGGAATGTTCCCGTCCCCGTATAGTCTAATCACAGTCAGGACCGCTTCACAATTCCCGAGGGATATTATTGCCTTGGTTATTTGAATACCAGGTTTTTCCCAACAGAGGAAAAAAAAAACCTTGCCTTGTTTCAAGCCCAGGTCAATCAGAGCTGGAAGGTGCAATTACGTTTTCAAATGTGTTTTTAAATCCGCTCCTGTAATGTATTTGCACATTTATTTGTAATCCAATTGTTCTGTTTTTAATATGCATGACATGTAGAACCCAAATAACCATTTGCAGGACATTTTAGCATGTCTGTCGTGAAATAGGCCAGTCTGGTCATCCGCCATCGGAATCTTTTGTATTGGATTACAATATGTACACAGCTCCATATTGTTCCTCGTTAGCTAGCTTCTGGTTGGGTTTCCATCAGATAGCGACCGACCGTACATCTAAGGCAAAGAACTCTTGATGATAGGCTTGAGACGGGAAGGAGGGTTTGACCAGAGAGAGGGGAGGTCATACTTTGTTCCATATCACTTCCCACTTCTTATTGTCACGGCCTCTAGTTGTAACGCAAGACCTTCACCACACCGGTCGCACTTATCCCTCCAGGAAGTCGGGCTATCGGTCTTCCTGTCCTATCTGGTGGGGGGGTTGGGCGGAGGTGGTTGGTTGTCTAGATCCATATCAACAGGTCCCCTTACCTGTACAAACACGACGTACCACCACAATGTAGAGAGACCAAACATTTAATTTCCTGCCTCCGGCGGCGACGGCAAGGGGCCCTAATCTCGCCCTACATCTGGCGGGAGGTGAGCGGGCGGTAACGCTGACCGGCGACGGCTTCATATCTCGAAACACAACGGCGCTTTTCATAAGCGTCGGAGCAAGGTGTGAAGGCGGGAAAGCAAAGCGCCCCGCCGCCCCCCGGCTCCGGAGCTGTTTAACCGACCGATATTACCGTCACATAATCACCTGCGCGCAGTTCCGAGTGCACCTCGAGTGGGCGGGAAGGGAACGCGATAAGTGTCGCTCGTTGCCCGGGTAACGCAGCCCTCGACGGCCCTGTTTCCTGACGTGTGATTATTATTACACACAATCACTTCACTTCACGCTCGATGGGCTGTGAAGCATGATTGATTCGGTCAAGGCTGGGAATACGGAAGGAAAAAAAAAACGGCGGCTTCCGTTTGCGCTGCCGATGGGCTGCCGTCAATTTGAAGCCGTTACTGGAGCTCTCGGGGGGAGATGGAAGATTAACACACACAAAAAAACACAAGATGTTACAGTCGTTAATAACCGCTCTTCTTAAAGTGCCTCCCGAATCGACACTTAAGCACTCGATTTAAGTGACGAATATGTCTCGACGCCTGTCCCTTTGCCAGCATTCACCTCTCGGTCGATGGATGTTGATTGCTTGTACGCGCATATTACTTCAAAATGGCCACTAGAGCCGATAGGTCTAGTTTATATCTTCACATATTACACAAAACATTGCCCTCTTCCCCCCCCCCACCATCTGTAGATCACTTGGTTCACGCCCCCCCACCTCCTCCTCCTGCTGCCAGGAATTAATAAGAGTAGACTCAACCGGCTGCTACGCTAATCGATGCGTCACCATCGCAACGGCGGCTGACCTCCCAGTGGGCGGTGTGATGGTGGGTGGGGGGGGGTAGGGGGTCTGATATTCAAATAATTGGAGAGACTGCTAAATGTCAGTGGCAAAAATAAACAAAATAAAACGTTAGCTCTACGTGAGGGATCCTTACAGTCTCGGCTCTGCGTGGCTGACGGCAGGGCGGGGGAGAAGCACGGCGGTTCCGAGGGAGTCCAGGTTCGACCAATGACAGGCCAGAAGCAGCCAGGCCAGTGCGGAGATTCCGATGTCGGCGACAGGCCACAGAATACGGCGGGCTTTTCCCGAGATACAACGCAAAGGTTAGCGACCTTCAACCAGCGGCGGGGGGGGGCGTCGTCTTCGATTTTTTCGAAGAGAGAAAGGCAAATGACCGTTTTCTTTTTTTGATTCGGACATGCTCAGTCGAAAATCCCCGAGGCAAGCTGACTAACTACGATAATATTCGGGCTGTGTGTTAACTACCTTTTGACGTTTGCAGCTTATAAGGGAGTGCCGAAATGTTTCTTGTGTATAGGTTTTGTGGCGAGATTTCTTCGAGCAGTAGAAATGTGACGCACAAAGCTGAGCGAATGAGGCAGGTAAATGCCGCGCTGTCATTAATCTTCGCTCCGAAAACTGCCTTAATCGCGATGGGAAGAAACGATGTTCCAGTCATTAGACGGGGCCCGGTTTTTTGACACGCCCCGTTTAACTTAAGGTCCATGAGGTAATGATTTGTTTCTTGTAATTTTAAGTTGTGTATCTGTCAGATTTCTGTTCGTGGTGTTGCTGATTGGTTGCTTCCTTGTTGCAATATGTGCACGACCCGTCTATTTTGCACACTGCAGGTATAGACCACCGTGTTGAAGGAGGTGATCTCTTTGACACCTCTTCACGAGCCACCTTCACGACGAGCCTCCCTCTCTCTGCTTTGAACTTTCTGGAGACGGTGTGGCCTTCTCTCCCCCTTTTGTTGAATGACATTTACATATCGGCCAGATCTCACACACAGACACACACACATCTTGTGAAGTACTTGTGAATGCACCCAACCGCAACCCCCACACACACCCCCCCGCCACCTCAAGACAATCTAAATAAAAAGATGGATAGATACTACTAGCTACTTATCTGGGATGTGTGTTTGGTCCATTGGGACTGTAAAAATAGAAATAAAGTGAAATCCATTTAACTTGTACTGTTTTTCTGTCTGCCAGTCTGGAACATCTCCAGATAACAGAATTCATTTTTCCCTGCCCCTCCAGGCGGGATGAACATCTTGGATTGCATATCTTGTACCCCCCCCCCCCACACACACACACACACACACACAGTCAGTCAGATCAGCCAATCGCGTTGGAGCATGCAAGTAATTAACACAACCGAGTCGAGCTTTTCAACCAGAGATGCTATCTGCATATTAATTAAAAACGTTCACAAAAAAAGCGTTTAAGGTAGACAAAGGATTTTCTAATTGGGGTAAATGAGAGCCCCCCCCCCCCCCCCATCAGTCCTGGTGTAGGCTCCAGCAGTCTGTGTGAATCATGACCCAGACCCCTGCAAATCCCAACATCATCCTCATTAGACCAGAGCCTGTCTTGAGCGGAAACAGACCTTCTAGACGAGAGCACGCCATTTTAAATCCCCACGGAGCACCTCTATACACACACGCACAACACACACACACACACACACACACACGCGGGCGCAGTCTCTTCTTTTTACTTTATTTGTTCTTACCGAGACGCAAGACCTCACATCTGTCATAGTTTTGTTACGTTTTTGTTTCTGACAATTATCCCCATGTCCTCCTAAACCTTAATCGTTTTCCTGCTCATTTTTCTTGCTTTCTCAATTAGATTTTACGGTCTCTCTCTCTCTCTCTCGCCGTTCTTATGAGATACCTTCACGAGAGCACCGTATCGATTCCTGCTCCACGCACACACACGTCAGAATTATTATTAACGACACGAGCGGACATTTGCTGAACAGATGCGGCGGGGATTTCACAAGCCCCGTCCTGGAGCTTGAGGAGGGTAATGAGCAATGGGGGGGCTGCCTGCCTGCCTGCCTGCCCTCCCCCATCCCTCCCTCGTAGCCCCAGCCTGGGTTCCCAGAGAAAATACATTATACGAGGAATGTTCCCGTCCCCGTATAGTCTAATCACAGTCAGGACCGCTTCACAATTCCCGAGGGATATTATTGCCTTGGTTATTTGAATACCAGGTTTTTCCCAACAGAGGAAAAAAAACTAAAACCTTGCCTTGTTTCAAGCCCAGGTCAATCAGAGCTGGAAGGTGCAATTACGTTTTCAAATGTGTTTTTAAATCCGCTCCTGTAATGTATTTGCACATTTATTTGTAATCCAATTGTTCTGTTTTTAATATGCATGACATGTAGAACCCAAATAACCATTTGCAGGACATTTTAGCATGTCTGTCGTGAAATAGGCCAGTCTGGTCATCCGCCATCGGAATCTTTTGTATTGGATTACAATATGTACACAGCTCCATATTGTTCCTCGTTAGCTAGCTTCTGGTTGGGTTTCCATCAGATAGCGACCGACCGTACATCTAAGGCAAAGAACTCTTGATGATAGGCTTGAGACGGGAAGGAGGGTTTGACCAGAGAGAGGGGAGGTCATACTTTGTTCCATATCACTTCCCACTTCTTATTGTCACGGCCTCTAGTTGTAACGCAAGACCTTCACCACACCGGTCGCACTTATCCCTCCAGGAAGTCGGGCTATCGGTCTTCCTGTCCTATCTGGTGGGGGGGTTGGGCGGGGGTGGTTGGTTGTCTAGATCCATATCAACAGGTCCCCTTACCTGTACAAACACGACGTACCACCACAATGTAGAGAGACCAAACATTTAATTTCCTGCCTCCGGCGGCGACGCCAAGGGGCCCTAATCTCGCCCTACATCTGGCGGGAGGTGAGCCGGCGGTAACGCTGACCGGCGACGGCTTCATATCTCGAAACACAACGGCGCTTTTCATAAGCGTCGGAGCAAGGTGTGAAGGCGGGAAAGCAAAGCGCCCCGCCGCCCCCGGCTCCGGAGCTGTTTAACCGACCGATATTACCGTCACATAATCACCTGCGCGCAGTTCCGAGTGCACCTCGAGTGGGCGGGAAGGGAACGCGATAAGTGTCGCTCGTTGCCCGGGTAACGCAGCCCTCGACGGCCCTGTTTCCTGACGTGTGATTATTATTACACACAATCACTTCACTTCACGCTCGATGGGCTGTGAAGCATGATTGATTCGGTCAAGGCTGGGAATACGGAAGGAAAAAAAAACGGCGGCTTCCGTTTGCGCTGCCGTCAATTTGAAGCCGTTACTGGAGCTCTCGGGGGGAGATGGAAGATTAACACACACAAAAAAAACACAAGATGTTACAGTCGTTAATAACCGCTCTTCTTAAAGTGCCTCCCGAATCGACACTTAAGCACTCGATTTAAGTGACGAATATGTCTCGACGCCTGTCCCTTTGCCAGCATTCACCTCTCGGTCGATGGATGTTGATTGCTTGTACGCGCATATTACTTCAAAATGGCCACTAGAGCCGATAGGCCTAGTTTATATCTTCACATATTACACAAAACATTGCCCTCTTCCCCCCCCCCCACCATCTGTAGATCAGTTGGTTCACGCCCCCCCACCTCCTCCTCCTGCTGCCAGGAATTAATAAGAGTAGACTCAACCGGCTGCTACGCTAATCGATGCGTCACCATCGCAACGGCGGCTGACCTCCCAGTGGGCGGTGTGATGGTGGGTGGGGGGGGGGTAGGGGGTCTGATATTCAAATAATTGGAGAGGCTGCTAAATGTCAGTGGCCCCCCCGCGGACGCCCCCCGTCCCCCCCACACCGGCTCACCCGGGCCTGGGTCCACGGGGACCCACCGTGCCCTTTTGGAGGAAGAGCGACTCACGGAAAACAAACTAAGAAGAAGGGTAAATAAATGCGTTTAAACCCCCTTCTTCTACCTTCCACCCGCCCCCCTAATGATTTCCTTAAGCGTGGTGCTGGAATTTCCGCTTTGCTTTGGCCGTTCAGAGAATATCGTTGTTGTTGCTGCTGCTGCTGTTGTTGTCTTCGAAGGTCTGGAGGAAGCGGAACAGAGAAAATGCATTACCAGCTGCTTGCAGCCCGTCTAATCTCCTCTCTCTCTCTCCTCTCTCCTCTCTCCTCCCTCCTCCCTCCTTTCGGCTGATTGGCGAGCCAGTTGAGTGGACCACCTGCTGGCTCTCGAATGGCAGAATGCACCCACCCCCCACCCGCCCCACTTAATTACGGGGTAATAATATACAATGTAATCAGATTCTTTTAATATATGCAATGGAATCGAAATATTTGAAGGCGGTGGATGGAAAAACCTGATCCCCCTGCCCCCCCCTTCTGCCGCGCACACAACATTTCGATATGTTTTTTTTTCCTTCTCCCTGCCTCTCCCGATGATACAAATTAATTGGATCTCCTTTTTTGTTGTTTTGCTGTTGGCTGGATGACACACTTTCTCGTAAAGTCCTCAATTACTTCCTCGTGTCCACTACTCAGTGGGAGGGGGTGGGGAGTTGAGGCACCTGGTTCGATCCTCCGGACGGTTGCAGCTGTTGCAGATCTTTGGCGTGGGATTCAAAGCGATTGGCCGCGCCGTCTTGCGCTGTGTGCTCATTTCCTCTGGTGTGTTCGTCTGCACCGAAGACGGGTCCATACTTTTGTCTTGTGTGCTCTCAGACTGTCCTCTGGTGATGTGTGGCTGTACTTTTCCCTATTGACAAACGGTTTCTTGTCTGCATGCACACACACACACAAACTCTCTCTCGCTCTCTCTCTCTCTCTCTCGCACACACACACTCGACCGAGCCTCTCTCCGTCGTCACAGGCGGTCTTTGTCGTGGAGGCTCCTCGATGCTCCCGTGAGTGGAGCCACAGTGTGCTGCCGTGCAGGAGGTGGGGGACGAGGTGGTGGGAGACGGGGGAGACAGCCTTGCCTTGCCTCGCTCATTAAGGTCTGATGATGACCACAGACTGCCTACCTACTGCTTACTCACCAGCTCCTCCTGCAAACCAGTGCTGGGAAGCCAGGAACCCCTCCTCCTCCTCCTCCTCCTCATCCTCCTCCCCCCCCCCCTCTCTCTGCCTGGCACCAGACGGGCAACACTTGGCTGCCTGGCATCAGCCCCAGCCTGAGTCTCAGCCTCCGTCTCTGGCTCACATGCCTCCAAATTTGGCGAGGCTCAGACGTTCATGCAGACAGGGACACCGGTGGCCTGCTTGCTGCCATTGCCGCCAAGTATTGGAAGAAGAGGCAGCGAAGTAGAAGAAGAGGAAGGGAGAGGAAGATCCGTGGCAATAGAAGTTATAGAGAGCATAGAGGGGATACAAGAGACAGCTGCCTGTTGGTCGTTTCTCAAAAGAGATCGCATATCATATCGCATTACCTTACAGCCAATTAAAGGGCTACTTTAGTGACTGGGATGGTTAAAAATAGTGAATGAATTCAATTGGATTCTTGCGTCGAACTCCAAACCGTTCACTGGAATCCGATAAAGAAAGTGGGAGGAGGGATGAGGGGGGTTGCAGCTTGGAAGATGGAATAATTATCGGATTAATAGATGAATGGACGGATAGATAAGAGGACAAACTCCCATGCCACGCTATGTGTTGATTGCTTCCTCCTCCATTCAACCGCATTGTTCGTGTCTCTGCATGTGTCTGTCCCTCACACACGGTTGGCAATGGATCCGGCTTCACATCTCCGCATTGTGTGGAAACGTGTCGTGTACTTCAATGCTTCCTGCGACCCCCTTCGGTGTAATAACAGACTGCTGGGGGTCCCACTGGCCCGGGGGGGGGTAAAAGAGCGGTGATAAAAGAGCAGTACTAGCCAATTTTCTCTCTTTTTTCTTATTTTCGCTGCCTTCCCCCCCCCCCGATTCTGACCACCCGTTTATGTTTACTCCCGCCCCGCTTGATGGAACACTCATTCTCTGGAACTTCGGAATTCCTGAAAATGTTTAGTCCACGGCGTCCGTTTATTTTGCACTCGACGAGGAGCAGACCCCACACACGTTGACCGCGTTGCATAATTTTTGCTGCCGGTTTGATCGAACTCTAAACTAAAACGCCCAAAGTTATTATTCTCACGCGGTACTTTGTTGAGCGCTAGTGTAAACGTCGGTTAGCGGCCGGGGGTCTTTCGCCACGTCGGTCCCGGCGCGAAACATTCTTTGTTGAAATAAAGCAAAGCTAAACATGCGTGTTCCGCGCTGCTGTAGCTCTGCCGTTCCCCGTCCCCCCCCACCCCGCTAAAGTGCTTTCATTATTGGATTAGAGGGGGGGGGGGGGTCGTTATGTAGGACCAAAGCGAACCGCCGTGGCCCAACCTGCTTTACCTGGGCAAAACCCTAAGCCCCTTCCTAATCTAATAATTGCCCGCATATTCACGGTCTCAGCTGCAGGGAAGGTTGGTTCATCTACAAAAAAAACCAACTGAAAACAGCGGTGAATCATGGGTAATATTACCCAGGGTCCCTTTCATCGCTTGGGATCAGAACAGTAGTCTCAGGGTCCGCGCGATTGTAGAGAGAGAGCTCCAGGCGGAGAGACGATATAATGTCTGTCTGGGCCCTCCTCCTCCTCCTCCTCCTCCACTAATCCTACCAGCGCATCCTCCACGCTGTACACGTGTTCCCGTTGTTGGGGAGACGGCGCGATGATGCACTAAGAGCTGCCCCGCGTCCCGACAGCCGGCCTCCTCTTTATGAGTGGGTGTTGAAAGTCGTGGGGAGAGGAGACGTCTCTATTTTGGATGTGGAATGGCAGCTATGGGACTGGGCCTCGTGGAGAGAGTGTGGGGCCGGGAGGGGGGGGGGGGGGGTGGGGTGTAGAAAGATGGCCGACGTTGACTTGTATCGCCGATGAAAGCCCCTCGCAAACGCAAACTTGCAATGTCTTTCCTTTTGAACGGCCGCGCGGTTCAAACGACGCAGCGTTTACATGGCGGGGGAAACCAAATTATGTTCAGGAAATGAACCGGGGCTGGCGGAGGCAGGGGACCCACTGTGGTGCCGTCAAAGATTCATCAATATACATTTTTGTAATACAATAACATTTTACAGTTAAGAAAAATCCCTCTGTGCCCAACGACCAGACCCGGTCTACTTATTTTGCTCGGCAACAGCTCATTTGTACTTCAGAGTGTGAGGAGTCCCCTGTTCTTCCGTCTTCTGCGCTTTGCTTCCTGTGTCCAGGGAGACGACACATTGATGCTAATGTCTCTTAAACCACGCCCCCCCACCCTTGAACCAGCATCGGGCGATAATGAGGAGCTAATGGCCGAGTGACTGAAGCCCTCTCAGAGGAATATTTGGGCAGCTGTTTTGATGACCCCCCCCCCCACCCCCCTACACACACACACACACACACACACACACACACACACACCTCCAGTGCACTTATTAATTTATACCTGCAGTTGACCCTTGCACCCCTCCCATGAGGGGATGGGAGGGGGTCTCTCTCTTCTCTCCTCCCCTCACACTTACATGAGTGTTATTGTCATTCTTTGTTATCTGTCATGGATACCGTATGCGAGAGGGCGCCGGTCGGCTTCAAATGGAGACGTGAGCTTGGCAGCCAGCCAGCCATGGGGGCAGGGGGGGGCGGGACAGGAGGGAGGGGGGCTAGAGGGGGGGGGGGGAGGGGGGGCGGGGCAGGGGGTCTCGTTGACGTGCTTCGCTTTGAGTTCAACACGAGTCCCGCTGCTCCAGTGTCTTGTTGGAGACGAGGGCGCTAATTTGCACGGGCTGTCACAGTGCGTGATCAGAGTGACGACGTTTGTGCGCTGATTTTCTGTTGTGTTTTTATCTTCTATACGTGGGTGTATGATGAGGACGTGGAAGATTGACAACTCTGTGTTGCCACGTATCCGCCTGATGTCACTATTTATGGGGAGGGAGGGAGGGAGGGAGGGAGGGAGAGAGAGAGAGAGAGAGGGGGAGAAAGGAGACGGATGCGGTTGCCATGCCACTGTTGCTTGGTAATAAGGCATCGAGGGGGGTCCTTGGGTAGATGTGGAGCCTGCTCCAAGAAATGGAGAGAAATGCCCGGGAGCTGATGGGGGGTGGTGAGGGTGGTGGGTTGGGGGGGGGGGGGGGTGTATTCGAGGGGTTATTTCTGGAGAGGGTTTGCCAGAACGAGCCCGGGCCTCTCTCCATTTATACAGAAGTAGACTACACCCTTATCTACACCCACCCACTCACCCTACACAATCTTCACCTCCTCCTCCACCTGTCATGGCGTTCCCCTACAAAAGAGCCAATTACCTGATACAATATAAGCTCCGTGATTGGATTAGGAGGGCATCTGCGCATACCACCACCACCACCACCACCACCAGCACACCTATACGGGTGACCGGGCTTCGCTCCTTTGAACACGGTTTCCATTATATTCCACGAAATGAAGTGTGTGTCTGTGTGTGTGTGTGGGTATGGAACCCACGGTCCGATAATATAACGAATAGTCGAGCGAACGTGTCAGGACCGACGACTCAATATGAGCGTTCAAGCCTCACATGACAAAGTGCTGTGGTATCATTTAAGTTTGAGCCCAATGACCCCTTGAGTGCCTGTCAGGCCACGCCTCCATACCCGACATGCAGTTACACCCCCCCCCCCCCCCCCTTGAGGAACCCCAAACCAGCCGGGGCTGTTGCTGACGAAGGCTTTGCTGACGCCAAGATCAGATCAACCAAGCATGCAAAATGCACTCCAGAGTGAACGCGGCCAAGATGACATCAAAAGCTAAAGTAAACACAACTTTTTTGATGGGTTTATGGCTTTCTAAGGACGGCTCCTCCATCCAGAAGGAAGTATGTAATAAAAAGAAAAGTCGAGACATTATTATTATTTTCCACCCAGGGCTTTCGGGAAAATGCAATATTCTACTACTTCTATACATTCAGCAGTGTGTGATTAAGCTGAAGTTGCGAAACGTATGGCTTTCATATTTTAGGATATCAAGCTTCAATGCTATGCGCTTCCTTCCTCATCCATTATTCAGCCTGAATTCAGGAATGCATTCTTCTGCGTTCCCTTCTCAAAACCAAACCATCCATTTTTAATTAGAGGAAGAGAAAGGCAGAGATCTTAAACATATGACACACGCCCCTCTGTCTCACTTCCCAGGAAACTGAACTATTCCAGAACGGTCCACCGTTGGTGCTATGCTCTGTCGGAAAACCGAGAGCAATCTAAAGTTTGCAAACCCTTGAATGGAGCATAAGCACAGCTCAGGTTCCTCACAAACACACACACACACACAGTAATTTGTTAAGAGTATAAGCGCTGTTGTCAAGGAGCCCTGTTAATTCCCATAGTCTTTGCGTCTTTCCCCGCTCCAATTAATCTCCTTGACATCTCGGTCTACAAAGGGTTTTTCACCGGAAGTGTGTGTGTATGTCTCACATGCCTTTTGGGAGAGGGGGAGAGAAAATACAATGTCTCCCCCTCTCCTCGCCGGCTCCCCTGATGTTATCTGCCACGTCGCTCCTCCTACACCTCTTCTGGAGAGAGAGATGGCAATTCCTGGCTTTTCCTCTCTGAACTACCAGATTTGGAGGGCCGTGCTGTACCACACCAGGGTTGTGCAGGGCTGGATGACGGCTGCTTGACCACCAAGTCCTGTTTATCGTTCAACGGACGCAAGCGAGGTTTAAAGACTAGCTGCTGCAAACGACTCACAGGAAATGTGAAAATCTTGTGAATTTTCCCTTTTTTCTAAAGCCATAATTAATAAATCAATGCGAATAAATCAACAAAGATCAGGGAAAAAGTGGGGGTGTATATATAGATATATCTACACTATATATACCGGTAGATGTACAGATTCTGAGAATGAAAATCACAAAACATTACAATTAGGTGTTGTTACATGAGCTCTCGTCATTTGGCTAAAGGCAATTGAGTCACATTTCCGTAAAAGGGACGTCAATCCTCCACATGTGGATCTGACTCATCCTCCACCCCTCTCCCCTCCACTTTGCCTCTGTCCCGACCTCCACCCCCACCCCACTAATGATGTTAGTCACCCATTCCAGAGCAACGGGGAATTGGTGGGAAAATAAACAGTGCGTTTGCCTGTGAACACTTTCCGGTTCGAGAAATCTGGTTCGAGTGCTTTGCATCGAGGTAACAGCCTCCTTATATCTGCATTCCTCGCAGAACTTACTTACTTCCTCCGCAGTCTTGACACGCACTAAATTAGTTGTTTTGTGCTGTCGTCGAAATCGAACTTGGCCTCTCTCGGTGATCTCTCGGTGATCTCCGGGAGTTGATCAATTATTGATCAGGCCGGTGTAGCTGTAATCGTGTGCTTGGGGGGGGGGGGCCCGCGCTTCCTCCCACTTTTAAGTCTGGCCTCTTGTTGTCCGACTTGTGTAAATAGGGCTGATGTTATCGACAGCCCTGCCACTCTCATCCATAATCGGGTTATGTAGATTTTGAAGCCTGTGTGTGTGTGTGTGTGTGTGTGGTAGGTAGGCTTCGGTGTAATTGCATTACATTGAGTCTGTGAGGGAACACAGTGCTACTACTTTGATTGTAAAATGTTCATTCCCCTCCGTAAGAATAGAAATCCAACCAATGATTGAGTCTTGTGCACGCGATGAACGTCTTCAACCTTAATGCCATCATTGCCACAAATTGATTATTTTAATTCGTTTTCAAGTGTAGTATCAGTGTATAGGCCTGTGTGGTGTGTGTGTGTGGGGGTGTGTGTGTGTGTGTGTGGGTGTGTGTGTGTGTGTGTGTGTGTGTGTGTGTGTGTGTGTGTGTGTGTGTGTGTGCATACCTGTGCACAGTGCTAAGTGTTAGCCCAAGGCTCCGGGTTCTGCTTCACCTGACTCCCTGTTTGACGGTTGTTTAGATGTTCTCTGCTGACAGATTGATTAAGTACACAGGTGGGCGCACTGAGGGTGGGTCGGGGGGGTGATGAGCTGCCTGTCGTCGCTGTGTGTGTGTGTGTGGTCATCCTCTTGAGGGGGAACGTCGAGAGATGATGGACCCCTGGACTCTTTTGTAGAAGAACAGAGGAGCGGCCTCATTATTACAGCCACCCCCCACCGAGACGTTGTTCGTAACGACACAAGATGAAACGGGCAAATACCTCCCATATTGGTCATGCGGTTGTTCATTTCAAAGACGGACATTTGTGATTCATTAGACCCTACCTTAAGAGCCGTTGACGTTCAGCCCGGTACTGCACTACTGAACAAAGTAACTGAACCGCTGTGTGTGGGAGGATGTACCTTATAATATGGGGCTCACTTTGATGATATGCTTGCTGTGTCAGTCTGTGATTATGGCGAGGTGGTATGTGGTATGTTGTTGTCAGGGTGCTGTTGTCTTCGTGGTTGTCTGGATTGTAGTCTGTCTGTTGATAATCAGCATGTCTGGCAATGGCTGAATTTATCAAGAGACTATCTATCTAATCTATCGTATCTGTCCAAAAGTCGTGGTGCATCACAGGAGCATATCGGCGTACCAGTTCCACAGCAGCACCCGCTGTGTTTCAGTGTGGTCAACCGGGCCAAAAAAGATCATCGTAAAAGCAACAAGCCTCAATCGTCAGGGCAGGGTGACCTTCTTGGCTTCTCCTGCGTGGGCTTCAAGTGGCCTCTCTTTCAACTTTTTAACAACCAGCATATTGATCCAGTTGTCAACATTGGCACTCACACACACACACAGACATTGCACGCAACCAATGCATACACAATGTGCAATTGTGCATGCCCACAACTCTCTCTCTCTCTCTCATAAAGACACACCTTGTGGGTGGTAGGTGAGGTGCACCATCTTCCCCAACTTGCATTCAAGAGTGAAAGCGTAAGAGACAGAGTTGGTGAAGGACATTGAGTAAGGTAGAGAGACATAGGAGAATTGAGGAGGGGGGGTTGGGAATGAGGTTGCCTATGGGGCCCCATTATGGCAGGCAGGTAGATGCTGTGTGTCAGGAAAACTTAAGAACTGTCGTACGTGACGGCCGGGGCTGACTGCCTGCTGACAGGCCCACACTGGCTGCCGCCGGCACCCCCAGCAGCCCTGCTTAATGGGGCCGGCAGAATGAGATGGGGATGATAAGAACAGACTCCCGCTCTCCATGCAGATACCTCTCTCCCCAACCCTCCCTCCTCCTTCCTCCTTTCTCCCTCTCCCAGACGTTTTTTTTGTCCCTCTCTCAGTCTCAACCCTCCATATTTAAAACCAGGAGCCAATTGTGGAACTGGGAGTACAGCACAGCACACAGTCGGCCGGATTTAGCCCGCTCGCCCCTTCTGCCTCAGTTCTGTGATCCAGAAGGGCCGGTCGGCTGTGTGATATGGAGACCGCTCTGTATGTATAGTATGTACCGTATATCACGCTCTGTCCTCACGTGCGGATACACGAGAGGCAAACCATGAATATATATTGCATTTTATTGTCTTCTTCCAACGTTATCTTGCCTTAACCATGATCTTGTCTTGCTTTTGTTTGGCCTTTCTGTTCTGCTTTCTGTTGTTCTATTGTCTTCTGACTGAGTAACCTGTTTTTGCTTTGCTTTGTCTGTCAAAGCACTTTGTAAACACTGTTTTTCAAGGTGCTATCCAAATGAAACTTCTCGTGTACAGTATATTCAAAGCATCGCATCAGATCGGTGGTCATTGATGCATAAGAACGAATAACACGAATCAATAATTGTTCATTAATTATCAGTGTGTGCAGGGGGCCCTCTGGCAGTGTTTCTGCCTGTTGTACGTGTCTTGTAGGTGTCTTGTGTTTATATTAGTGCTGGTAGCGCCACTGTGTTGTAATAGCAGACGGATGATATCTGGGTCACGGTGGCTGCGTGTGTTTGAATAGCGTGGTAAACTTGGCATCCTCCGCCTCTCCTAGATCCCATGGACTCGGCCCAGCTCTGCCTGTCCTCTATCCACGGCAATCTCTCCTTGTTCTCTCTCGTTCCCGCTCTCTCTCTCTCTCACTCTCGCTCTCGCTCGCTCTCTCTCGCTCTCCCACACACACACTCCCTTGTCATTTTGCGGTATGTGGAAATTTCTTATCTGTTTGCACTATCTCTACTGGGACTTTTCCTTGGTGGTTATCTCTTACACACACACACACACACAAGCGCACACTTCATGCACACACACACACAACTGACACAAGCGCACACATGTCATGTGGGCATCCATCTCGGATGAAACCATCAACACTATGCCTCGTCTGTGTGATGTGTTTTCTGAAGGTAGCACCGGGGGGTGGGGAGGGTGTGTGTGTGTGTGTGTGTGTGTGTGTGTGTGTGTGTGTGTGTGTGTGTGTGTGTGTGTGTGTGTGTGTGTGTGTGTGTGTGTGTGTGTGTGTGTGTGTGTGTGTGTGTGTGTGTGTGTGTGTGGTGTGTCAGCTGTGGAGGTTTAGGGTCAACTATAAGGCATCCAGACAGCCCAGCTGCATGCTTGGCAGTGCGGACGCTGGCACGGCCGCACAGCGCTCTGTCTGGGAACATTAGCTGTGAAACGGGCTAAGCCGGGGGGGAGGGGGGAGGCGGCGGTCTCGCGCCGATGAAACAGATGTTTGCTTTCTCTTTGCTTTGTGTTCTCCGGCGCTATTTCTGCAACTCATTTATAATCCTGTGATTGCGCATGTTTGAATGCTGCGATAGCGATAGCGTCGATAGCGTGGCGGCGGCCGGCGGGGGCCTTCTGCCTGGGCGCCTGCCTGGGTTTCATGGTCTTGCGGTGGGGTCGCAGATGGCTGTGAGCATGCCTCTGTTCTCTCCTCTCCAACCCTCATACTACCCAGGCTCCACGTGTCTGTCTCTCTGCAATGTCTGTCCTCCCATCCTGTCTGTCTGTCTGTCTGTCTGTCCGTCTGTCCCCTCCACATCCTGTCTGCTGTGTGTTTATTTGTCTTGATAATAAACTTCCTTTATCTGGAGCACTTGATGTTACAAAGTGCTTTACAAAAGCAAATAAAACGGACACATCTTACAATTCAAGTTAATCTTATTTGGTGTATAAAACCGATCCGGTGTAGGAGAAGATATGCAGAGGACAAAAATATGTAAAAAAGGAAAATAAAAGTCAAGTAAAATCGGGAAAATGCTCTTAAATAGATAGAACTAGGCTATGTGTCCAACTGTCTCTCAGAATCAGAATCTGAAACGGCTTTATTGCCTTTTTGCAGTTTTTGCAAACGAGGAATGTGCTTTCATGAAATTGGCGCCCTAACATTGAACATTAAGCATCAAACATTAAACAGAGATTAAGGTCTCTCACTGCCTGTATCTCTCTACCTGCCTTCCTCCATCATCTATCTATCTATCTATCTATCTATCTATCTATCTATCTGCCCACCACCTGTGGCCAGACAAAGGCCGGCCTCATGAGATGAGATGAGAGGAGAGGAGACACAGGAGGGCTGGCTGGGTGGTGGGGAGGAATGGACGGGGTCAAATATTGAGGAATGACTCTCTTGCCCATCTGCAGCACGCCCCTTGATTCAATACTAGTGACAGATCCACGCTCACATTTTTTCACTTTTTCTTTTTTGTTCTCCCTTG